>VDFB02026320.1:95170226-95229360 GCA_007258455.2 Sequoia sempervirens | reverse complement strand
ACAACCTCATCTGCTATGGGGGCTAGAGCTAGGGTGAGAGCAGGAGACCTGTCACCAACCAATACCCTAAACAATGGGGGTGGTCTATCTGCTTGATGATAGGTGGGCCTACCAGCAATCCTACCACGCCTCTAACCAGCATATGGTGGAATGTCAAGGTAGTTAACTTTGAGGTCCAAATGGACCTCAACATACAACTGTTGAACAAAATACAATGGAATCTGGTCATTGTTTGGGTATAGACCATGTGCTATGAGAAATTGTGGGTAGATCAATGAGGCCATAACATGATCGACACATCTAGTGACCTGGTATCCCCTAACCTTACACACATTTTGATAAAATGGAAACAAGTGGCTTTTATCATTTCTTTGGTGACACTATCATGTATTTGTTTAAGGGGAACGTCACCATGTACTTCTTCCCGCATGCAGGAAAGAATAGCAGCTACTCTATCTGGGCAATATGCACTAGTCCTCTCAAGTTCATCTTTTAGTTTTTCTAGACTATGCAATATTGGCATGCATGGTTCAATATATATCCCTGGGTTTGCACCGTACAATGAATCTCAATTTTTTTATCTCATTACTAGTATTTACAAATAAAGAATCTGGCATAGGTGGAACATGATCGTGCATTTTCCATTATATATATATATGGTACACGTAAAAAAAATGAGACTTTGGTAAATAATATATCTAGATAAAGAGAATACAAATCTAAAATAGAACTTGTAATAATTCATCTACTCATCAATAATATTTTCATACTATTAACAATTTAAAAAGAATTGGAAGACAACTATAATCTATAACATAGCATCCTTAAATGGTTCAAATTTTAAATGAAACGATGAAAGAAAGAATAATAATAAAAAGATTAAAGTATAAAATCATTTGAAAATAAATGGGGATAAAAATATTTAATCTAATAGTTGTTAACATAAATGAACTTGAATTATATAGCCAAGAACATCAAAAAATTATAGATTGGAAAGCAAAATAAATATCTCATATTAATTGAATCAAATCTAATAAAGTTTGACTTCATTGCATACTTGTTATAAATATCTCACATGAACCAATGAAACTCAATGTGTCTCCAAATTACATAAGAAGAGAGAACCTAAATGTGAAGAAGAAAAAGAAATTCAAAATCCATCTTTTTGTAATGAGTTTTTTAAAATTTAAAAAAATTCAAGAACCCCAAAATGGTTTGAAATTGATGAGCATAATAGAAATTCTTGAAGGCAAGAGGTCATCACAAACCATTCGGTTGTGGGCTTCAAAAATTTTCAATGAATGGTTTTCCAATAAGATGTATTAACCAAAATATTCCAAATTTTTATACAATTACTAAAGATGTACAAAATGAGACCTTTACTAAATAAATTTCAAAGATTCATGTAAACAAAAAGTTTGATCGAAATAATATTGTTGTTAAAGTTTTTTTTAATGCATTAAATTCTATTGTAAATAATAGTAAGGAAAAAGATAAAAGAGTTGCTCATAGACTAATAACATCATTAGTAACAAATTAAATAATTAAAAAGGCTCAATTATTAAGGTAAACTTGTCTTGAATTAAGCCTAAATCGTAAAACATTATCAAAAGTACTATCAATAAGATCATGATTAGAAATTCCTATTGAAAATCATACTTGGGCTTTTAGCAGTAGGCTTCCATGAGTCGATAAGAAGCTAATTAATAGCACATAGGATGAAATTCAACAATTTTGACACTCTAACTCTAGATTTACATATGAGGTTGGAAACAACATTTTTTATACTCTACCTAGGCCATGATTTTTTTATTAGTACGAAGAGTTTATGATAGAAATACATCCATTATTGTTGAGTTAAAAGTAGGTTAAATATTATTTTTGAGTCGATAAAATGATGGATTTGATCTCAATTTATAGATTTTTTATATGATGGATAAATTGCTAGGATTTGATCATGTATCATGATTTTTTAACCCAATTAAAATGTGGCTACTATTATTACCTAATTAACTAATTTATTTATTTAATGAAATTTCTTAATTATTTTGATCAATGAATTGATTGAATTATTTTCAATTTTTATCTAATTTGATTAAATATGTTAAATAATTTGATTGATATATAAACTAATATATGGGCACTCAAAAAATATGTAATATATGTCTTCTTTTTAGGTTTTTTTTCATTTATGGTAGGTTTTCTTAATCAATTTTGTCTATATATGATTGCTACAATCCTATTTGATGGGTCTCTTGGTTTTGTCCCTACACCTTCATGATTTGGGGGTTGACATGCCCTTCTCTATTTTGTACTTTACTATGGAAATTTTTACAATAAATATTTTAATTAGTTTAGGCCTTGATCATTTTAGGTTTGAAAAGAAAAATTAATTTGATTTTGATAAAGTGTAGGAATTAAGGTATCATGAATTTTGTTAATAAGTGGATGTTAGGTGTTCGGGTGGGGACCATGGTATGGATATTCAAGTGTATGTGAGATTTAGTGTCTACAAAATCCAAAGGTAAATCAAAATATTATAAACATCAAACTTTTTTTGGAAGGATAATATAAAACCAAATCTAAACACAATATAAACATTGTAATCACAACCATACGTACTATATATATGAGATTGCATACAACCATGTGTAAAATTTACAACCATGTAAAATTTATTCATATGTTGTTTATTAAGAAAAAATGTCATAAATTATATTTCTAGAAATAAAAAGGACTACAAATATGGAGGGAAAAAATTAAATAATCTCAACATAGCAAGGATTTTACAAAGTGATAGATAATTTTCTCAAAAGAAAAAGGATGTGTTGTGCACAAGACAACAAACCACTTTTTCATGTTTTTTGATGTCTAAATATTTACTTTCCATACATGTTTGTGAATACCACATAAATTGAGATGCACGATTATTTTAAAATCTTCACATGCATCTTAAAGTGGAAAAAAATGTAATGATAAAATTTGCATATCCATATTATTCCTATTGTATTTTTTGCCTCATTTTGATATATATATATATATGGTGCAATATTGTGCAAAGTGGTAATAATTCCCCTAGAGTTTATGACCTATTATATAGACATAAATCAAACACTTGAACTCCATTTTTTCCTTACACACATCTTATCAAAGCATTTTTTTGACACATCCACATATCCACACATCCACTTTTCCTAATGAATCTTATGTGTATGTCTAATGGTGGCATGTGGAAGGATAAATATGGCTATTGAAAACTTTACCATTATCTTGACAACTAATTATGGCTATATGATTATCTTATTGTAATGAACCTAAGTTCATTTGATAGATATTAGTGAAGTTGAATTAGGAAGCATGGATTGTGCTTTATTATACACATTTTACGTTTAAAAATATGGGTCTAATTTTTGCGATATTGAAAGTCAGTTAAATTTCTTCAATAGTATATCCAAGGTATAGGGATATATTAGTGGTAAGAGTAGTGTAGGATAAAAAAGAGAATGTATAAAGAGGGGAAGGTCTAGAAAGGTAATGACATGGTAATGGAAGGAGAAGTTACACTATAAGGTTAGATTTTCATAGGATAAGGAGGAATGGTATGAAGAACATATCTGTATAGGATAAATTGCTAGTAGTAACAATGGTGTGAACATATATAAAAGGATGGGAGATAAGAAAAATACTAGTGGAGAGAAAGGCGGTAGGACATGGGTGGTGGATCCCATGGAAGTGGTAACTATAGTATGATAGGAGGAATCATTATAAGAGGATGAAGGGTAGATGGATGCATAGAGGGTACAACATTATTAAAATCCATTAGAGTGGTAATATTATGAATCTAGTATTAATTCCCTAAGGATAGCCACCTAATACATTATATAAATTACTAGCCAACAAGTGAGGATATTTAGGGTGGAGAGGTGCATCAATACGTAATTATCAATTTAGGAAAATATCTTGTTTACCAACATATGTATCTAAATCATAGTCTCAAGTGATCATTATTTTTCATCTTCTTTAATGTGGCTCTTTATATGGTTGTCATTAGCTATTATATGAAAAAATGATTCAATCATCATTTTATTTGCTAGTCATATTAGAGTTAAGATGAAAACTCCATAAAACAAGATTTTAAAGGATATTAATTTAACTAGATAAAAGATCAAGGAAAACACTCTCAAACATGCAATATACCCCAATTTCTTAGACAATGCATATTTCCTAATAATGTGTGCAACTAAAAACTAATAACATGTAATGAATGGATGTAGGTGATAATAATTAAATAATCCTAATTGAACTAGGGTTGTCCTTTTTATATATTTAAAAAGTTGTAAGAGCATTGTATGAAATTGTATGATGGGAATTACTTATGAAATGTTATATGACACATAAGAGAATTAAATATGGGGATTACACTAGAATATTGATTAGAATTATGAAAATCATCAAGATCATCTTAAATAATGGGTTTGAATATGTCAAAGAATGGAGTGTTGATTATGAGGAGGAGGATTTGAATTTTTTTGACAAGATGTAAAGAATTTGCTAAATACATCCTATAAACCAAGTCAAGGAATATGGTGTTGAAATTTGTGCCAAATTTGGTGCCATTTTTAGGTCATTATTTTGGCTCATGGCTTTGGTTAAACCACACTTTCTTTATGGTTTAAATTTTTTCTATTTATGGGTGCTTGAGATGGAGAAAGCATAATGGTTTTGTGGGTATCATCATGCTACTAGAAATTACTCCATATTCACATGTTTATTTATGATACTACTATAAGGGTATGCACATGAATATTTTATTGTAAATGATATTATTATCAAATAATATAATTGGTTCATGTTTTTGGTTGTGAGATTTTTCTTCCAAGAGGATTTTCCCGTGTACATAATTATGTTATAAATTTATAATTTATATATTTTTCTTGTAACTAAAATTAAATCTATTTATCCATAGCTTTGATTGTTGAAATGGGCAGGAATATTTCATTTACACAAGACAAAAATGTATGCAAAATGGGGAAGCAAAATACTATATGTTGAAAATGCTTTAAAAATTTTCAAACAAATACAATTTGAATTCAACAAGTTTGAAAAAATTTGCATTTAGGGATTCGAAATTAAACAAATAGATGCATTTTGAACTCTAAAAAAATTGAATTTTAAATACCTAGTGCTTGATATGCAAACCGAAATGATGAACTTTGGAGAGACGAACTTAAATTTTCTTTCGCCGAAAAGAAAAAAATCTGTTTGGTCACCGTCACACTCTTGGTTCACCGCACGCACCAGTGAAAGTGACTGGTAAAATTAGAAAGTAAAAGTGAATTGAAAATGAAAGAATTTTTGGCTTTTGTCATATTTAAGGGGTTCAGTCGAATAGGTTCGGTCAAACACATGTTCGACTGAACCTATTTAAATATGTTTTTAGGGGATCGGTCGAACCATAGGTTCGGCTGAACCCAATGGTTCGACCAAACCCCTTGTTTGGTTTGGTCAAACCATTGGGTTTGGCCAAACCCATTGAATTTGGTGAAAAGAAAAAATGTGAAATTTCCTTCCTCTGATCAATTGTAAACCACTATTCTAATCTTACCCTTGGGTTTTATGCTTTTAATTCGTTGTTAATACAATTACTAATCCTGAAAGTAACCCATAAATACATTGGTGAACCCAACGTGAAGGCATTATTTTTCTTGGATTCCGTATGGTCTCAATTTCTGTGTTGTTTTTGCAGGTACAGGTATGACGTGACACATTCAACATTTATTGCGACGCATACGCTACATCGCGATGCATTCGTGACTCTGAACAACGCAAACGCTCTGACGAGCTGCAATCAATGTCCAAAATGCCATATTCGCATAGTCAAGTCGCATCTGATTCTTAAAATGACACATTTGATCTTTCGTGACGCATTCGTCTGCTATGATTTCAATTCTAATTTTTCACTAATTTTTTGTTATGTTTGTTCCCTTTAGCGTTTTGATTTCATTTCCTGCATTTCGCCTTGTAGAGGTTTTTCATAGTTTGTCGGATTCAACATTAGAGACTAAAAACCGACGTTAACAAGGCTGGTTTTTTCTATTATTTTCCTGTACAGTTTGGTGTGTTCTGTCATTTTTGTAGGTACAGGTATGGAACAACACAATTCTTTTTATTTTTTTATCGTGACGCATTGGATGTGTCACGACGCATTCGTCAATTAAAACGCTGCAATCGACCTGCCATGATGCATTTGATAGATTAAGAGACGCATTTACAATATCGAGCGACATTCAAAATACATAGTGACACATTCGCTCTGTCGCGACGCATTCGACTGGTAAGATTTTTTGGTTATTTTCTATATTCTGCCTAGCATAGATTTTTGTGTTACTAATCAGGATTTTTAGCATTTGGCAGTTACTTTTCGTGGGTCAAAGGCAAACATTCCAACTACTAATGTGTGGTCTTGCAAGTTCGAAACGTCAAAGACTAAACATCAAAACAATGTGCTTGTCTTTTTCTTAGTATAATACACATTTCCTTTGGGACAATTAAAAAGAACTTGTGTTTCTGCTATGTCTGAGTGTGTTTTGCAAAATGGTAGGTGAGTATGCTCTCACCTTGTGAAAACTCGGTGATCAGAAAACTAGACCCATTTTTAGTTGTCTTTACCCTTACAACTTAGTAATCGAAGTATCCTCTCCCCTTGCGCTCTCGAGCGATCCTGGGTGTAAGAGAAACAGTTACTAACTCTAGAACTTGGGCCTGTTCTGGTGGGAAAAAGTACTCACCCTAGAATGACTCAGACCGGTAGCACCCTGACATCGAGGGACTTCCAGCTGGTATATAAAAGTGGATTATTGGGGAAAGCCCAAGAATCACGCGTATGGTTTCGACGAGATGGATCCGAAAGGGGACTCTCGCCGCATGGATCATGCCCTATGAACAAAATTCCCAAATTAAAAACCTCTTGTTTTAGCGTCCAACCATTCTTTGGTCGTTGCTTGGTATAGTGCAGGGTACAGTATCATGCCCGAAGACACTCACTACTGATCCCCTTGAGTAGAGATAGTAGTTCTTGGGAATTCATTACCCAAGAATTTGAAGTTGGTGTGCTCGAATGACGTTAATGAGCTGTGGAGGGGAGCCAATGCCACCAAACTTCTAAGCTATCCACTCTCAAGAACGAAAGGTGTTTACCACCAACCCAGGGTATATCGGTGGGCTATATCAAGTATACAAAACCCTTGGCCTATTGGCCTATTAGGATCGTGCTTTTCTTATGTGTGTTTTCTTACACTAAAACATCGTGCTTGTCAAGTGTTTTCTAGATTCTCAAATAGTATACACACCAATCACAAATCTAGAAACGAGACAATCAACTTTAGACAATTTTGACTTTTCACCAAAACATCACAAAAGGGAATTCGAATCCAACAATTTTGCCTACTGTCCAACATCTTTTCTAGAAGTCTTTGATAGAAACTAGAACTGAAATTGCTCAAAATTTTCATCATTCAACCATTAGCCTACATTTTTACCTTAGGTTCAACATTGTTAATGTTAGTTACATTCCCTAGGCTTCATAATCACCCTTTCCTACATAGACTTATCCTTAGACTTTGGATTAGGCCACCTCATCACACTTTGCAAAATCATTGCCTTCAAGAGTAGGTTATTTTGGGACTTAATCAACGATCTCCTTTTTCATTCATTGTCCTTTTTGTGAGAATTTCCAACTCAACAGCCTAGTTAGGAAAACTCACTAGTCATTTTGGCCTTGTCACTTAGTCCCTTCAACAAGTCCTTTGATAACCAAAATTAAGACATAGATTAAGCTTAGAGTGGTTAGGCAACCCTTTCTCCAAATTGCATTCATCTTAGTCCATACTTTGCATATTTTATGCCTAAAAATCCAAAAATATCCCAAAATATTGTTCACCCTAGTCTTCATTGTGCACCTAGACAATTTCCCACCTTGCATTAATCAATGTTGTCATCTTAGTCATCATTGTCGCCTTGACCTTTGACATCTTTCTTTGACAATCTTGGCATCTTGCATCAATCATTTCCTTAGAAAAACATCATAATCACCTTGATTTGTCATCCTTATCACAAAAAACACCAAATACATAGACTAGTTGTCATAATCATCATCCTCATTTGAGCAATTCTCTTTTATGGTTGAAACTAGGCTTCAAAGAAAGAAAAGACAAATGGCAAAATTTGGACAAGACTTCAACACCAACACTTATGATATGAACCAGGACATAACTTTTAACGATCCATTTACCAACATGAATAAAAAATCTTCCATGAACCTACCAACATCCTCTCAAAATCCATTTGAACCATTCATATAGAGAGACCACAATGGACAAGTATTAGCTGAGGATTTAGAGGCGGCAACCCAAAATCCTGACGTAGCTTCATTTGTAGAGGATTTGGTCTTGAACGATGCTGACAGATACCTTGCTATGCTCTTAGACCAAGGGGAAAAACTACCAAGAGGCTTTGACATCAATACCATAAGACCTTCTCCAGACAACACAACACGAAACACGAAACCTCAACAAAACACAAACAATGCCTCCAACAATAACACTATTGTCACCACACAAATTGCTACAAACACCATCAATGTTACATCTAGTGGCACCATAATTCAAAACACCTCTAACTCAATCAATGCAACACCTATTGGACAAACACCCACCATGCCACAAGCAATATCACAATCCATGCCCGCAATGTCAATGACATCTTCACAAATAGTCAGAACTACCCTAGGGTCTACATCAATAGGGGAAAATTCCTCAAACCCCATATTTGGAACTTCATCTATGACCATAGGGACGTCATCATCAAATCCTTATGTTGGAATCTAATTCAACCCCTTTGGAGGAACTAAACAATGTATTATTATTAGAGGTCCCCAACCAAATGTTAACACGTCATCACAATTAAACATCAATGCCTCACAAGGACGAAATACCAACATCCCGCATGGACAATTCCAAGGCCATAATAACATCCCGCATGAACAATACCAAGGACAAAATACCAACACCCCACATGGAAAATTCTTCCAATATGGACAAGGCACTCAAATGACACAACAAATGAATACCCTTGGGTGCCAAAATAGTCAAGGTTACCAGATTCCCCAAATATCGACAAATATGGCTAGATTGCACATCCCCACATATTCATCACAAATCCACACACAACACATTCCTCATCAAAATTGGCAATACCAGTAATCACAAAACCAAAGCATATCATACATTTCATAGCAACACATGTCACATCAAAATTTGAACATGCTATCACAATAAACGAGGATTCAGGGGATACCCATCACTCCTATGTGTGATGCGACCAATAATCCCATAATTGATTCCTTGACAGCTAGAGTGGAAAACCTCCAAAAATATATGGAAAACATGCGAACATCCAACAAAACACCACCAATGTCATATGACCTATGTCCATATCCTTTTGACACAACCTTATACATGCCGCCATTTCCTCCTGGATATGTGGCCCCAAACTTCACCAAATACAAGGGCAAGACGAATCTTATTGAACACATTCAAGAATTCACAACCAAATGTATGGACATTGCATATGAACACACTTACTTGATGAGACTATTCTCCAAAAGTCTAACAGGACCCACACTTGAATGGTTCTCCACTTTGAAGGGGATAAAAACATGGAATGAACTTGTAGGAAAATTTATAAAAAATTATGCCTATAATATTGACACAGACGCCTCCATTACTAACTTATGCACACTTACACAAGAAGACGTTGGTGAAAATTTTATCCCATTTTTCCAATGATGGAGAGGCTTAGCAAGTCGCTGCCACATAGACATACCTGAAAAGGAGAAGGTTGAAATGTTTGTAAAAACACTCCTAGACCCATTGAGAAATGGCTTGCGAGTTCATTGTTGTACAACCTTCGCGGACCTATTCGAACGAGGCGTTCAACTTGAGAAAGCCCTTATTGATGAGGGAAGGTTAAAATATGGTCCTAAAAACACAAATGCAAATCTAAATCCTCCCGCCGACAGGAATAAGTACTAGGTAAAAAATAAACACATTACAAATGACGGTGTTGTTGACGCTAAGACTGCAAACATGGTGGGTCCTGTACTGGCCCTAAAAGAGGTTCAACCACAAAACAAACCAACAATGAAATTGAAACCCCCTATTAGTGTTCCTTCAAACAACCAGAACAATCAAACTAATCAGGGACAATATTGTCAGATAAGACAATTTCCTAGGGGTCGCACATACACTCCTTTGGGGGAACCCATTGAAGAATTCCTCAAGAAATGCCTCCAGAATGGGGTCATCATGCTTCAAGAACCCAAATCATACGACCCAGGACAATTCAAATCAGCATGGTGGAATGATAATGCATTTTGCGAGTATCATCGAGCAAAAGGACATACAACCTCTAACTGTCGACAATTGAAAAATTTAATACAAGATATTATCGAAAGTCGTGTCATTAAGATAAGTGGACCACAATTTGCCTCAAATTCAGATCATACCATCCACAAAAATCCACTGCAGGATCATGGTTCTCATAATGCCTCCACATCAGGTCCAAAGATAAACAATAATCATGCCAATTTCACCTGAACCAAGTACGACTATTCTAGCAGACCTATAATAAACAATATCCGAACCAATGATGAATACGTTAATACCATCACGGTTAAGAGAGCACCTCAGTGTAATGCCACTACTCACACAGGCAAGGTCACCATAGCTGGCCCACCTCCTGTTAGACAACCCAAAATCACCATACTTGGCCCATCCGCTAACCAACCAAAACTTGTCTCGGCCATAAAGCAAGGGAAACCAAAAAGTCAGTTCAACCTTATCAACCAGCTAGGCAAAACCCCCGTGCAAATCTCTATACTTGAGCTACTTCGTATCTCTCCCACACACAAAGATATACTAGATAAAACCCTACAAGAGTCGATAGTCCCCAAGGACATTGATGTCAGTCAGTTTGAAACCATGGTGGGATACCTCACCACGCCTCACCATGTCACCTTCTCGAATCAAGACTACTCATCGCCCAAGACCAACCGCAATGATGCATTGCACATATAAATTTTTGTCCATAAGCACAAAGTTAGATGGGTTTTAGTAGATGGTGGAGCAGGATTGAACATATGCTCCCTCAAAGTGGTTAAGGCTCTGGGATTCTCTGATGCATGTGTAGACCCGACAAAGAGTATAGTGATAAAAGCATATGATGATGAAGAACACTCCTCACGTGGCATTATCTCTCTCCCTATCAGAGTGGGACCAGTCATTGTGGACACAACCTGTCAAGTCCTGGATTTAGAACTACCACATAACATCTTTCTCAGCTATCCATGGATTCACGCCTTAAAAGCTGTCCCGTCCACATATCACCAATGCCTAAAGTTTCCATTTGACGACACGAAAATAACCATATACGAGACCCTGATCCTTTCCAATATTGTACCAATCTAAAGGGTCTTTCTGAAAACCGAGTGCCTATTAACCAAGAAGCACCTGGCTCCTCGTCATCCAATTACATTGAACCATCCACACTCATATCATCTTCCACATCCGCTCCACTCACGTCTTCTGCTACATCACCACCTTCCGCAAACCCTAAGGCTGAATCCACTGTCAAGATCCAAGGCCTTGGCTATGGGGAATTCAAACTACATACATCATATAGCATAGCGACAATACCCAAGCCTCCAAAGGTATACGGTCGGCCATGTTTCAGAATTGAACTCAAGGAAACTTTCAAGGTTCCACCAAAAACAGTTTTTATCAAATGGGGGGATATGAGCAATGAGGACCTTGCTGATATAACAAGATGGATCTATAAAGATACTGTCACACTACCCCCATTACCACTTCAAAAATATGGCAAGGGATATGAAATAATGAAGGCTAAAGGCTACGATGGTACTAGTGGTCTAGGCAGAAATAAAGTGGGACAAAGAGAGCCCATAAAACCTTTCCAAATACCAAAATATCTAGGATTAGGGTTTGGATCGCCCGACAATGATGATCAACATACCATTAGACTTTCAAGTGAGCGAGTACATGCTTCAGAAAGTGTCGAGGCCACTAAGGAAAACCCCACCGAAACTAACTCCCAAGAATGGGAATTTGACTCAGACCAATCCTTAAGTGACTATTACCTTGATAATCTATTTGCTGAAGCAGGAGAATTGACCTCTAAACAAAGAGTTTTGCAAACATTTAAAATTGAACAGGCACCAAATAGTCAAAGTCCCATTATGACTCCCCACGACATACAAGACCCACCAATTGAATCCCTCCAGTTCAACCCATTTGAAATACCAAAAGACACTGACAACTGGGACTCTAGGTCCTTCAACCCGTATTTTGCCAATGGATATGAGACTAGTGAAGGGGAATATTAGATAGAGTCTGATGTGGAGCTAGATGATGATAATCTCATTTATGACACTACTGAATTTGTCTGCATGCTTTCCACATCCTCCCCTCAATTCACCAATAAGGATGATGGCATTTCCCTAGTTTATCCCCAATTAGTCGATTGGGACCAACAAGGCCCACTAGTCCTAGATACATTCCAGAATGATGAGGCCATTGCATAATTTATGGGATTACACGAGGGCATACCTAGTGGTGATCATAAGGTAGGATTTTCCATTGATTTAGATTGCACGACATACTTTGACGAGACTGCTCCATCCTCCAGTTGCAAAAGTAAGAATAAAAATAAAATAAAAAATGAAATGTCTCTAGGTGAAAACCGAAAGGCACCTTTTGATGAAAAAATAATAAAAACAAAGGACGTATCTGTGGGTGAAAACCTCTCTGAGGTGCCCAAAGATGGAGGACTGGAATTTCTTCCCGTGCAACAAGAGAAATTAGCTATGCTTATTGAAGACACTATAGAAGACAATATAGCCACTGCAGAAGATCCTAAAATGGTCATTTTTGCTGCTTCACTGACTGAAGAAGAGAGATTAGAATTTCATGAGTTCTTTTCAGAACGTAAGATCAACTTTGCATGGTCCTATGTCGATATGCCAGGACTAGATCCAGAATTGGTTTTACACCATTTACCATTGTTTCTTGATGCAAAACCAGTCACAGAAGTTGCACAAAATGCATCCTTAGGTCGCCCTATTAGTCAAGGTCGAGTTGAAGAAACTCCTAGATGTAGGATTCATATGATCTATTGATTATGCAGAATGGATATCCAACCTAGTGCCGGTAACAAAGCTGAATGGACTGATCCGCATCTGTACAGATTTTAGAGACCTAAATAAAGCATGCCCAAAATACGACTTTCCTTTACCAAATATTGATATCATAGTTGAACTCACAGCAGGATATGAGATGTTGTCCCTCATGGATGGTTTCTTTGGCTATAATCAGATTCGCATAGCCCCTGAAGACCAACATAAAATAACATTCACTTGCCCTTGGGGAACATATTGTTGGAATGTCATGCCAATTGGTCTAAAAAATGCAGGTGCCACATATCAAAGAGTAATGACCACGATCTTTCATGACATGATGCATACAATAATGGAAGATTATGTGGATGACCTTTTAGCAAAATCACTGACAAGGAAAGATCATCTAAAGATGTTAGATGCAATCTTCAAGAGGCTAGAAGAATATAAGGTCAGATTAAATCCTAAGAAATGTGTCTTTGGTGTCACATCTGGCAAACTGTTGGGATACATAGTGTCTCAATGAGGCATTGAGATCGATCCAACAAAATTCAAAGCCATCATATACATGCCTCTGCCTAAAGGAATCAGTGAGCTTAGAACCCTACATGGTAGAGTACAATCCATTCGACGCTTCATAGCCCAATTGGCTAATAAATGTCAACCATTCCAATATCTCTTGCGCAAGGGTATCCCCTTTGTGTGGATAGATAAATGTCAAGAAGCGTTTTAGCACATAAAAGATTATTTATTGTCACCACCCGTCCTCATGGCGCCTATCCACGGGAAACCATTGATCCTATACATGTCTGCCACTACTTCAACATTGGGGGCATTTTTAGCACAGAACGGCCACAAGGACAAAGAAAGAGCTATATATTATATCAACCGGACATTGGTCGGATATGAATTGAACTACACACCAATTGAATGAGCTTGTCTAGCTGTGGTCTTTGTAGCACACAAGCTGAGACATTATATGTTAAGTCATCAAACACAACTGGTAGCAAAGATTGACCCTCTCAAATATCTGTTAAGTCGGGCAACATTAACAGGACGTCTGGAAAAATGGGTCATGATTTCAAGTGAATATGACATTCAATATGTAGAAAGAAAGGAAATAAAAGGACAAGTCATAGCAGATCAGCTGGCAGATGCACCCTTACAAAGTGATCACCTGTTAGTGGCGGATTTTCCAAATGAGTCGATATTCCATATAGAACCAAAGGCACCTTGGTGAATCTATTATGACGAATCACACACAAATCATGGCTCGGGGGTAGGAATCTTGTTCATCACCCCTCAAGGAGATTCCATTCCTAAGTCTTTCTGCATTGCCTTCCCATGCACCAATAATGTGGTAGAATATGAGGCACTAGCTATAGGACTAAAAATGGCAATAAAATGGAAAATCAGAACACTACATGTCTACGGGGATTCTCAACTCGTCATCAACCAGGTTAATGATGACTATGACACAAAATATGAGAAGTTGATGCCCTACAAATGGATGGTGGAAAGTTTCTAGATGTACTTTCATATGGTAACTTTTGAACAAATTCTGAGAGCGCAGAACAAGACAGCAGACACAATGGCTACAATAGGATCCCTACTTGACATACCAAGCAACACGCCTCAGTTGGAATTCCTAATCGAACAATTGTTGGTCCCCACCTATGACATTCCAGAATCTGAGATGGTCTACGAACTTGTTGGTCCCAAGTCTCCCTGGGAACATGATATTTATGATTATCTTAAGTCTCAAACTCTTCCACTGACTCTTTCTAATAACCAAAGGAAGTCTTTTATCCAAAAAGCCACAAGGTATGCCATCATCAGTGACACTCTTTACCATCATAGCTTTGATGACACCCTCCTTAGATGTCTCGACAACAATGAAGCATATACAACCTTACGCGAAGCACATGACTATATATGCGGATCTCATTCGAGTGGTCCTACTCTAGCTAAGAAAATAATGAGACTTGGGTACTATTGGCCAACCGTTGAAAAGGATGCAATAGAATATGTCAAGACTTGTCGCAAATGTTAGATTCACAGTGATTTGATCCATGCTCTAGCACAAGAACTTCGGCCGATCACTTCTCCTAGGCCTTTCACTTAATGGGGACTCAACCTCATGGGTAAGATTCATCTGACCTTGTCCAATGGCCATAAATTCATCGTCACCGCCACTGAGTATTTTACAAAGTGGATCAAAGCCATTGCTTTGACGTACATAACCAACAAGCAAATATCCAAGTTCATCCTTAATTACATCATTTTCTGATATGGCCTTCCACAATCCATCATCACTGACAATGGACGTTCGTTTGAAAACCAAGACGTTTGAGAGTTATGTGAGCGATTTCATATCCAACATCATTTCTCATCTCCATATTACCCACAAGGAAATGGTCAAGCTAAGGCGCCAAATAAAACCATTGTCAAAATCCTCAAAAATATTGTCAATGATGCTGGCCGTGACTGGCATATCCAACTCAACCCTGCTCTGTGGGCTTACCGCACAAGCATTCGTACGCTTACAGGAGCTACTCCATTTGACCTGGTCTTTGGGGCTGAGGCTATCTTTCCCATTGAGGTTGAAATTCCTTCTTTACGAGTCTCCTTGAAGGGTCTAACAGATGAGGAAGAATATAGACAGTCACGCTTGCATGAGTTGGAAATGTTAGAAGAAAGAAAGTAAAATTCCTTAAATCATCTACAGGCGTATCAAAACCGTCTTTGTCGCAGCTACAACAAGAAGGTTATGACCAGGAAATTTGACATTGGCGACTTAGTCCTCATGCAAAACCCTAAAAACCAAGCTGACAGAGAAAAGCCGGGAAAGTTTGAACCAAATTGGTTGGGTCCTTACATTATCATATCTTCTTTTGGTTTTGGAGCATATCAATTGGCTACTCCATATGGGGAACAACTGACTGAGCCTATTAATAGTCTACATCTCCAAAAAAATTATGCATAGCATTAGGAGATTGAGCTAAAACCGTAAAAAAGAAAAAAAATAGAAAAATGATGAAAATAGTAAAGAAAAATAATTCATCCAATAGTGAAAACCCAACAAATAGGCACTTTGGATAAGTATGATGGTGAAAACCTAGAAAATAGGTGCCATATGTAATCAATCATTGCTCTGCCATCTACTGTCACTTTGTCTAATATGGCATAGGATGAAAGGTGTTTTCCGTCACTACCACATTATTACCCTTCCCTTCATGGTTGACAATGGTTGACATCAAGTCCTCTATACTATCTATTTGGCACTCTAGGCACATCCCTTTCATATCCCTCAAAATTGACTAAGTCTTGGACCTGACTGGGGGAAAAATGTTTATCATGTAATTGCAGTGGATGGCACACATAATTTTAAATGTCGCAAAATTTCCTGAAGAAAGACCAAAAACATTGCAAAATGTCCTGAAGAAAGACCAAAAACATCGCAAAATATCCTGAAGAAAGACCAAAAACTCGCAAAATGTCCTAAAGAAAGACCAAAAACATCGCAAAATGTCATGAAGAAAGACCTAAAAATTTGAAAAACCTCCTGAAGAAAACACAAAAACATCCAAATCAATGTCAAAATCCTAAAAACAGAGTCAAAGTCAGTCATGTCAGTCAGTCCATGTCATTGTCCGAACTACATTGTTTCTGCGCATTTGCTACATAGGCAAGGCTCATTCTTTTTGAGGTCCCAAGACATTAGGTCAGTCCTAGTAGGGCCGTCAAAATAAAATCATGGTGCAATCTTTTGTCATCAAAACAAACTCATTGGTCGTGTTGAACTACGAGGTCTCTGAGTGCATGACGTAGGCAAGGCCCTCTGTCGATGAGCCCCCGAGGCTGCACTAGGTCAGTCCATTAGGGTTCATAGTACTACACTAGTACACACATCATAAATCTTCAAGTCAAGACAAATCATTTGTTGAACATGAAAACTCTTAAAACAAGGTATGGCATTCAAACGCATTAATCATATTATCACGACAAAATTGACATATAGTCCACATAAGTCAAACTCAGCCAAACTTCGGTAAGGACTTCATCAAAACAAGTCACATTATCATAATTGGTCAAACTGTCAACTTTTGGTTCACTTCCAGATATGTCCTTCTGAAAGATAATCTCTGTCATTTGTGCCTTAGGATGTGTCCTTCCTAGGCATCGTCATTGTCTTCAGATGTGTCCTTCTAAAGAAAAAACTCTGTCATTCATGCCTTAGGACGTGTCTTTCCTAGGCATCGTCATTGTCTTCAGATGTGTCCTTCTGAAGAACAAACTCTGTCATTCATGCCTTAGGATGTGTCCTTCCTAGGAATAGTCATCCGTCATCTGGAATTTTGAGGGGTCCCTTTGACCTTTAAAGATCAAAAATCCTCTTGACATCAACATTATTTAGGATGTGTCCTTCCTGAATTTGACAATCTTCGACATTTCGTTGGCTTGGCATCGACAAAACACAACACCTAGACATCTCGACATCATTAAACATGACATCTTAAACACTTGGAGAACAGAAACACTTGGAAAACATTTGAAACTTGTATTTTGGCCTTTTATCATGTTACTAGTTTTTCAGCGAGATCCCAACAACATGATTTAGAGAAGCCGCGACGTATCATGACATATGTCTTAACTTTTGACATACATGATTACTAGTCTCTCAGCAAGATCTTGATGAAGGGATTTAGAAAAAAAGTGATGTATCATGATCATGGCATTATTTTTTACTTTTAAAATCATGTTGCTAGTTTCTCAAGGATGTCCTGGTAACAGGATTTAGAGAAGAAACGACGTTTCATGATTTTTCTTGCTTGTCTTTTTCTACTTGTGGTGGCACATGAAAAAAAGACTAGGGCAATTACGCTCTTGCTATGAGTCATGACCATCCTTGTCTGTGATTGCTTTTCCTAAGTGATGATATGACCTTGCACACCTTGATCTATGTCATATCATGGTGTTTGTTGGTCATCACAACAGTTTGCCCAATGATGAAGGATTTTGGCTAAGAACTAACATGCATTTCCTTTGGTATTGGCCATCTTCTCTTGTTGATCTAGTTGTCTTCTCTAATCCATCTCACGATGATATCCTATGACATACAAAAAAAAGAGTGCATACATGATCATATAAACATTGCATTAGGCTCATACATACATCATCAATAGCATTAAATCATATACATGTCATTGCACATTGCATTAACATAATCATCAACATTGCATCCATTTCATAAATACATCATGCATATTATTATCATCATCATCACATATAAACAAGTAGTACATCACCACGACATCATAATCATAAGTAAGCATCATAAGAAATACATGATACATCATCAATAAACATCATACATCAAATATATCATAAGGCATAAATCAAAGGAATATCTCATAACACACATATAGGCCACATCAAAACTGCATCATATAATATCATCTCAAAAATGTACAATGTCATAGGATAAAGTCAAGAGATATCCAAAAAATGGAGCTCGCAGGCTCAAAAGTCTATACATAATGTGTCATAATAACAAAAATGCCCCTAGGATAGACTCTCATCATCCCCTCGAGGAGAAGAATGTGTCAGCAAGAGCCCTGTCACTGGCACTGAAGTAAGGGGTGAACCTGTAGGAACCTCTGTCGGCGTAGCCAAAGGAGCAGACAATGATGGCATCATCTCCACAGTCATGGACACCTGTGCTGGTACTGCACCTTGACTTTGAGAAGTGGACGGATCTGTCACTGGTAGCTGCCCCTATCCTGATCTCTGCACTGAACCAGTGGACCCCTGATTGTGACTCCTCAAGGTAGGAACACTCTGTCGGTCCTCCAAAGGAGCAGACATAATGATGGCATCTCACTCAATGAAGTCGCACAATGATCAATGAAGTCTGCACTGTCCTCAATCAAATATCGGTACTATCTACATAGGCTCAGGTGATTTGCTTCATCATCCCACTATGGGAAATCTCTGTATGGTTGCCAGATAAAGGACACCATCATTTCAATCCTATGACGCCACCAACCAGTCTCACCCATCCGCATCTGCTGTAGTGCACCGGCATAGTAATACGCATAAGGCATCCCATCAACCAACTGCGGTCTTTGAATAGGTGGGAGAAATATAGCAATATGCTCCCAAGCCCAGATCATCATCAACGTCATGCCACATGAGATACTCTTTGCTCGTCTGTATACAACCTTGTGCAGCTAATGGTTCAATGTCCCGAGTAAACACGGGCCCTAGGCATAGAGTCGCTAGGAAAGCATCAAAACTTGCATAGTGCTCCGCCATGAACTCCCATCGGATCTCATATCCCTGGATGCCAAGTCTTGCACCCTGATCTCGATAGTATGTCCAGAAGGTCTTCTCACCATGGCGAGGGTCGTAGACAATCCGCTTTCCTCGGATCGACACTTGTAGGATGCGGTAGATGTCCTCAAGCGTGATGGTCGCCTCACCCGTTGGCAGATGGAACGAGCATGTCTTTGAATACCAGTGCTCGCACAACGTAATCAACAGTCCCCTATTCGCCTGAACAATGGGCATATAGACGACATAGAACAAACCCATCCCATCTGTCATCATCGCTCCCGTGGGCTCAGCTAATCCGCAAACTGAAATGTCATCGGTCTACTCTCTCAAGTATAAATCAGGGCAAGCTACCTCTGCAAAAATCCGAACAACGTGTCAATACTTTCTAGACAATTGTCAATATCATCAAAAGCATTCAAGGTTTCACAAGTATCAAAATCAGACCCAGTAAAAGTCAACGTCAAATGCGTCGCATTCCTACAATTACGTCGCAAAACTTCGAATGTGTCGCTTTAAGATTCAAATGTGTTGCAACATGTCATTTGTGTCATTTTGTTGCTCAAGTGTGTTGCATCATGGCACTTGCGTCATGAAGTTCGACACTTGCGTCAAAAAAACTTGAATGAGTTTCTCAAAAAGCAATTGCATGGCAATATGACAATTGTGGCATTCCAACCCTCAAATGCGACTCAGTTAGGCGAATGCGCCGTAGATTTTGACAAATGCATCGCAATACTTTGGCCACCCCTAATTTACCTCTGCACTTGTGTCGCAATGCATCAAATGTGTCAAACGCGAAGGCGAATGCGGCTTATGCGAACGAAAATGCGTCATGACGCATTAGTTATTCCTCATAGACACCTAGTTTTGGCACACAAAATGAAAAAAAATACAAAGTGGGATAGGGGTACATACCACTGGCCCTGAGCCCTCTGGTCATCGGAATGTTCGCACGATCTCACCGCGATGCTCTGTCACTGGAATCACCATCCTCCCTGCACTGTGTTTTGCTCTGCGCTCTCAAAATTTACAAGGTGAATAGTAAGAATGAATTGACTTTTACCCCTTTGTCAACCTATTTATAGAAGTCAAAATGACATAAGTCAACTAGGTTTGTACTGAAGGCTCATTTGACGAACCTTGACTACCTCGTTGGCCACTTTAAACATATCAGAATCCAAAACCGATGGTGCCATCATTTTTCTGGTCATCAAATTGACTATTCGGGACCCTTTCCAAATTTTTCTGCTGACCCAAAATTTGAAAAATTTCCCGAGGGGGCATTAATACCCTATACCTTCACTGGGGCATGGATTTGACTGATTTTCTTTGTCACAATGCGACAAGTGACATTATGACAAAGAGGGGAAAAATATAAACACTTAAAAATGTCCTAGGCCTGCGAGTTCTATTTATACCTTTCTCATCCTGGCATAATTATGGCATTTAATTATGTCCTTGATCCACGTTTGACTATTAATTAAATAATTCATTATTGTTTAATTAATTCATGACCTTTTATTCTTCATGATTATTAAATAAATAAATTTTATTTATTTATTCAATACGTCTCTAATTGTCTAAAGTCTTCCTTCGTTAATTCTTCCTCATTACTAAATAAATGAATTTCATTTATCTAGTTAATGTGTCACTAATAATCACAATTAAATAAATTTATTGATTTATTTAATTCCTAAACCATATCTTCTAAAATTGAATAATTAATGTTTAATTATTTAAATTGTCTGAATTAATATTCCTCTCATTTTAAATAAATGAAATTATTTAAAATGTCATCACATTCTTAATTAATGGTCCATTTTGGGTAAATAATCCGAAAAAGATTATTTATTGTCTCACAAAATCCATATTTTGGATAAACTTATTTATTTATTCCACTTATGAATTAAACCATTATTTAATTCATAAGTGGACATTCCACCTTGAATTTATTACTTTGCATTATTTCCACCATGAATTTAATAATTAGTATTATTTCCACCAACTTATTTATTTATCCTCACTAATTATTTATTAATCCCACTTTCCATTCCACCAAAATAAATAATTAAGACAATTATTTATTAATCCCCACTTATGAATTAAATCATTATTTAATTTATAAGTGGACTTTCCACCTTCTATCTTTGTGATTTTTTTCAATCTCACAAAGTGGGTCACCTTATCTTTTTAATTTTAAAAATCTTTATTTTTAAAATTGATTATCTCACATTTTTCTCCACCACTGATCTGA
This sequence comes from Sequoia sempervirens, assembly GCA_007258455.2. Lineage (NCBI taxonomy): Eukaryota > Viridiplantae > Streptophyta > Pinopsida > Cupressales > Cupressaceae > Sequoia > Sequoia sempervirens. The sequence continues at coordinate 95,207,518 of VDFB02026320.1, read as the reverse complement.
TTCTCTCATATGACATCTTGACCCTTCATTTAAGGAATTTTCCCTAACCCTAATTAGGGATGGTCAAATTTAATCTTGACCCTTCATTTTAGGTTTTTGTCAAGATTCAATCTGGTCCATCCATTCATAATTGGATTTTCTATAAAATTTCAAGCTTGCTCACAAAGAAGGGATTCTTAGAATCTTTGGGAGCTAGGAGAAGAATTATAGTCATTTAGGATTTTAGTCATTTTATCATTGTCATGGGCATAGGCATTTAGGCTTAAAATCCTTCAAAGCTTGTTTAGGACATTGGCATAGTCAAGGATTGCTCACACTCGATTTGAGGGCAACACAATCAGTAAGTTAGAAGGTGTAATGGAGGTCAACCATGGAGATTGAAGACATTGGGTAAGATCGTTTTACTCTTCGTGTTTTTATCTTTATTTCCTTTGCACTTCATTATTATTTGGGTTTTACGCTTTTAATTCATTGTTAATACGATTACTAATCCTAAACATAACCCATAGATACAATTGCCCTATTAAACATCTCTTGACTATCCTTCTTCTTACTTTACTTTGCCTAACCTTGTATTCTTTTACCTCTTTCCTATCTTTTTATTCACTTTTTTGAAACCATTTTCTTTTCCTTGGACCTGCTTCTCTTTTCCTTGCATCTTTGTACTCAAACTTTCTTTCTTCATAACCTCCATCCTGAAAAACTTCTTCATGCCTTTACTGTCAATGCTTGGTTGCCTCTCCATTTTCTTAGCAGCTATAGGACAAAATACTATCCCAATTTCAACTCCCTCTTTCCCTTTCAAATATTTTTCAAAATTTTCACCATTTTCCTTCCCAAACTCATTCCTCTTGACCTTGTTTTCACCCTCTTTATTGTTTCCTATGATTGTGGTAGCCTACATATTCCCTATCTTCTCATTCTCTGTCCTTGAAGTGGCTGCTAATGTATTCTTTCCTTCTTTTTCATCAACTACACACCTTTCAAACTCTTTCTTGCCAAAGGTAATAATGTTAGCTACCTTGTTTTGTTCTTCTCTACCCTCCTCCAATGGGGCTAGGATAAAATGGATACCATCCTTCAAAATGTTATAAGTGTTAGCTCTCCCATCATAAATAGAGTGACTATCAAATTTCCATGGTCTACCAAGGAGTAAATGGCAACAAATCATTGGTAAGATATCACAAAGCACTTGATCCCTATATGCACCAATTCAAAATTCAACTAATGCTTGCTCCTTAACAAGAATTGATTGATCATCACTCACCCATGAAGCATGATATGTATTTTCAAGAGGGATCCTTTCTAACTGCAACTTGTCAACCATTTCATAAGACACAATATTATTTGTAGATCTTGAATCAATCACAATTTTACACACCTTACCTTTGCACTTGAAATCTATTTTGAATAATTTTCTTCTTTGAGCTCTCTTCCTCCTTGGATTCTTGAAACAAAGTTCTTCTTACCATCATATTTTCACCAACTTTAGGTACAACACGTAGAGTTTTTGAACTTGAACTTTCACATTCATCCTCCTGCACAATCTGAGCTCTTCTTTCATTCCTCTTTTCTCCACTACTTGATGAAGCACCTAGGTTTTTAGGACATTTCCAAGAAGGGTGATCATACTCATTGCATTTATAACATCTTCCTGCAAACATGTTATAATTCCTACCTCCAAATCTGCCTCTTGATCCCCTGAATCCACCTTTGAAATCTGCAAATGGTTTTTGTCCTTTTTGTGCATCACCTTGACTCTCATTGCTTTGTCTTCAAGAAGTAAATGTGCCTCTATCTCTTGAAGTGCTTCCCCTTCCTCTTATTGATTTCTCTTGTCTCCTTTTAACCTTTTCTTCTACTCTTATTGTCATCTAATAACATTCTTCAATTGTTTTTGGATTAAGCAAACTTATCTCATCTTGGATATTAAATCTCAACCCACTAAGGTACTTGGCTACTTTCTCAACATCATCTACCACATGTCCAACCCTTATACTCATTTTTTAAAACTCATTAGTGTAGGTCCTTACATCCATCTCTCTTTGCTTTAAATCTTGAAGTTTCTTTGACATATGAATGGCATAATCTTTTGGAAAAAAAATCCTTTTAACTTTGCTACCATCGTATCCCATGAAGAAATATTTGACTTACCTCTTCTTCTCCTCTTTTCCTATTCATAATCCCACCAAACTAAAGCATGCCCCTTCATTTTAGTCTTGGCTATCTTCACGTTTTCATCATAAAAAACCTCTTCACATTCAAAGATATTGTCTAAAGCAAAAATCCAATCTAATAAAGATTCTTCATCTAAAGCACTATCATGCATTGGTAATTAAAATTTTACCTTATGCTTGCTACCTTTTACCACCTTCAAAAGCCTTGCCATCTTTTTTTCTTCAGCATCTAACTCTTCTTCATCATCTTCAAAGTCTTCATCTTCTACATCTTCAATTTCACTATCCTCACTCACAATCATTCCTCTCTTTTGTCTTGTATCAACATCTTCCAATCTTGATACAAATCTCTTTTGAAGTTCTTACATCTTTCTCATCTCCCTTTCCATATTTTCTTCCATATCTTGCATCCTTCTCACTACATTATCTTTCTTTGGAGGCATCTTGTCAATTTGACTATTCAACTTCTTTCTTCCTTCTCTTCAATTAGCAACTTTCAATCTTCCAAAAACCTAATCCCTATGCTCTGATACAAAATGATGTAGGGATAGGTGGTTTCCTTCACAAAAAACACAATCCAAGTTAGAATCAAGCAACAAAAGATTCACAAACCTCTCACAAGTCACCTTTCCAATACAACTCTGCCTTTCACAATTTAGCATGCAAACCTAGATTTCACAACTTCACTTAACAACGAATCACTACAAAACCAATCTCTTGAAACAATTAAACACCCCTTTTAGGCATCCTCACCATATCACAATTTCATATAGGATTTCTTTTGGACAACTCCCTCAAAACCCTATGTCTACATTGTCCTATTAGAGTAATTAGGACTATTTTACAAAGCAAGTCCCCTTTAGAATTTCCATTAGCCTATTGTTAGATCCTCAGACCTTTAGACCAATCAACAAAAGGAAAAATTCATCATATTTTAGGGCTCCAAACTCTCTCCCTATTGTTGATCCAACAAACCCTCCTTTTTCATTATTATAGGTAGGGTTTATTCAAACTCTAGGTTCCCAACATTTTATAATCTTAAAATTTCCTCCAACACTTTGAAAATTTCCTGTACAAACTCACAAAATTCTCACAGAGACTCTTCTCTCAACATTTCATCATACTCACACTCAAAACCATCTTTTTCATACCTAATTTCACCAATTTTCCCAGGACAGTCATGCTTTCTCACCCCAAACTCTTCACACATTCCATTCTAACACCCTACCATCCTATTTTCTAACATCCTACACCCATACCATTTAGTCACAGTAAACACAAAAGGTGGATGGGCTTTAACTTATTCTTGAAGCTTCACAACTGGAAATCTGCCCTTATAGGCCGATTACTATATTTAAAGGCAAAAAAACTCCTCAAAGTTAATAAAAAACCACTAGAATAGATTAAAATGGAATCTAGAACAATTATACAATGTTATCCACAAATTAATCAAGCAATATACCACTGTACGGTCATGTGTAGAACTTGTAAACTCACTTTAGAATATAAAAATACATAAATTTATCAAAAACAAGGGTACTTTTTATTGCTTGTCCTTCATAGATGGTTTCAACAACCTTTACATTGAGGAAACACATGTATTTAAACAATTTACTCAAAAAAATCCCTCCAAAATTGACCAACTAACTTCCAACTACCCACTTGACTATTGAGTTTCCAAAAATTGCAATTTTTTGCATTACAACATTGACAACTTTGTCAATTTTGTCAATTTTGCTCTTTGAACCCCCCAAACTTCCTAATAACTAAAAAAATGACCAACACAATATCTAATGATCCAGTAGGACCTTATTTACCACAACTTAAGACTCAACACCCTTCAATAACCCTTTATTACATATTATGCAACTTTTTGAGCATCCTTGACAACATTACACTATTTTGCAAAAATGACCTCCTTGATACATTTTAATGGTCCAATTGACCTTATTGACACTCTTTAAGACCAAAAAACTACTAAAAAACATATCCTCAAGCATAATTGATCAGATATTGATGAAAATAGAAGGGTGCTCCTGCATCAAATCCCTGAAATGGGATATGAGATTGCAGAAGAGGTAATTTTTGGTCTGACGGATCACATGCTTAGCATGCCTAAAGACCCAAAGGAAGGAAGATATGGAACTTATGAAGAAAATTATTATGAAGTACACATGGAGTAGAGAGAAAAAGAGATCAAGAAGACTATAAAGAAGATGATTGCACATGTTGTGGAGGTGATGGGCATGTACCTAAGGATGTTTTGGAGAAAGCAAAAATCACATCTAGTCCTCTGGGAGGTTCCTCCAACACAAGAAGATTAGTTAGAACAACTACCCCCTCTCTAGTTGCTGCTAAGTCCTCTAGGACTAAACCTATTGTTGGTGAAAAAAGGAAAGAGTCAACCAATGCTCAAGAAAAACAACAAAGTATGCCTATGAAAGAGAAGAGTGCTCTAGTGAAGCAACAAAGTGTTCTGCAAAGGAGAACGAAATAAAAGAAAAGAAGATGTAGGAGTATATGAGTGTAAATGTAGGGGTAAACGCACAAAGCTGTGTCACACTTTCAACCAAATAAATAGTTCTAAGTGAATTATTTTCGACTGGAAATGTTTCGACCAAATAGGTTTTGATCGAAACCACATGGCTTATACATGGCACACAAGGTTTCGGGTGAATAAGTTTTGCCTGAATCCCAAAAAAATAAATTTTTCCTTTTCTCGCTTTGAAATTGGATTTTTTAATACATGTGAGGTTTCTATAGAAATGGTTTCGGGAAAAACCCTTTCTATAGAAACCCTTTCTATCAAAATTGTCTATGTGGCATCCTAATTGGTAGCCAACTCAACTTTTTTTAGAATTTTCTAAAATTTTCAACTTCAACTAAGTATTTCTTCAGTTAGAATGATTTTTCTGCAAAAAATAAAAGTGCCCTTTTGTAGATCTTAGAGTGGTGAATCTAAATATGTAATTTTTTTAATATTTTGATTAGATTTAATATATTTTATTTTTAAAACAATGCAAGTAGGTTGTTAAAGTTAAAAAAGAGGCTGATTAGAAATTAAAAAATAGTAAAACATATTAATTATTTTTAAAAACATATGGGGCACAAGAGGAGAATGTCTTCTTCAAAAGGGTATAATTTGTTTTTTGAAAATGATTAAAAAAATAGACAATAGTTGACAACCTATGAAAACTATTGAATTCTAACTGTAAGTTTGACTTTAAAAAGTTAGTACGAGAAAAATATACATCAAAATTTGAAAAAAAGAATTCCATGCACAAGATATTGAAGTTACCTCTTCGGAGAAAAAAAATTAGGGAGAAATGAAGTTTTTTTCAATTTATTTCTTGACGGCCTGTGAAGTCACTTTTTTTCTGAAATTTTTAGCATTCTAAAATTTGTTCTTAAATTGATAAAAAAGTAATGAAAATATTTTTTTTTTAAAAATCTAAAAAATTGCAGGAATAAACTTCATCAAAAGTTCTACATTTCATTAGTTTACATCATTTTGAAATTCAAAACATAAAGACCACTTTTATGTAGTCGAAGTTCAATTTTTTTTTGTTGTTGTTGGTTGATTCCTTTATAAAGTGTGACACAAGTTTGTGCTTTTACCCATAGATGAACAAGAGGAAGAAGAGGAAGGACCATAGTTGGTCCAAAAAAGGACAAAAATGTGTCTCTCAAGCAAAGACAAGTGCAAAGAAGGTTAAGGTTGATATTGTGGACATTGACATTGAAGCAAAATTGGAGAAGGAGAAACAAGCATTCATGATTCATATGAGGGAGAAGTTTGAAGTAAAAACACCCAAAGCAAAAACAAAGAAGAAGGACAACTCCCCTCTGATAAGGAAACATAGTCATATGAACTTAGATGCATTATTTAATGGCATAGTTGAGTATGAGATGTTGGAACAAACTGCTACATTATATCCCACTACATATGACACTAATAAGTGAACAATAAAAGAGCCAATAGTTAGGTATATATTAACATTTGATGTCAGCATGAAGAATATAGAAAATCAATTTCTTGAAGATCTGAGAGGTGCATTATATGTAAGAAGACATGAAGCAATTAATGAAGATGCAAGATTAAGGGCATATTCTTTGGAGAAGATCAATGCCCCTCTCATAGATGAGGATAGAGCTAAATTACAAGATTAAATTGATGTGCATGAACTCCATTCAAAACATTTCAAAACCAAATTCTAATATTAAGTCCATATATAGAAAAATCACTTTAATTATCCTAGATACACATGAGACTTTAAAACAAGAAAATATTAAGTGGACATCCAACTACACATGAAGTGACCACACATAATAAATTACTATCCTTCCAATATTAAGTACTTTATAAAGGAAATACATTGCCAAGTACCCCATCAAACAAACATATAGGTTGCATATCTTCTCATCAACTTAATTTTATCAAGTTAAATATTTTCCCAACCACTAGTCTCTTCCTCCATGAATACATGCAAGCATCACACTAAATGGTGTAAATCTAACCAATAAAGTCAAACAATGGGACAACACAAATCGATCAACTATAAAAATTGTTAACAATTTTTTTTTTTTAAAAATCCCATAAAATCCATATGTTCTCACACGAATCAATCCGCCCAATTCAATTTCAATTATAGTTCAAACAAGAGGATAGAAATTTAAGACTTTAGACTAAATAATTATTCAACCAAATCAATTATAATTTTTATGTTGATTATACACAAATAAATTTTATGTTGTATATTTGGGATTTATAGTTGCTTTGCATCATTACCAAATTAGGAAATTGTCAAATGGTAGACATATATTTGAAATATTATAGATTATACATATTAACATATTTCATTGGAAAATGCTAGACATAATTATGCAATATAAAATTGATTTAGATATATTTTCAGTTGACATAAAAAAATACAAAAGGCATGTGTCCCTAGGCTACAATATCAAACATATTTGTGTATAATGATTGAAGTAAAAAAATAACAACCCTTTTCAATCAAAACATGGGGGAAAAGAAAATGGACTTGATCAAGGATATAACTTTTTATTATGTGGCTACCTGACAAAGTTATGCCACCCATGTTCTCATCCCTTGCTAGTGGAATTGGTGTGCTAATTACATGAGATAGGGTCAAACCTAGAAATGGAGTGCTAGTTACATAAGATGGGTTCAAACCTATACAATTCATTGCTCTAAAATAATGAGGGACATCAATGTTTATCATATCGCTAAACATTGCATGATGTTTAGGTGAAGGGTTTAGAAAAATGATTAAACACCTTCATATGTATAAATCCCTCCATGCCAACTCAAGTTATTTTTCCCTTCTTTCTTGGTCCCTTAGGATCCTCTTTTTCTCTTTTTTTATTTGTTTGTCTACCTTTATAATATTTTTTTATGGTTCTCTTGCTTCTCATTGAAGGTTTGTATTGAACTTTGCTTGCTCCTTCAATTCTCTTGCAATAATTTATGTTTTATCTCCTCTATTTGTTATCTCTTTCTCACTTTTATATCTTTAATTTATTTCTTTCTTTGCTCCCTCTCCATCAAAAGGTTCATGTAATCATCTATTGTTAAGAGTTGATATTGTTGGCTCAAATTAATTCCATTGTCCTTTGCATTCCTTGGTCTTTCCTTGACAATGTGAAAAAGTAGTTTGAGGATTTACTTATGTCTAAGTTGGTTTAGGAACCGAATGATTTATTCAGTTCTACATCCTTGGTATTGTGACTTTCATTGGAAATTGACTCATTATCTTGACTTTCTCCCAAGTCTATAGCATTATATCCATCGTCTTGACATCCACAATTAGCATAGTAATGTACCAATTTACACTCATGTTCAATGTCAGTGGGGGAGATGGGAAGGAAATTGTATCTTCATCTTGTTGGGAATGTAAGTTAATTCAAAAATTCATAGTTCTCTCTAATAACCATGATGGTTGGCTTGGATGAGATGAAATACTAAGTCCATTTATTTTATTTTTCTATTTGTACTAAGTCCATATTATTGATCATGCCAAGTCTTCCATTTTAACACAAAATTCACCCTCCAAAGAAGTATTTTCAAGTGTATCATTGCATTCCTCCACAATTGGTTCATGTATCATAGGATGGAATTCCCATAATACAAGTAGGTTATTTTCCACTTCTACTTTTGAAACATCAACTCCTAAAAGGATTAATGTGTTTTGCATTGTAAAAGTGTTATCATGTATAATCAATTAAATTATCTCACTTGGATGCATGTTCTCCATAAGTGCATCAAGATTAAGTGGCATATATATTTCCTCTTGAATTTTGATACGATATTTACAGTATCTAATGCTTTTTTAAATGACCTCTCAAGCCAAGTACTACCAATTCTTCCATCTTATCTTAATATTAGGAAACTTGACTAATCATGCTACTATTTCAAATTTATAATAAGAGGTGAATGCATAAAAAAAATTGAAATCCAACAATTGTAGTTTGTGTGAAGTGTGTTGGAAATGTTAACAAGTCAATCCCTAATGACCTTGCCTCTTGGATTGTCATTACAACAACATGGATTTCATGGTTATCAAAAATAGTAAGTGTCAATTAGTTGGTGAGATACCACCTAGAACCGATCTTACAAAGTGATGTAACTAGTTTAAAAAATATATTTATTCACCTATATGTAGGGTTGGGTTGTCATGCAAGCATTTGGTTAAAAAATAAACAATATAAATTTTTAGTTACTTTTTACATTTAATGAGAGAGAAAACTAGTGTTCTTGGACTGATAACATTTACACAACATAAAATGATAATCCAATCCCTACTCTTTGGTATGATGTAGGGAACACTTTGAATACCTATTTTTTCCAACACCTATACCACTCCATTTTTGCATGCTTGAATTCTAGTTTCATGACAATTCCATATTCTTTGAGGACCATATGAATTGGAATTACAAGTTTTCAATAGTGTTGTGTAGAATGCAAACACAACTAAATGGAAGAGGTTTAATTCTTTGTCTCTATCAAGGCCTTTTTTTGTCCTCAATATGATTTTAGGATGACACCTTTTAAAGCTAGTCCACCATGACTTACTAGGCAACCCATCCAAGTAAATGGGTTGAGTTATATTTAGAATATTTGTGCCACTTATGCCCTAATATTAATAATCTCAAGCTCGTGGCCCACTCTAGCCATATTTACACAATCCAACAATTAATGCCTCTTCTTATCCATTTATGACTACAGGAGGACCTTTCTTTGAAGTTAAGATAATACCACCTAACCAATTGCTAAGTGTGGAGGTAGGGATTTCACATTTCTTTTTTGCACTCCTTATTGAGCTCTCATTCTCCTCAACATCATTAAGAGTTGAATCCATGTCCTTTTTAGTCTACTTTTATTACATTACAATCTTCTTATTTCTAGTAGCTACATTCACTTGAACATTTTCTTCAATTGGTTGCAAAGTGGCATTGTTAACATCTTGAAATTCTTCCTCTAGTAGGAAGAATACTCCTCTTTTTTGTGGTTTATCTCCAATCTCTTTATTTCATTCTAGGTTCACATATGGGCTTTGTTCTTCATCTAAAAAGATATAGAAGCCACACATTGACTATTAGAAAATAAAAATAGATCATATTAAGAAAAACTCTAGAAATAAAATTGTTGGAACAAACACCCTTAAACTTTAGTTTTGAAATTTAGAATCTTTTTAATAGAAATTTAATGAAAGAAAGAGCTTTAAGCATATTGGACATTAAATTCAACTAGACATTCTACCAATCATTATTGTGGCTTAGAAGATAATCACTTGTGAAGTAATAGAGAGAGGCTTGTAGAGTGGTGTAACCTAACTTTTAGGGTCCATGTAGGCTTGTACATGAAAGGGAGACAATTTTTGTTTACTCAACCACAACTACAATGAGGTGGACAATTAAAACATTTGTTCTGGTGAACAAAAAGAGTAATATTCAATTTAAATGGTTTGAACATAACTAGAAATACAAATAATTTTACAATATCTTTCACAAATAATATTTTTTTTGTTATACCTTTTTTATTCCTATTGAAGTATTAGTTTGTATCTATAGTTTGGTAGTTCACAGTGATGACTAGATAAAAGATTAATCTATGATTTAATTTTCATGTAGTTTTTGTTTAAGATTTTTGGTTTGACAATTTGATGTTTACTAAAAATTGAGAAGGTGGCCTAAACTTATAGTAGTTATAGTTTTTCTTGTATTTCTCCTCTGTTTTATTCAATTGAATGAGCTATAATATCATTTCTTGTACATTGTGATTGATATTTATGTAAGAATGGGTTACATTACTTTAACACGAGTGTTTATACCAACAAACTTATCATTAATAATAACACATAGATCTCAAGGTTTTCCCAATCTCATATCACATTAGCAATATCATTTTCCTAAATCCATTGCTTTATGTAACTTAAGTTTTATGTTGTATCACTATGTAGATTTTGGTAAATGCAACATATCAATAAATGGTCCTAAACTTATCATTATGATAGGCTCTCCTTGCCTATGTTGCAAATGACATCTTCCTTAATAATTTAGTATTAATTTTTTTTTCTATCAAGTCTTAGGAGGAGATCATAATAAATTTTCCAATATTCTTGTTCAAATATGATGCCCTAATCCTACAAGGTTTTATGAATTTTCCTCATTCTTGGGATTTTTTTTTTAAATATGGTTAATTGAAATTCAATTCATAGTGAAGGTACTACAATGTATCCATAGACTTAGTTGGTCTAGTTGCTCTATCTAATCTTTCTCTTTGAGTATTGCTTTGTAGATGCTTCTAATGTTGGAATGTTATCTTGATCTTTGTGATTATTAAATTGTGTGTTAATATCTTATGCTACTATAACTTGTATGTACAATGTTAGAGTTATATCCATGTTGTTATGAAGGTTTCTTTCTCTTATAGTGCAATTGTAGGTTCATACTCTCTTAGATAATAGTTAACTTTCTAGCAGGTGTGAGTTTTCTAGTCCATGAACAAAGTATTTAAACAATCTATTTAGCAATATAGAAAATAACTAATGAGATAGTATGCAATCACAAGATACACATGAGATAATGGATTTTATCTAGAACCCAAAATCTATGAATATATAACCTCAAACTAAAAAAATGGATTACAATATATACAACATTTTTAATTTATAAAGCATATAAAACAAATAAGCATAAATTACAATTTATAAAGTGGATAAGAAAAAAAACATTACGTTATATAAAGCAAATAAGAATTTACAGTATTGTGTGAACTTATAGTTGATTGAGTATATAACAACATGCAATTTAAACTCCATGGATTTTTTTTTGAAAGGTTGTAGAAAAATTGGATTAGAAAAGTGGATGTATTTGTAGCAAAATGTGAGAGGACATGTCAATCTATGCAGTTTCATTTGATTGGTTGGATTTGAATTATGTGGATTGACTCATTTGAGATGAATGTAGGATTTTATAGATGTTTGAAATTTTGAAATTTGATTAATTTGGTTGAATGGTTGTTTGGTTTGAAGTCTTAAATTTATGTCCTCTTGTTTTAATGGCTTGATTGGTGAGCCTTACACCTTCAAGTGTGGTACTTGTAGGTATTCATGGAAGAAGTGATCAATAGTTGGGCAAATGTCACTTGATAAAATTAAGTTGATGAGGAGATATGAGATGTATATGTTTGTTTGATGGGACACTTGGTAATGCATTTCCTTTATAAAGGACTTTCTATTATAAAAATCATGTTTTATTATGGGTGGCCACTTCATGTGTAGCTAGGACATTTAATATATTTTTGTTTTAAAGTGACAAATGTCAATTAGAGTGTATTTTTTCCATATGTAGACTTAATATTAGAATATGGATTCAAGATATTTTCACAAGGTAAAATGTACAACTTGTGTTAGTTTGAATTAGGTGGATTTGTGTGTGTTATATCTCCCACCTATTTTGAATAGACAATAACTAATTAGCAAACACAAAATCTAAACATTGATTGAATCCTAAATTACCATTTTTGGTGCAATAAAATCTAGATTCTAAAAATATTTAAATTATGAATTGAGACCTCACAACTCCCCCTATCTTGATCAACTACTACACCGAGTATAAGACCCTACCCTACTATAAGGTACCCTCCCCTATACCTATGGAGAAATCTTGTACAAGCATCTTGAATGGACAACTAGATAGGGACGGGCAATGGTTTCTTTAACACTCATTAATTCTAATATCCCATTGTTTCGAATACACCTTGTGAAATAAGGCGGGCTGTGGCCAAATTGAATGCCGAAGCAGTGGCGGCACGTAACCTTGTTTCCTCTCACTTCTTTTGCACGTCAAATGAACTGCGTGTCTTCTTCTTCAAGTTCAACACCCCAAGTACGGGCAGGGCCACAATTCACACCAACCAGACAGCTGTGTGTATCTGTTTTGGGTCCATCCGATATCTAGGTGGAATAAGAAAACCAGTGATTATGGTGGCCATGGCCACTGCACTAATGGAACATGATAGAGATCAAGGAAGGATAAATCCCATTGATTTCCCCTGGCCCTCCATGATCTTTTCTGCAATCTTTTTTATCAAGGATGGATAAAGCTGTACTCTGCCAAATAAAATGGAAATTCTCCCTGTTTCACAATAACTATTTTATTCTGAAACCTCAAGTTGCATATGACATTATAGCAGTCATCATAGAAACATTTGCAAGCAATGTGAGTCATTATTGCAGTTAGACATTTTACATCACCAAATCTCTCTCATGGAGTTATGAACCACCTACCATGAATGAAAAGTTTGAAGGTGAAAGAGATTTGAGTACCTCACTGGCCCCAAATAGGAGTACAAACCTTAGATAATAGGTATTTAAGAGTGAAACAGTTATCATAATCCTGACCAGAGTCAAGCATAATTTTAAAATAGGAATGATGGTGCAACTTAATTCGTTAATATCAGCTGGTCACTGACAATAACATCAACCTTATTAGGAAGCTTCATGAAGAATAATAACACACAGTTTATTACTTGGAATATATATAAAATGTTAGTATTCTTTAATATAAACTACTTTAAATAGAACTTGGACTTCATTTATGCACTAATATCAACTAATATAATATATAAAACACTTGTATGAACAAACACGTTATTACCCTCTATAGTAAATTTATATTGCTATATCATTCATTAAGATCAGCTACAACCATCTTAAACCTAATGATGGAAACCCATAATCTTGAAATAACTTAAACTTCCACGCTTAGCGCCTAGCCATATAGGAAACCTTTATTATCCACTAATCTCAGGCTCACTCACATTATGAAGCTTTTTAATCTTAAAGTTTGCTTCTATCTACCTATATAGAGCACCACTGAAAGGCTTATTTTACTTGAGTTGTCTGCAGTTGCTTTTGAGTTTATCCTCCTTTCCGTTATCTGTGTCTCCCAGAGTGCTTTGGGAAGATGGGAAGAAAGAATTTGGCTATTGTTCCTCTGTTTGGACTTGTAATTTTGGTCTGCCTGTTACATTGTCATGATGCAAGGAAATTGGGTCCTTTCATACAATACAGAGCTTCATTGGTCTTACACTTTCAGCCTCATCCGCACAACTTCTTTGGTAAAGTCTTATTCATAATTTTTTTTAATGTATTTTTCTAGCACCATTGTAAGCATGATACAGTTAATGCTTCTTGTTGGGTTTATGAACAATTTAATAAGCTATCCTTTTGTTTGAATGATGTGTTTGTAATTAGTACCAAGTTATGCTGGAGAGGAAAGCAACACTTCATACTTTTTGAAGGAAGATGTTGTAAAGGTGAAGGAAGAAGATGGTAATGAACAAGGAGGAGGAGGAGGAGGGGAAGCCATGAAAGAGCCTCACCCTGCAGATGAACTTTTGCAGACCCGCAGAGCAGATGGAACAAAGTCCTACATATTGGGTGGCTATTAGAATTGCACCATATGCAAACATATGCTGATGAGTCAATTAATTTTCTTCTTGTTTCTCATGCATTTCTTCAGAATTTTTTTGGCAACTATAAAGCAGCAAATGATCAATTCAACTTCAGGCATTTTTTCTGCAGTCTTGTAAGACATAGAAGAGATGTCTATCAAACGACTGGATTTTTCTGACCCATGGTGATTTCTGGGAAAATGGGATGTGATAATCATCTTGTTTTATTTTATGGTATAAGAAAGCTAAACTGTTTTGAATTATGATAATTTGGCGATGGTGATTAGTCGTGGAATAATTTGTCTTTGTACGGATATTCTGTACGAATCTGTGCATTTTTTCCAAGCCTGAGATTGCTTTAGAGTATGGATAGGATTTTGAATATGATACATCTACCTTTATAACTAAATGATGAATAACTTCAAAACTCGAAGGAGGCTTGCTCTCTTAAGAAAATTAGGAAAGAGATTTGTATAAAGAGAGTTAACGTAACGTTTGCGTGATGCGTGGTTATGGAGGCTAATCTAAGTAGGCTAAACGTTAGAGAGGTGGGAGATTGGTAGCACACATGTTGGTTACTAAAACTAAAATATTCATTTATTTTTTATTAAGTTTTGTGTTTATTTTGGATGAATTATGTTGATAAGCAGCACATTCTTATTTTAGGTTTGGTCATGCTTCAATTTTATTCATCTTTATTTACTTTCTTTTCATATATTCTTACACATTCACTATTCACTTCTTATTCACACTTCAATACATTTGTTCTTTGTGTTAAAATTTGTCATTCTACTGCCCAAAGTCATTTTTGTGTCACTTGAAATCAATCACTCAACCCACAAGAAGGAACCTTAAATCAAATATTCAAATTCAAATTCTAGCTCCCCTCCCATTGCTTTTCACTAGTTGTTATCAGCCAACATAACACATGTTTATGTGACATGTTGATATGTCTTGGTATTTATAAATATTTAATTTGCCACTAATTCATATGTAAGGATCAGAAGAAATCATCAATGCAAACTTCAATTTCTAAGTGACAAAGAACCAAAATCTACACCATCTACATATAGGCAACTTGCACACTTATGTTTTTTGTCTTCAAACCTTCACTTGGAGTTGTAAAACCAATCAAACAAGGTGCTTAGGATAACTTGACCCTAGCAATCTAATGAATTCCCCTAAGTTATTTTAAACATTGTAGTCCTTGAGAAGCTATTCAAATATTAGATATCCAAGCTAATATGATTTATAATTCAATTTAGTAGTTCAAATATATGTGTTAGGGATCAAATCTATGTTGATCAAGATTGAACCCACGATGCTTGGGATCAACCCTCAATTTTTCTTTGTGCCTCTTCAAAATTTGAGATATTTATTAGATTGAAAAAATAAATTTGTATACCTTGGAGAATGATACTAGCATGATGTCAACATAAGCTCTTCATCATTTTTCCTATAGCTAAGTACGTAACCCTCTCATTTAACTGTTGCATTTATTACTTTATCTTTTTTTACTCAACACTTATTTATCTATGTTAATTATGCTTAATCATTTGCATCGATCTAATTAAACTCTAGGTGGATTTATTTATGTGTAGTACAACTTATTTTAATTACATATACTAGCAAACCTAACTTTGCTTACAAAAACTAGAGTTCTCCCTAGGGTTTTTCCCTCATCATAGTCTTTTAGATCTTTTTAGGATTTACTATCTAGTCTATTGCACTTCACATTTGTATGGACTTATTTAGGGCTTTGTAGCTCTTTGATGAATTTTATCTTTTACCCAACCCACTTAATCTTTCTTTGCCCTCTAAGATTTTCATTTCTAATTATTCAATTTTAATTGTTGACTACATTTTTTTATCACTTGTTATGATCTCTTAGGTCCTTTTTTATTTATTTTCTCCTTTAAGGTATTGAGAATTATGTGTATGTAAAAGTATATACTCCCTCTCACCCCCTTTGTAAAGGATTGGTCATTTAAAACCCCATATGGCTCAATCCATTGCCAATGGTATCTTTAATGATATTCCCACAAGCAATGTTGCTATTAATATCATTGAAAATGAAAGTGAAGAATATGATCATGATGAACTTGTGGCTCAAAAAGAATTTGCACAAGAACTTGTTAGCTTGGCCAATGTTGAAAATCATACATATAATTAGCAATACAAATGATTTATAAATTATTTATCAACAAACCATTTGGGTTAGAGATCTTACAAATGATTGGTGGTAAGGTTGTCATCCATACCTCTTCAACTAACTCAACTATCTTTCCTCCTCCATCCATAACCATGCCTTCCTTTACCATTGTCACATCTTCTAGCTTTTCTCCATTGTATGACATTCCTCTTAAACTTACTTCCCCTATCATACCTACATCTCACTTGTAATTTTTACATTCACTTAAATTTTCCTTTCCATCACTCTTACACCCATTGTTTCAACTACTCCTTTTACTAGTGTCATTTTTGTTCCCACTAGTTATTCTATGATAACTCAATATTACTCCATACCACATTTTGTTATTATACACACACCTCATTACATATCCTCATTTATTCATATACCACATTCTATTCCTTATTTTATTTAGGACTCTTTATATAATTCATATTTGATTGCCTTCCATGACATGTTATATAGCTCTCACATATAACCATCCTAGTGATGTCCAATCCTCTTTGGTTATTAATCCCTTTATTACTCTAGATGCACTATTTCAAAATATTAATAAAGTTGAAAAAAGAGTTGATACTATGCTTGGGAGAAAAACAATCAAGAAATTATTGAGGTTAGAAATACACCATTGGAATTCAAAATTGTTACACATCCTCTACCCATTAGTTTTTTGGCACCTCATTTTTAATGTATGATGGGAGAAGTGACCCTAACACATAATTATATTCCTTCATGTTGCATGTTTGGACTTTGTATATGAGGATAGGCTTTTGGCTAAACTTTTCCCTACAACATTAAAAGAATTTGCAATTGAATTATTTTTCGCATTGCCTTATGGATTCATACATTCATTTTTAAATTTAACTAAGGGATTTCAAAAGAAACTTAAAATTAACATGGGCCTTAAGGTTACTATTTTTTTTATCTATTTGAGTATGCCCAAGGACCTAATGAATGCATCAATGATTATTCCATTTAATAATTTTAGTCCTTATGCTCAATATTCCATCATCCCTTAAATGATTTATAAAATACCTTTATCAACAGATTGCTTATGCTGAATTTAGATAATTTTACCTCAATAGTTTAACATCTTCCATGTGTCTTTGTGCATATTTTAAAACTATTGAATTTAATCCATTAGAAATAAATTTATTAAAATACATGGATCATCAAGTCCTAATGCTTTTTCATATTCTTCAAATTTTCAAAAGTACATTTTCTCCTAAGGGAAATAATCACAAGGGAAAAAAGGAAATTATTTTTGATTCAGGGATAAAGCATGTTTGAGGTGACTTTAAACCCTAATACACCCATAAAAGTATCAGATAAATCTAGAATTTTTGCTACAATAGAATGAATTGACACAATTGCAAAAATAAACCAAAACACAAAATAAACAGAAAAAGTAAAACACAAATACATAGAAGATTAAAATGTTCCTATCTAGAGTGAAGCTTCTTCAAGTATTTTCTTGGTTTGAGGAAGATAGAAATGGCATCATCCCCCAATAGTCTATCTTTAAATATTTTGTTGCCACTAATGGAAAGTCTAGTCACCTCAATGAGTAGGTCTTAAATCACCATGCAATCCATCCCATACATCACCATTCTCCTTTTGTCCCATCCTTTAGAAAATTCAATAGCTAAAGGGGTTTCATACCCCTTGGAATGGTATTGAAACCACATCAAAAAATTCTACAACCCTTAGGATTCTACCTAAAGCTACTACAATTTATTGGCTCAATTTTGTTACTATCACCAATCCATAGTCAATTACCTCTCTACTCACCAAATATGCATAGTAGCCTCATTGAACCTACTAAAAATGAAAGTCTAAATTGAGACATAAATGTGGAAGAAGGTTCTAGATGTCAAGTATGAATGCCACCCAAATTGAAATGAGTTCATATAATGGGATTCATAAAATGTTTGGTGAAAAAGGCAATTTATTATTAATAGTTACTAAGATCATTATCAATAAGCTTAGCCACCTTTGATCTGGAAAGGTATCATTACTCTTCCAATTTGAAGTGCCTCAATGATTAACTCTCCAAAGTTCACATAATGGGATTCATAACTAGGAAAATATTTGGCGAAAAAGGAAATTGTTTATTAATAATTACTAAGATTGTCATCAATAAGCTTAACCACCTTTGATGGAGAGGTATCAAATTACTCTTCCAATTTGAAGTACCTCAATTGATTAACTCCCCAAATTTCTTGGTAGTTTGTAACTTTATTTTTCTTTTGGTAAATATGAACAATATTTACAATATGCATACTAGCAATTGTATCTAGGGAATCCTTGATCATTCTTTCTATGGTCTAATTTAGTTGGGTCTTTCTTCTCAGAATCTCAAGCCATTTATTATATTCACTAAATCTCCTTCTAAGATTAAAGAATGGACTTCAATATGTTTTGACATTTTGATGACATGGTATGATATAGTACTTTAGCAAAAAGGTTAATTTGAGTACCAAGATTGATCCACATGTTGCTATCAACTTACCCTTATCATCACTTAAGATTGCACCTCCTTGTGGGACCAAGATTCCCTCTAGATTTTGCAAAAAAAATTGTCTTGAAACAATTTGGAGGAGGAAGGGAACATTTGATATTGTACCTTTATGTTTTACCTCCCTTAATAGGATTTGTTATATAAAAATAAAACTTCTAGCTTCAATCCTCCTTTAACTCCTCCTTTAAGACTCTTATCTTAAGGGAAGATGATATGTTTTCCTTAATTGTCACAAAGAAATTTTCTTTTATAACCAAATGTAATTTATTTAACATAGTGGTCACCAATAATTTCTACTCTTGAAGATTTTGTTATTCCATTCATTCCAAATCCCCCAAACAATATCAAGTAAATCAAAGCCCCACAAGAATTTTACAAAAATATTTTGTAATTTTTTTTTTAATTCTTAACATACACTTTATTGTCTTGAAATATATATTAAATATGTTAATACTCATTAACCTACTCTAACAAGCCTTATAATCTTATAGAACTTGGACTTCATTATACTCTAACAAGCCTTATAATCTTCTAGAACTTGGACTTCACTTATGCACTAATATCAACTAATATAATATATACAACACTTGTATGAACATACACGTTATTACCCTTTATAGTAAATTTATATTATTATATCATTCATTAATATCAGCTACAACAGATCTTAAACCTTACGATGGAAACCCATAATCTTGAAAGAACTTAAACTTCGATGCTTAGCGCCT
Organism: Sequoia sempervirens; assembly: GCA_007258455.2. Taxonomy (NCBI): domain Eukaryota; kingdom Viridiplantae; phylum Streptophyta; class Pinopsida; order Cupressales; family Cupressaceae; genus Sequoia; species Sequoia sempervirens. The sequence goes on along the minus strand of VDFB02026320.1, from coordinate 95,187,921 downwards.
AGCCATATACGAAAACTTTATTATCCACTAATGTCAGGCTCACTCACATTATGAAGCTTTTTACTCTTAAATAACTTATTAAATACTTTACATGGTTTACTTCTATCTACCTATATAGAACACCATTGAAAGGCTTATTTTACTTGAGTTGTCTGCAGTTGCTTTTGAGTTTATCCTCCTTTCCGTTATCTGTGTCTCCCAGAATGCTTTGGGAAGATGGGAAGAAAGAGTTTGGCCGTTGTTCCTCTGTTTGGGCTTGTAATTTTGGCCTGCCTGTTACATTGTCATGATGCAAGGAAATTGGGTCCTTTCATACAATACAGATCTTCCTTGGTCTTACACTTTCAATCTCATCTGCACAACTTCTTTGGTAAAGTCTTTATTCATAATCTTTTTTAATGGTATTTTTCTAACACCATTGTAAGTCGAATGATACAGTTAATGCTTCTTGTTGGGTTTATGAACAATTTAATAAGCTATCTTTTGATTTGAATGATGTGTTTGTAAACAGTGCCAAGTTATTCTGGAGAGGAGATAGACACTTCATATTTTAGGAAAGAAGATTTTCTAAAGGTGAAGGAAGAAGATAGTAATGAACAAGGAGGAGGAGGAGGAGGAGGAGCAGAAGGCATGAAAGAGCCTCACCCTGCAGATGAACTTTTGCAAACCCACAGAGCAGATGGAACCAAGTCCTACATATTGGGTGGCTATTAGAATTACACCGTATGCAAATATATGTTGATCAATCAATTAATTTTCTTCTTGTTTCTCAGGCATTTCTTCAGGTTTTTTTGTGACTATAAAGAAGCAGATGATCAATTCAACTTCAAGCATTTTTTCTGCAGTTTTGTAAGACATAGAAGAGATGTCTATCAAATGACAGGATTTTTCTGACCCATGGTGATTTCTGGGATAATGGGATGTTTCTGTTAACCCTAAAAGTTGTAGATAAAGATAAGGATGTGATAATCATCTTGTTTTGTGGTATAAGAAAGCTAAATTGTTTTGTATTATGATAATTTGGTGATGGTGATTAGTTGTGCAATAATGTTGTATTTGTACGGAGATTTTGGACGAATCTGTGCATTTTTTCCAAGCATGAGAAGAGATTAAAGTATAGGTAGGATTTTGAATATGACACATCTACCTTTATAACTAAATGATTAATGACTTCGAATCTCGAAGGAGGCTTGCTGTCTAAGAAAATTAGGAAAGAGATTTGTATAACTATAAACAGATTTAAGGTAATGTGTTGAGTGATGCATGGTTATGGAGGCTAATCTACGCAGGCTAAATGTTAGAGAGGTGGGAGATTGCTAGCACACATGGTGGTTACCTAAAAATTAAAGTAATTGTAATGAATTATGATGAAATCCATATACATTCATATTATCTTTTATTAAGTTTTGTGTTTATTTTGGTAGAATGTCATTGATGTAGTTATATATTGACAAGCATTACATTCTTATTTTAGATAAGGTTTATGTTTCAATTCTATTCATTTTTATTTACTTTCTTTTCACATATTCTTACACATTCACTATTGACTCCTCATTCACACTTAAATACATTTGTTCTTTGTGTCAAAATTTACCATTCTACTACCCAAAGTCATTTTTGTGTTACTTGAGATCAATCACTCAACCCAAAAGAATGAACTTTAAATCAAATATTCAAATTCAAATTCCAGCTCCCCTCCCATTACTTTTCACTAGTTGTTATCAACCAACATGACACATGTTTATGTGACATGTTGATATGTCTTGGTATTTATAAATATTTAATGTGCCACTAATTCATATGTAAGGATCAAAAGAAATCATCAATGCAAACTTCAATTTCTAGGTGACAAAGAACCAAAATCTACATCGTTTGCATATAGGCAACTTGCACACTTATGTTTTTTGTCCTCAAACCTTCACTTGGAGTTGTAAATCCAATCAAACAAGGGGCTTAGGAGAACTCAACCCTAGCAATCTAATGAATTCCCCTAAGTTATTTGATCCGGTGGATAGTTTCAGTGAAAATTGAAGTGTCTCATTTTTATCCAGAATTTGCACCATCAAAAAGAGCTCGGCGTCCTGATTCCAACGCAACTTGAACGGAGCGAAAAGGAGTCCGTTTGCACAAGTTATGGCCAGTCAAACCTTCGGTCAAACTGGGATCAGGGGCATCCAGGAAGCGGAAAAAATGATGTTGTCAAAAGTTGTTGAAGTTGGCATCATCGCGAAGAGCTCATCGCAAGCTTTCCAATGGCGTTCGTTTCGTCGAAATCCGACATTGGAGGCCCAAGATACAGCTAGTCAAAGTTTTAGGTTGACTTGGTGGACTGAAGGTACAATGATGATGTCATCATCTGTACAGCTGACATCAGCACGTGGTACGAAATCCAAAGTGGACCAATCGGAAGTTGACACGTGGCAGTCTGTACGGTCCGTACATGTTGACGTGGCACGATGATGTGGCAGGTAACATCAGCAAGGTCAGCGAATCATGCGTTGACACGTGTCATTCGTATCCAGTTAGCATAGACGTGGCATGTCCAGTAAGTGTATGAGTCATCGTCCTTGTCAGCATTCCGTACGCCTAGTCAACGGGCCAAGTCAGCACCTGTCGGAACGGTCAGCATACATGCCATCACACACATCAGCGTTATTGGCGAATGATATCTCGCCACGTGGCACCCTCCTGGTGCGGCACGTGGCCCCTCCCTCTGTTTTCGGCGTTGGTTGTATTTGTTAATAGTTGGCTGTATTTGTTAATAAAAGGTTATGACCGGCCCGCATGGGACTCAATCCGGCAACCTCCCGCGCAAGAGCTGTTACCTCTATCGTTGGGGCGCAATATTCGCGCTTAACTATGTTTGGTGGCCGTTTTGTTTTATTGAGATTTCGGTAGAATTCGGTGAGAAAAATTCGACAGCCGGGAGTGGAACCCGGAACCGCCGGGTTCCCAAAATACCTGCTCACCGCTGTGCTACCGGGTTGGTCGAGTTATTTAGTGGCATCGGTTTTATTTGTTCTATGGTTAGAAACCGAATGCCTATTATGAAACAACTTCCCTCCAAATTTTAAAAAAACAAACTCCCTTAAATTTAAATAAAAAAACAAACGACAACCTCCCAAAAACCAAATAGCCGACAAGGCTTAAACAAATTGAAAGGTTATTATTATTTTGAATATTTTATAAGGGAGATTATTAAAATCTAAATGTTAAATTGGGAGATTTAGTTGTTTTTAGGGGAGATATGGAGGATTTTCAAATGTTTGATTTGTAATTTGGAGAGATAAGGAATATTTTGTAAATCAATTGGTTAAAGGCCAATTTGAGTTAATTTTATGTATAAAAAGGGGAGTGTGAGGTGAGAGTTGCTATCGAAGTTTTTTTCAGGTAATGAAGTCTTGATGCTGAGGTGACGAAAGAGAGGTCTTGTTGAAGAGTTTTTCAAGTCATTCTTGTATGCCAGAGCGTTGTTATGCTGCCGAAGTGCTTGGAGAATGGTTATGGTGCTGTTGTAATTGTTTTGGAGTTAATCGGATCGGTCTCTCTATTGGAGTGGACCCGGAGACATAGTCACGTTTTGTGACGAACTCCGTTATCAACTGTTTGCACTTCTCTTCTTCTCTCTCTTTCTTTCTCTCATTTCCTTCCTTTCTGTTATAATCACCTTGTTATTACTTTCATTTTGTTATTTCCATAAGTTAATTTTGATTTAATTAACTTGGAATAATCATTGTAAAAGCATTGTAAAAGTTAAGCATTCATTTCTGCAATTTAGTCTAGATCCTATACAGATCATTATTTTAAACATTGTAGTCCTTGAGAAGCTAATCAAATATAAGATATCCAAGCTAATATGATTTATAATTCAATTTAGCAGTTCAAATATATGTGTTAGGGATCAAATCTATGGTGAACAAGATTGAACCCACGATGCTTGGGATCAACCCTCAATTTTTTTTGTGCCTCTTCAAATTTTAAGATATTTATTAGATTGAAAAAATAATTTTTTATACCTTGGAGAATGATACTAGCATGATGTCAGCATAAGCTCTTCATCATTTTTCCTATAGCTAAGTGTATACACCTAAAACTGGTCATCACCTTTAATTAATTAAATACTAGCTATTTGATTAATATTCCAACTACGTATAAATAAATTCTCAATTTATTTATAATGTTCGCCCTTCTCTAATTCTCCAAATCTAAAACATATTCTTCTAAATTAATTAAATAAACAAGGTTCCCTAAACTTGTTTTATTTAATTAATCTTCACTAAATACAATTAGGAATTAGAGCACATTTCTACAACTTTTTGTGTCACCTCACCAAGGTCACATGAAAATAAATAACTCTAATTTTTAATTAGAATTATCTTCAACTCATTTCAAAAAGCACATGGTCTTCTCTTCCCACACATCCACCAATTTTGGAGCACATGACTTATTCCTCCCACACTTCCACCAATTTTGGAGCACATGATTTATTCCTCCCACACTTCCACCAATTTTGGAAGCACATGGTCTTATCTTCCCACACTTGAATCTTCCATCCAAACGACATGTTGCCCATTGGTCAAGAGATTCTCCCATTCAAATGGAATGTTGTCTTTGGTCAAGGGGACAACATCTTGATTCTCTTTATCTTCACCATCCATTCTTCTTATTCAAATATGGACCATTGATTATTTCCACCTCACTATATGCTTGGAAAAGGCTATAAATACAACCCTTGGGCCTTGTATTTGGCATCCACATTGAAGTAAAGTTATCATACAGGTTTAACATTGGAGCTTGGAGCATTTTGGAGTCTTATAGCTAGTCTTTACATCATGTTTTATTTTAAATTTACATCTTAGCTTTAAATCTTGCATCATAGTTGCATTTTATGTCCCCCATTGCATCATAGTTGCATTTTAGATTAGTTCATTTTTAGTTTGTATTTGATCATATGGAGTATCATCTTAGTCATTTTTAGTTTGCATTTGAGCATATGTAGAATCATATATAGATCATTCTAGTTCAATACCATAGCATCCACCTCCACTTGTGTATTTATCATAAACATCATCCTCCACTCATCATAGCAGTCATCATCATTGTTTGCATATAGTTTCATGTAGGCATATAGTTGGCTTGCATGTTGAATACTAATCTCGCTTCTTAAGTGTCATTCTATTAGCCTTTGTGCACATAAAAATCTAAGGGCCAAAAGGTTAAAAGAATCATTAACAATAGAGGGCAATGAGACGTTCTTGAAAGATTTAGTTTGTTGCAAATTAGAATAACTTGTTTTCTTTGAATCTTTAATGTAAATTGTTTCATTAAGGTTTGTGTTGGTACTAACTTTACACAATTCACACACACACAAAATGATGCCCACCATGGGGCTTTGCCCTGTTTATTACTAACATGCTTGAAAATTTATGTTCACAAGTTCGAAGGTGAGCCTTTTGGAGCCTCTTGCACTTGTTTTGGAGCCTCTTGGAGCCTTTTGGACCTATTCTGGTGCCTTTTGTCTCCATTTTGACACCTTTTGTCTCTGTTTTGGCACTTTTGCTTCCAGATTGGCACTTTTTTGTCTTTGTTTTAACACTTTTATAATTAATCTTAAAATGGTCGTATCTTGGTCATACAGAGGTCTTTTTCAGAGCTTTTTTTTTTAAAATGGGGTATAATTTCATAAGCTATGCAATGGTGTAGGTGTTTCTCAAAAAAAATTCTCTATTTTGGTGCCTTTGGTCTCTGTTTTGGTGCCTTTTGTCTCTATTTTGGTGTCTTCTGCACAATTTCCGGTTGCTCTATCTCTGTTTTGGCACCTTTTGTCTTTGTTTTGGTGCCTTTTGCAGTTTCCAAAGACTAATAATTTGTGTTGTTATTTTGTAGGTTTCCCAAAAATGCTTTTCAAAGACACTCTTATCAAACGTACTAACATATTGTAGGGGCTAGAAGTGATTTGCTTGTTTCCTTTTGGTTAAGATATGAACATAGCTTAATTAAAAGTTTAATGAACACCATGTTTCCTTTTGGTTAAGTTAGGAACAAAGCTTAATTAAAGGGTTGATGAACACCATGTCTTTTGTGCTTGATAGATGGTAGGCATATGCTCTCCCCTTAAATGGGTAACCAAAAAGCTAGACCCATTCACTTTTGTGTGTGAGTGTGATTTGAATATATTGCATGTGTTCTCTCTTTATTCATGTGGAATAAAGATTGATCGAACTATGGGTATACTTGCTTGCTTTTGTTTATCTTAGAGGGCCTGCCTTGTCAGAAAAATTAATCATGCATGGGAACGACCCAACCGATAACACGCTAAATTCAAGTGACTTCCAACCGGTATATGAATGTGGATACTGGAACAAAGGCCAGTATCACGAGCATAGTTCTGACGAAAAGGGAAGTAATGGTCTCTCACGGCATGGATTATCCCCCATGAACGAAATTCCCACATTAAAACCCTTGTTATAGTTTGTCGAAATACCTTTATCTATTCTTTGGTGCAATAGTGGTCATTGCGAAGGAATCCACATTCTCGCAATTTTTAGTAGAGATGAGAAATATGCCATGGGAGATTCATGGGTATTGATGCTTGGTTGCCTTGAGAAGTGAGTGTTGTGGAGGGGAGCCAATGGGGTCAAGCATCTAGTCATCTGCTAAGAATAAGTGCAGTTGGGGTAAAACCTGCATGGAATCCAAAAGAATATAGTCTTTCACAACCTTAGGAGTGTACATTGCTTGATGTGTCTTTATCAAAGTGTTTTAAAAAAAAACAAAATGTCACATGTCGAAAGTGAAAACCCTGATTCAGAATTGCATTTAGTGAAACAACCAAGTCTCCCATTGGGAAATTAGGAAAACCAAGCAAACTTTCAAGAAACTTTCAAAAAACCAAGTCTGCATCTATTCTAGCTCCTTTGGTCTCTGTTTTGGCACCTTTTGTCTCTATTTTGGCACCTTTTGCAGAACACAAAATAGTGACCTAGGTTCATCTCCTGCCTGACAATTAGTCTCATCTCGGGACTCCTCAATAGTGGTCAGCCAATCCTTAGGTAAAACAAAGTCTAAAAATGTGTGTTACCAAATGATTTCACGAAATATTAAAATTCGGAAACCAAATTCCAAACCTCTTAGTCCAAAAGAACATCAAAAACGTCTCTCAACACTCTACAAATTTAGAGAGAGGTTGGTCTTCAATTTCTACAAAAGAGCTTCAAAGAAAAATCCCAACTTGTACTCATTTTACTATTGTCAAAATCCATGACTTTTCCAAAGATTTGAGTATCTTGTTTCACAATTTTGAACCAAAATTTTAGAATTTTCTTAAGTCCCAAATCATTCCTTAGATACCTGAGAGTCTAAACTTGTTAAAATTGACCTCTACTAGTGGAATTTTCTAACCTAAACCAAGATCTAACATCTAAAAGTACCAACATCATCAAAATTTATCACACTTTTGATTATTAATCCTAGTTTCATCATCAGGATTTATCATCCTCTCATCACGAAATGAAGCTATATAATCAAATCCAACTTAGTCTCATTATAATTTGTCATTCTATTTGGTTTAGTTGTAATCCTTAGTACTTTTCCAAAACTTAGATCAAAGTTTAGTCTAAACTATAACACTTGTATGCCCATTCAAACAAGGTTACAAAAATGAAAACTCAAGGCTTGAAAATCAAAACATTGAAGAGTCAAATCTTGAAACTCCAACCATTGAAACTCCAATCATTGAGACTCAAAACATCAAAACTCAAAACACCATGGCTGAAATAGATGAGGATCAATTGAATGCTTTAGCTCGTCAAATGAAAAACCTTCAACAACAAATCTGGGATATGCAAAGGGAAACAACAACAAAAAGATATTTGTTGTCAGACATCTATTCTTATCCATTTGACAAAAATACAGACATGACACCTTCTCCACCAACAAATACATCATCCAAATTCAATTTCTTTGAATTCTTGAAAAAGTTAAATCAGAAGCCCAAATCTTAGTCCTCAAACACAAATGATATTGAACAATCTTACCATGTCATGCATCTATCTTCATCTCCCATAAGTCAAAATAAATCTCAGGATTCTTTCACTCAAGTCAACGATTTCATCCAACCACCTTCTTCTATAATATCTTCTATATCCAATGATTCATGTCAATCTCTCAGTCCAAACCATGTTGTCATAGACTCCTCTACACCTCAAGATCAAAACATTCTTTCCACTTCATCAATGATACCAAAATTCCACAAGTTCTTCCAATCTTTGACCAAGACCGAATTTCTCAAGAATTCTATGATGATCCCCTCATTTCACTTTTCATCCACAAGTATTCCCTTCCATCTCAAGATAAAAGTATCCTTCCAACTCCATCTAATGAATCCATACCATCTCATGATTCCATTGCATCCCAGGAACATGAGAATTCTTACATCCTATCTAGTGATGTCCTACCATCAGATGATCAAGATATACTTTCTACAAAATATCATGATCCCCTTCCTCATCAAGATCAAGATATGCTTCCATGCAAGGATACCCTTTCATTCCATGAGGATGTTCATCCTTTTCAAGATCAAGATTTGCCTTTCATACCACTTCATGATAATTCCATACCTAGTAAAGAGAAAGCTACTCCATCTTCTACACCTCATACTCCTTTTCCAAGTCAAGATCAAAGTACCCCATCATCCCCATGCCAAGATCCTATCACACCTAGTCAAGCTATCCATGAGCCACACACCTACAAATTGGGATCCTCCACCTTTATCCGCTCCGGTTTACTTCCAACACCTATGCTTTCATTCATATCATATCCTTCCCAAAATGGACTTGCATCTTGTTTCACAAACAATACATATCCCATTGGTAAACCAATATGTCAAAATATGAACAACAAAGGCAAAGGATTATGCCTTCATGAACAAGGTATCCTAGAACCCCTTTTTGCTCAAGAAAACCCACATTACCATGGCCTTCATTATACACCTAAGTATCCTAGTTCTTCAAACCTACCATCTATCCTAGGTCCTCATCCTAATCCACCAAACCTACCATCTATCCTAGGTCCTCATCCTAGTTCATCAAACCTTCCCTCTATCCTAGGTCCATATCATCTTCCTCAAGAACAACAAAGGCACACATCCTTGATGCCCTTTCAAAATTCTACCTCCAACAACTCATCTATGATACCTCCAAACCATTCATCTCCATCCACCTCTCCCATTGCTCTTGGAAGCAATTCGGGTGCCAAATGTCAAAAGCTTCCAAACCAAAATCCACATGTGTCAAAGGATCAACAAGTCTCCTCGAAGAGGCCTGCAAAAATAAAATAAAATTTGATCCAAAATCAAAGGAAAAATCAAAAAGGCCACAAAGGCCCATCAATGCAAAAAGGAAATTTTCAAAGACCACAAAGGTCCATAAATCAAAAGAAAATTTCAAAAGGCCACAAAGGCCCATCAAAGCAAAAATAAAAATTTCTAAGGCCACAAAAGTCCATAAAGAAAAAAGAAAAATCTCAAAGGCCACAAAGGCCTATAAATCAAATATCAAAGTCAAAAATCATGTGGATTCCTAAAAGCCTCATAGAAGCAATGAAATCTAAATTGGCATCCAAATTTTCTAATCCAAAAGCTTCCTCCAATCTTCCATCTAAAAACCTATCATCTTCCAAATCCATCTTTCCTCCGTCACTTCATCACCCTTCAAGGTATGTACCAATGTTGATCTTGCCATCCTTTCCATCTATCCATCATCAAACCTTCCTACCTCCTATCCATTACCCAACATTCATCCCCCATTATTCTCCTTTAGTCCAAACCTTTGGATAAGTCCTTAATTCTTCCATCATACCTTTAATCTGCCAACATTTATGAGTCTAATTCCCATTTACTATGGTTTACTAAAGAGATATTTGGTTATGAAACTTGATGCTTAAGTCCTTCTCCCATCTTCCTATCATGCATATATTATCCTCCACATTTCCCACCTTTGATCTCGACAAGGTTAAGGATCTTCTTGAACATCATATATCATATCCTTCACTTTATCCATATCTTCCATATCTTATCCTTCGCCTTATCCATATCCCATCATTCTTTCTAAATACATCCTTTCTTCCTTTCCTTGGTCTTGATGAGGAATAGGGGAAAAGTACTTGGGCCTTGTGGCTGTATCTTATCTAGTTGATCCTGATCATCCCATTCATTATTTTTATCCTTGCTTTCTTCCATTCCATATCTCCTAGCTTATCAAAATCCATGTCATCATGTCCCTTTGCAACCTTGAATCTTATCATGTAAATCATATTTGAGTCAAGCTATAAAACACTATCCAATCATCATATCTTTTGTCAATCAATCATCAGTAATCATCAATATTATCATACTTAGAGGAAATCAGTGATCCTAAGTACTTATCATCATCATGCCTTATGGAATCAATCATTCTTGGCATCCTAATGAATCAACCATTATCATATTTTGACAAGAGATATGTTGCTTGTGTGACATGTTTTGCAGTGAATCTTTCATTTTGATCTATCATTTATCCATGGTTACATTATCTCTATTGTGGGGCATCTTTTTCCTTCAATTGGTCATCTCATTCCATCTTAAAAATCCTGAGAAAAATCCAAAAAAAATTAGAAAAAGAGAAAAATACAAAAAAAGATAAAAAGATTAAAAAAAAAAAAAATCATAAAATTTGAAAAAAGTGCAATAAAAACAAGTAGTGAAAACCTGGAAACATGCGCTATTTGTGATAAGTCAGATTTTCCATCTATTTGAGCATATCAAACAATCGATTTTTCCATTCACTTTCTCCATCCATCTGCCTATCCTTTGAAAGCACTATGTACATATTCTGGCATCGCGGTCATGTCTCATCCTAGACTGGGGGAAAAATCCTAAAATCACTAGGGGCAACAAACTTTGAGCTTGAACCAATGAACAAACAACAGGAAGAAAAATGCAACAAAAACAATGATTAAAACACAAACCAACATTGAACATCAATCACCGTCAGAAATGCATCAAACATCCATATCATATCAAAATCCAAAAATAGGTCAAAATTCAATCAAAAAGTCAAAAACAGAGTCGTCTTGTTGAACTATGTGGTCTCTACGTGTACAACGTAAGAAAGGCTAATCTTTGATCAGCCCCCCAAACCCCTAGGATAGGTCTTTAGGTTAGGTTTATGGTCAAAATCTCAGAAAACACCTAAAAATTGGAAAATCAAAAAAATCCCAAAAACATAAGAAAATCAGACATAAAATCACATCAAAAGGATGATGCTCTTTTGAATCATGGACCTTTTATCATGTTAAACAAAAATTTTCAGGTGTTGTACTTTGATTTTTGTTATCATATCTTTGGAGCCCCTCGATGATGTATCGAACTAGTGGAGCCAGGAAGGAGTATGATTTTTCTTTGTTTGCTATCTGTGAGTTGATCATTATTACTGTGAAAATTGTCGTGAGACGTGTGCTACAAAGTATCATTGATGACATTCCAAATTTGCATAGGAAAAGGATTAACTCTTGTCTATTTACGCAAGCAATGCTCAAGTCATCTCAGTTTAATTATACTCAGATGCTTGTGTTAACTTGCACTATCAAACATCATGGAAGAAGTACTCAGGTCATCATGGTCTAAATATACCATTGATGCTTGTACTCACTTTCAACATTTTAAAGGCCCAATGATGATAAAAAGCATGAAAAATTGGCTATTACGAATGACAACTTTAGCATACGAGATCTACATGGTTAGAGTAGATTGCATCCATGTTAGTTTGCATCTGTATTTATGGGATTTCCAAAGCTGCAACAATGATGTTATCTCTTGCATTAAGGGATTGAGTACACTTGACATTTCGAAAAATACATCATTTTCATATTCAATTGCATATCAATTGCATCATCATTTGCATACATTAGAAAAATTTACATCATCCATCCATCCATACATCACATCATAATATTTGTATCGAAAAACACAAAACGAATTCCATTGCATTTCATTTACATAATCAAAATCATTTCATTTAGTGGCTTTAGGGAAGTGGTTCACTAAGCTTAAATAAGTGAGTCTCTTAGATTTCCAAAAGAATTGGGAAATATGTCAGGTTTTGTAAAGCTTAATGTAACAAAGAGTCAATTGACGACAATCTCCCCACAACTCTTGGAAGGTGGATAGATTCACTCATTTAAGCTTAAGACCCTAGAACACAATCATCTGCATCACATAATCATAATTCATCAGTACAAAACATCACACATCATTTGCATCGCATCCATACATAATCAATACAGACATCGCATTTCATTACATTTCATCATTGCATAATCAAATTCATTTCACATAGCATAAAAAAAATTCATTTGCATAATTCCATAAAACATATAGAATCGTCCATCATTGCATTATCATATCATATCATCATTTCATCCATCATATAGTCATTCATTCATCATTTATTTGCATTAGAAAAGAACAAAAACATAAAATGCATCACATATCATTGGCATAATAAAATCCATCACATACATCATATATGCATCATTCATAAATCATCATAGACTCATAACACATCAATTGCATCATCATTTGTATCCATAGCATATCATATCACATCAAGCATCATAAAGTAGAAATAAAATGCATCCATCATTATCATTATGATCATCATCACATAAATCATAGACACATATATCAATCATCATCATCGCTGCATATCATATATACCTTAAAATAATGTCAAGTGTACAAGGATATCCAAATATCGAGAGGTACATCATAAAAAATGGTAGAAATCATAATGTCTCAATCAAATTAGTGTATACATCAGGCTTCAGTACATCATCAAGTCTCAGTACATTAATCAATCCTATACTTGGGCATATCAATCAATCAGAGAAGTCAAACCACATCGCCCAATCAAATTTGAATCTTCCTGCACCAAATTTGAAATCATGTCCCACATCTTTGGGAAGCACTCTCAAGATTGAAGAATTCTAAAATCCTCCTTTGATCATAAAATATCGCAAATCAACAAGCTCATCAATCTATCAATCCAACCTCGCCTATCATGAGTTTCATCAATCAATTCAACCTTACCTATCATGAGATTCATCAATCAAATCAACCTCGCCTATCATGAGGTTTATCAATCTATCAATGCAACCTCGCCTATCATGAGGTTCATCAATCAAATCAACCTCGCCTATCACGAGGTTCATCAATCAAATCAACCTTTCCTATCATATGGTTCATCAATCGATCCAACCTCGCCTATCATGAGGTTCATCAATCGATCCAACCTCACCTATCATGAGGTTCATCAATCAATGCACCTTTCCTATCATGAGGTTCATCCATCAATTCAACCTCGCCTATCATGAGGTTTATCAATCAATCCAACCTCGCCTATCATGAGGTTCATCAATCAATGTAACCTCACCTATCATGAGGTTCATCAATCAAATCAACCTCGCCTATCATGAGGTTCATCAAATCAATCAATGCAACCCCGCCTATCATGAGGTTCATCAATCAAATCAACCTCACCTATCATGAGGTTCAACAATCAATCAATGTAACCTCACCTACCATGAGGTTCATCAATCAATTCAACCTCACCTATCATTAGGTTCATCATCAATCTATCATTGATCCTCTCCTATTATGAGGTGAATCATCAATCTATCATTGATCCTCACTTATCATGAGGTCAATCATCAATCTATCATTGATCCTCACCTATCATGAGGACAATCATCAACATTTTATCATTGATCCTCACCTATCATGAGTTCAATCATCATCAATCAATCATCAATTCTCACCTATCATGACGTCAATCATCAACTATCACATCAACATCATCAAATCAATCAGCTGAACGTGATCATCAAACATCAAACACAAGGAGACAACATCAGGCATCAATTAATCAATTAATCAATCTGGCAGGCTCAATCTTCTTTTTCGGGAGATAAATCGTTTCTGAGGCATAAAATTTTGAGATCATCATCAAATCATCAAAAAATCATCAAAATTTTCAAAAATTCCAAAAATCCTAAACAGTTCAAAAAAATTTATCTCCCGAGGGGGCATATATCCGTTAGTACCTAAAAAATCAACGTCTAGGGCATCGAAAATTTTTATGAGCATCGGTATCATATTTTTATTTGAAGCAACATGTAAACACATTACTTCAAAGAGGGGAAAAATGTATACACGTAAAAATGGTCATCACCTTTAATTAATTAAATACTAGCTATTTGATTAATATTCCAACTACATATAAATAAATTCTCAATTTATTTATATTGTTCACCCTTCTCTAATTCTCCAAATCTAAAACATATTCTTCTAAATTAATTAAATAAACAAGGTTCCCTAAACTTTTTTTATTTAATTAATCTTCACTAAATCCAATTAGGAATTAGAGCACATTTCTACAACTTTTTGTGCCACCTCACCAAGGTCACATGAAAATAAATAACTCTAATTTTTAATTAGAATTATCTTCAACTCATTTCAAAAAGCACATGGTCTTCTCTTCCCACACTTCCACCAATTTTGGAGCACATGACTTATTCCTCCCACACTTCCACCAATTTTGGAGCACATGATTTATTCCTCCCACACTTCCACCAATTTTGGAAGTACATGGTCTTCTCTTCCCACACTTGAATCTTCCATCCAAACAACATGTTTCCCATTGGTCAAGAGATTCTCCCATCCAAATGGCATGTTGTCTTTGGTCAAGGGGACAACATCGTGATTCTCTTCATCTCCACCATCCATTCTTCTTATTCGAATCTAGACTGTTGATTATTGCCACCTCACTATATGCTTGGAAAAGGCTATAAATACAACCCTTGGGCCTTGTATTTGGCATCCACATTTAAAGTAAAGTTATCATGAAGATTTATCATTGGAGCTTGGAGCATTTTGGAGTCTTATAACTAGTCTTTACATAATGCTTTGCTTTGCATTTACATCTTAGCTTTAAATCTTGCATCATAGTTGCATTTTAGATTAGTTCATTTTTAGTTTGCATTTGAGCATATGGAGTATCATCTTAGTCATTTTTAGTTTTCATTTGAGCATATGTAGAATCATATATATATCATTCTAGTTCAATACCATAACATCCACCTCCACTTGTGTATTTATAATAAACATCATCATCCACTCATCATGGCATTCATCATCATTGTTTGCATATAGTATCATGTAGGCATATAGTTGGCTTGGATGTTGAATACTAATCTCGCTTCTTAAGTGTCATTCTAATAGACTTTGTGCACATAGAAATATGAGGGCCAAAAGGTTAAAAGAATCATTAAGAATAAAGGACAATGAGACGTTCTTGAAAGATTTAGTTTTTTGCAAATTAGAATAACTTGTTTGCTTTCAATCTTTAATGTAAATTGTTTCATTAAGGTTTGTGTTGATACTAACTTTACACATTTCACACACACACACTAAGTACTTAACCCTCTCATTTAATTGTTGCATTTATTACTTTATATTTTTTGACTCAACACTTATTTATCTATGTTAATTATGCTTAATCATTTACATTGATCTAATTAGACTCTAGGTAGATTTATTTATGTGTAATACAACTTATTTTAATTACAGTTACTAGAAAACCTAACTTTGCTTACACAAACTAGAGTTCTCCCTAGGGTTTTTCCCTCATCGTGGTCTTTTAAATCTTTTTTTTTATCACTTTATCATATTTTTAGATCTTTTTAGGGTTTGCTAGCTAGTCTATTGCACTTCACATTTGTATGGACATAGGGCTTTGTAGCTTTATGATGTATTTTATCTTTTACCCAACCCACTTAATCTTTCTTTGCCCTCTAATATTTGCATTTATAATTATTCAATTTTAATTGTTGACTACATTTTTATCTTTATGATATTTTAGGTCCTTTTTATTTATTTTCTCCTTTAAGGTATTGAGAATTATGTGTATGTCAAAGTATATACTCCCTCTCACCCCCTTTGTAAAGGATTGCTCATTTAAAACCCCATATGGATCAATCTATTGGAAATGGTATCTTTAATGATATTGCCACAAGCAATATTGCTATTAATATCATTGAAAATGAGGGTAAGTGCACCAAGATGGTTCCCAAAAAGGGGGCTTAAGTGGACACTTTTTTCTTTTCTTTTTTCTGAAATCAGGTAATACTAACCTTGGACATGAAATTGAGGATACTTACACTCAAAATTTTGAGATGGAACAAAAAGAAGGATTCAAGTGCTCCAAGTCTACTTTCTAAACTACTAATTTATTTTGAAAATGGTTGAGATTAAGGGGTTCAAATGAGGGACATACACAAATTGGTGTTGTTTTTGTCAGAAAAATATAACATAGCAACTCTTGTACAACCGTCGTACAATGAATTTTTTTTTAGTATTTTTAAAATTGCTACCGTCAAAAGTTAAGTAATAGTATGTAGTTGATGCATGATTTTTCTGATAATTGTTTAATGAATATTTTATTTTTTACTAATTTTTGAAGTGGACACTTCTTGAAAAACAAAATTTTGGCCGTGCTACCCCTACAAATTTTGGAAACTAATTAATTTAAAATAAAAATAAAAATTGTAGAATGGAGTCTAGTTACTAAAAATGTAATTTTTTTGAAATTTTGATGAATGGTTAATTTATAACCAAAGAAACACCAAACATTGCTTTTTTCCAAAAAAGAGACATACAAACAAAAGAAATTATGGATGAATGGCTTAACATTGTCAGAAAGTGAAAAAAATTACATCGTTGGATAGCTAAGAGAGAACCTAACATTACCCAAACGTTCAATTTGTTTGATATGGAACCACGTGCAATCCCGATGGTGAGCACGGACCCGATTATGTGAAATATTGTAGAAATTGCAAAAACATGTCTCTGGTCGTTGGGAATTCCCTCCAAGCCTTTGGGTTGGTATTCCAAGGAAAATACCAATCTTAAGGCTCGGGGATTCCCAAAGCAAGATATAATGCGAGTGTGTTATAATGCAATTGTGTTATAATGAGAGTGTGTTATAACACACTCACATTATAACGAGAGCATGTTATAACGCACTCGCATTATAACGAGAGCATGTTATAACGCACTCGCATTATAACGAGAATGTGTTATAATGCACTCACATTATAATGAGAGCATGTTATAACATGCTCGTGTTATATGTCAATTTTGACATGGTTTTTGTTTGTGGGGAGCATGTATAACAAGACATAACATGAGCATGGTATAACATGCTCGTGTTATATCTTGCTTTATGTTAAATGCATATTGAATGTATGTTTATATATTTGTATGTTTGTATGCACATGTATGCTTGTATCTCATGTATGTATGTATGTATGTATGTATGTATGTATGTATGTATCAATGCATGTATGTTGTATGTATGCCTACTTGTATGTAAGACTATATATATGTGCATGTCCATGTATGCTTGTATGTATGTAGGATTGTATGTACATATGTATTATGCTTGTACATGTATGTATGTATGTATGTCTTTAGAGGGAGGGAGAATTTTAAGAGAGAGAGAGAGAGAGATCTAGAGTTGTCTAGGTAGGGTGGGAGAGGGACGGGGACGGGGACGGGGAGAGGGAGAGGGAGAGAGAGGGGGGGGAGAGAGAGAGAGAG
>VDFB02026320.1:95153530-95167747 GCA_007258455.2 Sequoia sempervirens | reverse complement strand
GATCTCAAGGCCAACATTTTGCATATTCTCCTAGTTTTGTGCATGCTATGAGAAAAAGTAGCTTTTTGATGATGTTGTAAAGTGTGCATGCATGTTTTTCACATTCCACCACCTTTTTCATGATCTTTCTACCACCTTTGCATGAAATAGCAGAGTTTTCACATTGAAAAACATATAATATCAATTCAAGTTTGAATTCCATGGAAAACTAATATACAATTGAAGTTTGGAGGGGATCAAGCTTTTGAAAAAGTCAAATTGTTGAGGAGTTTGAGGAAAGAAGAAGATGTAAGACACATAATTGGGCTTGAACTCCTCCATTTGAAATTTTGGTTTTAAGGTATGTGAAGTCTTTACATATTTCTTCATCTCTATGATGGCTTCCTTTCATTTTTGTTATTTGCCATTCCATGCTGGATCATTGTTTGTTTGTCATTATAACCTTAGGTTGTCAATGCACATTTTAAAACACACACCCTATACACTTCTCCAATACATTTTTAAACTCACATCTCTTTAGAGTACTTGGCTATTTAACAATGACTTACCTTGTGTATGTTTCCCACATTTTGTATACACATATACACATATACATTTTAAGGAAGTAAAACAAAACATCATTTCCTCAATCCTTTATTATGGAAGTGCATACAACTCTCTAAAGCTTTCATTAAGGTTTTTTGTCAAAAAATTATACCAAGCAACTCATTTCCTTGTGTATGCTACCAAATTTTCCATACATCTTTATAAAAAAATTGGAATATACTCCTCCCACATTGATAGATCTTAGAAACTATTTTGGTTTTCATCTCTATTTCTAAATTTACCTCATCACTAAACCTACCTCATCACTTTTATTTGTGATATATTTTAAATTTTTCCTTGATTAGTCTACCTAAAAGGGATTCTAACCCTTCTCTCCACTGTTACAAGACTCTTTATTCAAGGCTAAGTTAGCAACATGGGGAAAGGTGCAGCCTATCTTGCAATCATGGCTCAAAATGGAAGCATGGAAAAAGAATTTGAATTGTGATGAAACCAGGGGAGGTCCTACAACACAACTAAACACAAAAAATCAACCAACAACAACAATTCACAATTCACAATTCTCAAAATTCTTCACTTTTCAGCAAATCAACACTCTTCCTTGTAGCATTGCCAAGTCATTCAATCAGGTATTTCTTCTCAATAAGATTATTTCAGACCAATACTTGAACCATTTCAAGTACCCTTCAGGGTACACAATCACATGCCAACAAACCACTATTGGTTACTTTGTAACAACTTTCTCAAATCAGGATTTCTACACCAACTAGGCCTCAAATTAGGAAACTTTAGAAAAGAAACTTATCTTGAAACTTGACCAAAACCTCCAAACACATGTGGGAAGAAATTTATATGTATTCAAACCAAAAAATTCACAATTAGTTCTCAGAAATTCATCCACCAAGATGCGAAAACCAAAACCCTCATTTTAAGCCAAATAACCTAGGGCTTATTGGAAAACACACTTCCAGACCTTATCAAAACATGCCACCACCTCAAATAGGTCTAAAATGGCTTGCAAAAACTCAATTCAACAAGAAAAAATGATTCCCTAACACAATACTCACTTTAGCATGTCAAAACCTCTCAAATTCACATGGAAAACACCAAATTTCACTCTAGGGCTTCATGCCCAACTCAACTCTTGACCTCCTCTACACACACTCAATAGTCCCACACCTTTTTAGTGATGTTGTAGACCCATTCCTCAAGTTAGAGTTATAACAATGAGAGGAATGGGTCAAAACACCATTTTAAATGACTTTCAAACCTTAAAACTGTGTGTTCAGGTCGGTTTCAGAAATGGTTGACATGGTAGGGGTAGCATATGCCTCATAGAAATGGGTTGTCATGGTGATGTAATCACCATGACACCCCATTTCTATGAGGCATACATTTCCCCTACCTTCTCAACCATACCGCACTGGAAAGCTAGTGAGTGAGCTAGCTTGCCAATGCTACACTAGCTTGCCAATGCGGTACGGTTGAGAAGGTAGGGGCAGGGTATGCCTCATAGAAATGGGGTGCCACAGTGAATGCGGTAGGGTTGAGAAGGTAGGGGAAGCATATGCCTCATAGAAATGGTGTGCGTGACACCCCATTTCTATGAGGCATATGTTGCCCCTACCTTCTCAACCCTACTGCATTCACCATGGCACCCCATTTCTATGAGGCATATGTTGCCCCTACCTTCTCAACCCTACCGCATTACGTCACTATGGCACCCCATTTCTATGAGGCATACGCTACCCCTACCTTCTCAACCCTACCGCATTGGCAAGCTAGCTCACTCACTAGCTTGCCAATGTGGTAGGGTTGAGAGGGTAGGGGTAGCGTATGCCTCATAGAAATGGGGTGCCATGGTGATACCTTCTCAACCCTACCACATTGGCAAGCTAGTGGAGCGTTGGCAAGTTAGCTCACTCACTAGCTTGCCAATGTGATAGGGTTGAGAAGGTAGGGGCAATGTATGCCTCATAGAAATGGGATGCCATGGATATATCACTATGGCACCCCATTTCTATGAGGTATTCGTTGCCCCTACCTTCTCAACCCTACCACATTAGAAAGCTAGTGAGTGAGCTAGCTTTCCAATGCTCCACTAGCTTGCCAATGTAGTAGGGTTGAGAAGGTAGGGGCAGTGTATGCTTCATAGAAATGGGGTGTCATGGTGATGTATCCATGGCACCCCATTTCTATGAGGCATACGCCACCTCTACCTTCTCAACCCTACCGCTTTGGCAAGTTAGTGAGTGGGATGGCTTTCCAACACTCCACTAGCTTGCCAATAGGGTAGGGTTGAGAAGATAGGGGCAGCGTGGTAGCAACCTAGGTGGTGAAGACCCCAACCAACTAAAAATGATCAAACTAAAACAAAAAACCAGCCCCTCCACCACCTTTGTCTATGCTAGAAATAGTCTTGTACAAGATGATTATAAGTATTTTTTATGAAGCCTTGAATGACATATATTTCATTTATTTGAATGCAAAAATACTTTAGGAACTAATATTTGTCTCATTACCATGCTACAGGTAAAATTATCGGCCATGCCAAAGAAACAAAGGAGTAAACTAACAGACAAAGAGTATGAAACCTTCAAAGCAAAGGAGAGAGAATAGGTGGCGAAAAGAAGAAATTGGGTACTATTGACAAAAACAAGCCAACTAAAGAGGAACCTCAACCGTTAAAAAGAGAATAGGATTTGGTAGCATAAAGGGCATGAATGCGAAAGAATCATGCTAAGACATATTCAGATACCGTAGTTGGAGACACACCCTCTACGGAAAGTGAATACGAAGGGACACCATTAAGCACAAGCGAATATAGAGGGGCACCAACTACAACAAGTGAATATGGAGGGACACCATCTATCGCAAGTGAATATGGTTGGACACCATCTAGCGCATGATGGTGCAGGCGCATGCGTGAAAAAAGCATTAGCACAAGAAGAGTTAAAGTATAAAGATAGTGCAAAGTTGACAGATGCAAGATCAATTGTCGAGTGGTGTAATGCTTTGAAGGGTCTAGGTAATGAAGGTATGTCTTTAGTTCATAGGTATTTTTGGTTGATGGATGATACTAACATTGCACCATATGAGGATTCTTGTACACTAACAGGATCGAGTGAGCTACACTCTTTCCTTAGCTCAAATGTAGGTTCATGGAGTATTCATACACGAAAGATGGCATGCTTTTGTTCTTCATGTACAATGCAAGCCTAGAATGATTGTGAGTTAGGGGAGTGGGTTGACAAATGGTTGAAAAATTATCTCATCCCACTTCACACGTATCGCTCTCCGATGGCATTGGAACTAGCACAGATGGAATCATTGGTCGACTTTGACTAGGTATTAGATTTAGTTCAACCAAGTAATATAGCTGCTTGCTTAGTTTTTGAAATTCTATATTGTTATATTACTTTGTAGCTGTGTATTCGTAATGTTGACTAATTTTGAGAGATTTGTTGCACATATCAATGCAGGGCAAGTTTATGCAGTTATTGAAGATGAAAACAACGAAGAGGGAAAAAACTATTACTTGTGTCATTGTGTTGAGGCCAAAAAGAAACTGGAGGCCCCAGTTATAGATGGAGAAAACATTGAATACCCTGCAGGCTCGGTTGTTGTTACTGGAACGTCGCTTAGAAGGTACCCACATAAGAGTATTAAACATTCGCTATTTTAGGACTTTGGCATGCATCGTAATATTCTTCATTACTCAAACCTTGTTGTGGCATCCAATGTTCGTTTGAACAAATATGGGGGTAGACCTTTCAACAAGGTCTTGTGGAAGGTCCGTGAGTCTAACCACAAAGCAATACTGGACACAATAAAGAGCAGAGCAGACCCAGATGGTTTGTTGGATTAATTTGTAAGTATGCACATCGGTTCTTATTAATTTATACTTGTATGCACATTAATTTGTTTGATGGAAATGCTGACATCTTCTTTTACTTTGCCCATTTGTAAGTAACCTACTACAAATTAATTGGTGTCCCCTTGCAGAAAATACATATTTATGAGCCATCCAAGAGAATGTCAGCCAGAAAAACAATGCAACATCCTTATTTGGATGATCTTGACAAATCTCAATCATGATTTTAAGCCATTAAAAAAGTGTGTGCAAAGATTGGTGAGGAAATTTCAAGTTATTCATTTGATGTTAACCTTATCATGAGTAGCTATGATGTAGACATTATAAGAGCATCTCAAATTTCAACTTACTATATTCATGAGAGGTGTTGTGTGCAATTGGTATCTTGGAACTCGCAGTGAAGATGTATGACCAGGAGTGACTAAGTTGAGAGACTGGCATGCCTATCTATAAGTTCCTTCCATCTATTTTCATTTCATTTCCATTTTGGATGTTCTTTCTTTTTCTCTTTTACTTTGCGTATTTGTAAGTAAACTACTAAAAATTGATTGGTCTCTCATTGCAGAAAATGCTGATTTATGAGCCATCAAAGAGAATCTTAGCCAAAATAGAAATGCAACATCTTTATTTTGATGATCTTGAGAAATATCAATTTTGATAAGAAGCCATTATAAAAGATCGTGCTAAGCTTAGCGAGGGAATCTCAAGTTACTCAATTGAAGTTAACCTCATAATGAGCACCTATGATGTAGACATTTAAAGAGAATTTCGAATGTATGAGTGACATTGTAAAATATGTATGAGAACGAAGTTCCTAAGGCATTGTAATGAGATTTCAAATATTGTAATTTTGGAGTTCAAGTTTGGTGCAGTAGCACCTTGTTCTGTAAATGCCTTTAATAGGAAAATTTGCAAAATTTAAATTTTGAAATGTAAACAATGTGAAAAAGGTAATGTGAAGGTCATATGTAATGTATTAAAAGTCTCAAAGAGGTCATTAGGTGATTAGAGAAGTGATATTGCACAAAAGATGTCATTTGGTGTAAAAATGCAAAACTTGCATTAGTTGCACAATTACAAAATTAATAAATAAAGGATGATATTTTCTTTATTTGCAGCACGTTTCCTTTTTTGTTTCAAACTTGTGTGGATTGTATAGCACCTTATACTTTGATTGTTGATTAGTTTTCAAATGTAAAAATTGAATTTTGAAATGTAAAATGTATGTAAAAGGTCATGTGACACAGTCAATATGATGGTTTGTGGATTGATTCAATAGGGGGAGGCCTACAACACACAAAGTCACAATTCCAATCTATAAACCCAACTATCAGGCCATAAACTCCTCACAATTTCATCATTTCTTCAAAATCACTCTTTTCCCTTGTAGCATTAGGAATCAACTCAATCAGGTAACTTATCTCAATGACACCTCATCAATCCATGAAATGAACCTCTTCAGGGACCCATTTGAATAAAAAATGACATACTCAAAATCCACCTATAATCACTTTAGACCAGAGCACTCAAATTTCACCTTTTCACTGTTTTAGGCTTCTAATTAGCCTCTTTTTTCTAAAACAACTATACTTGAAACTTATCCAAACCCTTGAAAACCTTGGGGCAAAACCACAATCAAACCTCTGACATACCACCATACAAAGGGTAATCCATAAAACCTTACTTTTTAGCCAAAACACTAGGGGTTTATTGAAAAAGTCACTTCCCAATCTACCCAAAACACAAAACCTCTTCAAAAAAGTTTGAATTGGTCTACACAAGCTTAATCAAACATTAAATAATTTTTTCTTCTCACAAAACTCACTTTGTCCCACCAAAACCTCCACTTTTCATGAGAAAAACTCATATTTTCACATTAGGGCATCACACCCAACACAATATAAGACCTCCCATTCACAAAAAATCTTGAAACCACCTATTCCCAACTAAAACAATCCCATTCTACCAATTACAGTAGTCATAGGAGGTGGAATGGGAAAAATTTACATTTATGTGACTTTAAACACTCCAAAAACAAGGTTAACAGGGCAGATTAAGAAATGAGATAAAACTCCACAAATTTAAAATAAGACTCAAAACTTCTGCAAATGCAAGTTAACACATTCTATAAGATATTTCCATAGTTTGCAAGTCAAAACACCCCTGTACGAGATCGTACAAGTCTGCCAAGAATGGAAAAATATAGAAAATCTGATAAAAATCAGTGCTAATCAACTTTTATTGCTTCAAATATTCAAGATCCCCCTCTCATCGAGTCTTTACAATACATTTATAATGTTTCTACTTCAAACTAAACTTTCCCAATGGATCTAACTTTCTTTTGAACTCCTTAACTATTTGATCCCTTAAGAGTCTAAAGTGGGAAATGGCTACAAACTTCAGTATGTTGTTACTTAGACACCGTAATGCTTAGAAAAAAAATTCTGATCCTACATGATCACGTTGGGCACCTCTACAAAATATATCTCAGTTTTGGCTATATCAGAGTGGTTTCCTATGGCAATGGATTTTCACTTGATGGAAAAAGTGTCAAATGCAAGCAGTGCAAAGTTGCAAAGTGGTGCAATTTTTATTTTGCAACTCATGTGACCAAATGGACTATTCCAACACATCTGAATAGGTATGTTTACACTAGGAATGGTCCTCTTTCACACCCAAATATGCAGAATCGCTCTAAGCTATGTTCAACTAGATTGATTCCTTAAGAGTCTAAAGTGCAAAATGGTTGCAAACTTCAACATGTTGTTAATCGGATATTGTGATGCTTAGAAACTTCTCGTCTAATCTTATAGGATCATGTTGGACCCCTCTACAAAAAAATCTCTCATTTTTGGCTATCTTGGAGTGGTTTTCCTATGGCGGCGGATTTTCACTCGATGAAAAGTGTCAAATGCAAGTAGTGCAAAGTTGCAAAGTGGTGCAACTTTTGTTTTGCAACTCATTTGACCAAATAGACTATTCCAACGTGTTCGAATAGGTATGTTTATGCTAGGCATGGTCCTCTTTCACACCCAAACATGTGGAATTGCTTTAAGCTATGTTCAACTAGATTGATTCTTTAAGAGTCCAAAGTGCAAAATGGCTGCAAACTTCATCATGTTGTTACTTAGATACCATGATGCTTAGAAGATTTTTATCTAACCCTACAGGATTGCATTGGGCCCCTCTACAAAAACCTCTCTCGGTTTTGGCTATCTCGAAGTGGTTTTCCTGTGGCAACAGATTTTCCCTTGATGGAAAAAGTGTCAAATGCAAGTAGTGCAAAATTGCAAAGTGGTGCAACTTTCGTTCTGCAACTCATGTGACCAAATGGACTGTTGCAATGCATCTGAATATGTATTTTTATACTAGGCATGGTCCTCTTTAGCACCCAAACATGCAGAATCACTATGAGCTACGTTCAACCGAATCAATCCCTTAAGAGTCCAAAGTGCAAAATGGCTACAAACTTCAGCATGCTATTACTCAGATACAGTGACGCTTAGAAACTTCTCATCTAATCCTACAAGATCATGTTGGGCCCCTCTACAAAAACCTCTCTCATTTTTGGCTCTCTCGGAGTGGTTTTCCTGTGGCGGCAGATTTTCACTTGATGGAAAAAGTGTCAAATGCCAGCAGTGCAAAGTTGCAAAGTGGTGCAACTTTCGTTATACAAATTGTGTGACCAAATGGACTGTTCCAACGCGTCTGAATAGGTATGTTTACACTAGACATAGTCCTCTTTAGCACCCAAACACGCGGAATTGCTCTGAGCTACATTCAATCGGATTGATTCCTTAAGAGTCCAAAGTGCAAAATGGCTGCAAACTTCTACATATTGTTACTTAGATACCATGATACTTAGAAAATTCTTGTATGATCTTACAGGATCATGTTGGACTCCTATACAAAAACCTCTCTCAGTTTTGGATATCTCAGAGTGGTTTTCCCATGGCAGAGGATTTTCACTTGATGGAAAAAGTGTTAAATGAAAGCAGTGCAAAGTTGCAAAGTGGTGCAAATTTCGTTCTACAACTTGTGTGACCAAACAGACTATTTCAATGCGTTCGAATAGGTATGTTTATGCTAGACATGGTCCTTTTTCGTACCGAAACACGTGGAATCACTTCGAACTACGTTCAACCGGATCAATCCCTTAAGAGTCCAAAGTGCAAAATGGCTACAAACTTCAGCATGTTATTACTCGGATACTGTGATGCTTAGAAAATTCTTGTCTAATCCTATAGGATTGTATTGGGCCCCTGTACAAAAAACTCTCTCAGTTTTGGCTATCTTGGAGTGGTTTTCCCATGACGGTGGATTTTCACTTGATGCAAAAGTGTCAAATGCAAACATGCAAAGTTGCAAAGTGGTGTAACTTTTATTTTGCAAATCGTGTGACCAAATAGACCATTCCAACGCATCTGAATAGTTATGCTTACACTAGGAATGGTCCTCTTTCACACCCAAACACACGGAATCACTCTGAGCTATGTTCAACTGGATCAATTCCTTAAGAGTCCAAAGTCACTAATACATTTGACTGCAAAATCCAACGAAACTGTCTGACGAAATATGTAAAATTCGATGTTCGTCGGGTGCATGTAAAATTTGATGTGTAATTTCCAATTTTTTGAAAGTTTATCCCCGACGTTCGTCAAAATTTCGACGAACGTGGGGTTCGTCGAAATGTCGGCTATCATTTTCGTCGAATTTTTGACAAACATGAAAAATTTAAAAATCAAATTGTGGCCAACATAAAGAAAAGTGAGTTCGGCGCTAATTTATTGTATTGATGTTTTCTCACTTGGGGCGGTTTATTGGAGAACTGAGACATTTGTTGGGAAAAGTGAAAATTCAAGAAGATATCGCCGGTTGAGGGTGATGCATTATCTTTGTAGAATTCAAGTTGTGAAGTCAGTTGTAGTTCGGGTTTGAAAATCATATTTTAAAGAACATCTCATCAAATTTCATTTTTAGAGGCTTAGGGTTTTGAGAATTTCATGTCCAGATTTTGTTGTGTGGAATCACCATAAGATCACAACCAAGAAACAGATTCTTGTGACTATAATTATTTGATCCATAAATCTATTGGTCATGTGGCGGTTATTGCTATAACAAATCACGGGATGCATTCATGTGTGACCCAAGTTTAAGTAATGGCTATATTTGTGATAGAAATGGAGGCACTCATATAATGTGAATTAATTCAGGTTGTATAATGTAGGTTTCAATCATCATTGGGTGCATTGAGGTTGTCTCAAGTTTAATAGGTTACAATGTAATTATAGCATGATCCAAGAGTGATTACCTCTTGTTGCAATAAAGAGCCTATAACTCTGGTTGATATGCAAAGTGGTTGTGTTATATCAATTATATAGTGCATTCAAGCACAACCCATGTTTAATGGGCTATTCTAGAGAGTGATCAAGATTTTCTAAACCTTATGAATGTTACTTGACATATATTTGCATAATCTGAAATTCTTTCAGAGGCTTTTGAAGTATCAATGTATCCTATAGAGGGTTTAGAATGATTTCTTTTAATTAAAAATAAATAAATGATGTATTTCCTGTAATTAGATAATGTGGAGATCT
Source organism: Sequoia sempervirens (assembly GCA_007258455.2). Lineage (NCBI taxonomy): Eukaryota > Viridiplantae > Streptophyta > Pinopsida > Cupressales > Cupressaceae > Sequoia > Sequoia sempervirens. Next base: position 95,157,730 of record VDFB02026320.1, on the reverse strand, counting down.
CCTAAATCTGCCCCAACACACTATCCTCTTTGGCACTGTATTCATTACTCCAACTACTAGGGTTTTTGCATGTGACATTTTTAATATCTTCATGACCGTGGCTTTTAAATAGATCTCAGTCTTTGCTTTAATCCTTTTCATGGTAACCCTTGAGTTCCATAATCCACCTTCAATCTCTTTTAAGAATGTTGTCTTAAAGTAGACTGCATATTATGCATATAAAGCAAGTCCTTCATACCTGCCATTGTTCCAAACCACCACTCACTTCCTTGCTTAAAATGTTGCCTTCATAAGCACAATAGCATGTTTTAAAATCATGGTTGCTAGTGATTGACCATTAAGGTCGCCACTTTCATCATGAAGATACAATGAGATTTTTGTCTTCAAACTCAAGGCATTATGGAAGATAATATTGTAAATTGTTTGCTGTGTACGATTTGATTTTCTTGCACATTTACTGCTTTGCTAACTTCCTTTAAGATTGGGTATTGCACCCTTAGCTGCAATCTCAAACAACTCACTCACTATCACTTGAAGATTCCTTTCATGAGCATCCTTCTATAAAATCAAACTATTCCCTATAGACTACCTACTTACTATAGGGGACTCATTGTTCATGGTATTGTAGTTCTTAAGATCCTTCAACCTTCACGACACTACTTCCCACAGGTCCACAAGGTATTATTCACTTTATTCTCCCATCTTTAGTGAGTCTCAAAACATTGCTCAAACATACAATCCACTACCTCCATTATACAATATTAATGGCTAAGAAGAAATAATGAACCTATGATTACTGCTGTTACTTCATTTGGGCAGTCATTCCCTTGATTGCATTTTCCTTGTCCTAACACTACCAAAAGTATTTGAAAAACTTCCCTTAAGGTCAGCAAGGGGGTAAGGAAACTCCTTTGTTAAAATCTCCACTTTACTATACAAGGTTTAGGCTTTATTATCTTGTCCTTTGCTCAACTGTTTTTGGTATCACATCTCAAGTGGTGTCATTCTTCTTCTAGTAGATTGCATTTACAAATGTCACTAAAGCTACATAGTGTGTATTATTGGCTACAATCTTTAGATTGCAAAAAAAAATTATTACCTACAATGTCTCAATCTTTCACGGTATTGCAACCTCCACGAATCCACTATAGTTATTGTTTATGTTTCTATGGAGGCCTAGGGTTTGTACCCTAATCATGCTCTTACAATGTACATTTGTTTTTTATTAGAACAAGCTCAATGTTGAAGGCAGCCCTAAAGGATAAAGCTTCGTCATAAAATTTGACACATTGCATGCTTTAACTAAAGGATAAATCCATTATTGACTTTAGCAATGATGATTACGATTTGTTGCTCGCAGGAATGGAGTCACTTATGCTACTAGCTAAGCTACCTCCATTGTTGTAGGAATTTTGTGATCAAGTTCAATATTCTAATTTTAGGAGTCTTAGATTGGAAATCATAGTAAAATTAAATTTAATAAGTTTTAGATTAGCATTTTAAAGTATTTTTTGGGGTCATTAACTTCCAAACTATCTTCTCTTTTGCAGGGGTGGTTGCATGCCAAAAAATTTTGATGTAAAATATCAAATTATTAGATTATGTTACCTGTCTATGAATAAAATTATTGGAGTGTGAGTTTGATATTTTTTGAAGATCTAAATAGTCAAGCTTGGTAAAGAAAAATCATGTCAGATAATATTAGTCCAGAACAAAATGAAGAGACACTTGATAGATTGTGGGCTAGATTGAAAAGAAAGGGTGATGCGAAATGTTATTATCCTTGCAATAATTGCAAGGGCTTAAAGATGAGATGACTTTTAATCACAACAGCTGAGAAACATTGTAGGCAGCATAGTCACATTGAAGGGGGCATGATTATCGTCCATTGGTAAGTTGTTCATTATGTGTGTTTATATTGATTGAATTTGTAAATGTTTATATTGTTTTAACATTATATATATATATAATCATTTGATCATGATCATGGTTTATTTGTGTCTATCATTATTATAAAGGTGGGGCACCCTAGGGAAGATAATATGGATTATCACGGCATGAAGAATGTGGTTTTGCAAGCGGACAAACATGGAGCTATGAATATCGAAGATGAAGTTAATGATCCTATGGAAGAAGATGATCATGCGTCAGAAAACACAGTTGAAGATGATGGTACGAATACATTGATCCATGCCACATTTAGTGGCAGAGCTGATCATGATGATCAAGATGACTTTGATGATGTTCATGATTTACTTGTACTTGACAAGGCATATGAGCCCCTTTATGAAGGCTCTGAAACAACTCTTTTTTCTGTCGTATTGTTGTTGTTGAAATTGAAGGTTATGAATGGTTTATCAAACATAGCAATCTCATGGATGTTAAGGTATGTCATATATGTCATATTTTTTCATCTATTTTAATTGTTGTTAGTTTATCACTAGTAAATAAAAGATGAAATATGTACCATTAATATTCTTTATATGAACAAATTATTTTTTGTTGTAGATTGATTGGTAAATTTTTGTTACCACCATCAAATATTTTACCTCGCTCATATTGAGATTTATGTGCCATTATAAAAGATATCGGAATGGAGTATCAAGCAATAGATGCATGTCTCAATTATCATATTATATATCATAAATAACAGGAATTTGCAACAGAATGCCCGGAATGTCATATTAGTAGATATCGAACAAATCAACTAACAAAAAAGGTGTCTCACAAGGTTCTTCGTTATATTCCCATTATTCCACATATGCAATGATTATTTAGGTGCAAAAGCTTAGCACAATTGATGGATTACCATGCACGGAATAGAAGTGGAGATGACATTCTTTGAATGTCTGCGGATGGTTCTGCATTTAGGGACATAGAGGAAAAATGGCCACACTTTAAAGAAGAACCTCGTAATCTTAGGCTTTCATTGGGAGTGAACAGTTTCAATCTATTTGGAGAGCTGAGATCTATTTACTCAGTGTGGCCTGTTTTTGTTATCAACAATAACATTCCTCCATGGATGTCAATAAAGAGGAAGCACATAATGTTGTCAATGATTGTTTCAGGTATCTGTTTACATCAATTTTATTTAACGTAGTAGCATCTCATTTGTCTTATTTGTTGCATAATGACTTATATTTTTTTCATTCAATAGTCATGTACATTAATTTATATATATTGCAATTAAATGGTTATAATAATTATGTAATGTTTATGTTCATTCAACTAGGTAAGTACCAAGTTAAAGATATGAATGTATATATCAAGCCTCTTATTGATGAGTTACTAAAGTTATGGAATGGAATCATTGTGTATGACGTCTCCAGACCAATAGGACAAAGATAATTTCAATTCCATACAATGCTTGTATGGACAATTCATGATGCCCCAGGGCTAACACATTTTTGTGGTATGTTATAACGTTTGACTGCACTTTAACAATATTTAATTTGATGAAGTAGATATCATGAAAGTTTTTAAAAATAATCTATTCATTATATATAATTATAAAAATTGACATATTTAATCAATTATATATATCATCTTGCAGTCTTCAAACAAAGGGAAAGTTGCATGTCCAATTTGTGGTCAGAGATGAAATCTGGAGTAGTTCAACAAGAGTTTAGGAAAGTAGGTGGCATTGAGTATAGGCATACATCACATAGAAATCATAAGTATTGAACTCTGAAAACATATTTTTCAATGGGGAAAGAGGAGACTACATCAAAACCATGAAGAATGTCACCACCTCACCCTATGGAAGTTGGAATATAATAGAATTAATCGTCAGGTTATACATGAGGATCAAATTATTTATCTATCATATATGATATGTTTTGAATTTATATTTTTATATTGTGGTGTGTTCTCATATTTTGCTTAATTGACAATGATTATGCGTTAATTTTTTAACTTATATGCTTCATGAGAAGGTCAAGGCATTAATGGTCGGCTTCCACAAGGACTGAAAAGTTATCCTAGACAATTTAGTAGGTTGCCCTACTATGAGCAGCTATAAATTGTGCATTTGTTTGATACAATGCATATCAGAAAGAATATAACGAAAATGTTATGGAAAATATTGGATGGAAGGCATGACAAAGAAAAAATTGTCAAAATTTGTAGTGACATTCATGAAGCCAATCATGCAATGAAAAATGTCATTCAATTAAATAGCGATGGAGACTAGATTAATAT
>VDFB02026320.1:95130742-95143766 GCA_007258455.2 Sequoia sempervirens | reverse complement strand
GAGGAGGAGGAGAGGAAGCCATGAAAGAGCCTCACCCTGCAGATGAACTTTTGCAGACCCGCAGAGCAGATGGAACAAAGTCCTACATATTGGGTGGCTATTAGAATTGCACCATATGCAAACATATGCTGATGAATCAATTAATTTTCTTCTTGTTTCTCATGCATTTCTTCAGATTTGTTTTAGCAACTATAAAGCAGCAGATGATCAATTCAACTTCAGGCAATTTTTTCTGCAGTTTTGTAAAACATAGAAGAGATGTCTATCAAACGACAGGATTTTTCTGACCCATGGTGATTTCTGGGAAAATGGGATGTTTCTGTTAGCCCTAAAAGTTCTAGATAAAGATGGGATGTGATAATCATCTTGTTTTATTTTATGGTATAAGAAAGCTTAACTGTTTTGAATTATGATAATTTGGCGATGGTGATTGGTTGTGGAATAATGTTGTCTTTGTACGGATATTCTGTACGAATCTGTGCATTTTTTTTCCAAGCCTGAGATTGCTTTAAAGGATGGCTAGGATTTTGAATATGATCCATTTACCTTTATAACTAAATGATGAGTGACTTCAAATCTCGAAGGAGGCTTGCTCTCTTAAGAAAATTAGGAAAGAGATTTGTATAAACAGATTTAACGTAATGTTTGAGTGATGCGTGGTTATGGAGGCTAATCTACGCAGGCTAAACGTTAGAGAGGTGGGAGATTGCTAGCACACATGGTGGTTACCTAAAAATTAAAGTAATTGTAATGATTTATGATGAAATCCATATATATTCATATTATCTTTTATTAAGTTTTGTGTTTATTTTGGTGGAATGTCATTGATGTAGTTATATATTGACAAGCATTACATTCTTATTTTAGACAAGGTTTATGTTTCAATTCTATTCATTTTTATTTACTTTCTTTTCACATATTCTTACACATTCACTATTCACTCCTCCTTCACACTTAAATACATTTATTCTTTGTGTCAAAATTTACCATTCTACTACCCAAAGTCATTTTTGTGTTACTTGAGATCAATCACTCAACCCACAAGAATGAACTTTAAATCAAATGTTCAAATTCAAATTCCAGCTCCCCTCCCATTGCTTTTCACTAGTTATCAGCCAACATAACACATGTTTATGTGACATTTTGATATGTCTTGGTATTTATAAATATTTAATGTGCCACTAATTCATATGTAAGGATCAGAAGAAATCATCAATGCAAACTTCAATTTCTAAGTGACAAAAAACCAAAATCAACATCATCTGCATATATGCAACTTGCACACTTATGTTTGTTGTCTTCAAACCTTCACTTGGAGTTGTAAAGCCAATCAAACAAGGGGCTTAGGAGAACTCGACCCTAGCAATCTAATGAATTCCCCTAAGTTATTTTATACATTGTGGTCCTTGAGAAGCTATTCAAATATCAAATTTCCAAGCTAATATGATTTATAATTCAATTTAACAATTCAAATATATGTGTTAGGGATCAAATCTATGGTGAACAAGATTGAACCCACGATGCTCGGGATCAACCCTCAATTTTTTTTTGTGCCTCTTCAAATTTTGAGATATTTATTAGATTGAAAAAATAATTTTTTATACCTTAGAGAATGATACTAGCATGATGTCAACATAAGCTCTTCATCATTTTTCCTATAGCTAAATGTATACACCTGAAAACGGTCATCACCTTTAATTAATTAAATACTGGCTATTTGATTAATATTCCAACTACGTATAAATAAATTCTCAATTTATTTATATTGTTCACCCTTCTCTAATTCTCCAAATCTAAAACATATTCTTTTAAATTAATTAAATAAACAAGGTTCCCTAAACTTGTTTTATTTAATTAATCTTCACTAAATCTAGTTGAGGTGGGAGACACACACATTTTACAACTTTTGTTGCCCGGCCGAGGTCGCATAAAGAATCTGGTGCAGGGGTCCAGGAGATTACCATGTTCCGATTCGTTTTACCAAAGCACATGAGATTATTTTATATTTTGCTTCCAGAGGTTTTGGACACGCCAGGCTTGATTTCCTCCCACACTTCCACCAGTTTTTGGGTACATGGTTCAATTCCTCACTTCCACCAGTTTTGAAGCGCATGGTCTTTTAGCCACGCGGATCTTCCATCCAAGTAGCGTGTTTCCCATTGGTCAAAGAGATTCTCCCATCAGAAATGGCATGTTGTCTTTGGTCCAGGGACAACATCTTGATTCTCTTCAAATCTTTTACTTGGCATCCATTCTAGCTAGCATTTTGAATCTGGACCGTGATTATTGCCACCTCACTATATGCTTATGGAAGGCTATAAATACAGCCTTTGGGCTTTTGTATTTTAGCATCCACATTTGAAGTAAATTTATCATGCAGGTTTTATCATTGGAGCTTGGAGCATTTTGGAGTCTTATAGCTAGTCTTTACATCATGTTTTGCTTTGCATCTACATCTTAGCTTTAAATCTTGCATCATAGTTGCATTTTATGTCCTCCATTGCATCATAGTTGCATTTTAGATTAGTTCATTTTTAGTTTGTATTTGATCATATGGAGTATCATCTTAGTCATTTTTAGTTTGCATTTGAGCATATGTAGAATCATATATAGATCATTCTAGTTCAATACCATAGCATCCACCTCCACTTGTGTATTTATCATAAACATCATCATCCACTCATCATGGCATTCATCATCATTGTTTGCATATAGTATCATGTAGGCATATAGTTGGCTTGGATGTTGAATACTAATCTCGCTTCTTAAGTGTCATTCTAATAGACTTTGTGCACATAGAAATATGAGGGCCAAAAGGTTAAAAGAATCATTAAGAATAAAGGACAATGAGACGTTCTTGAAAGATTTAGTTTTTTGCAAATTAGAATAACTTGTTTGCTTTCAATCTTTAATGTAAATTGTTTCATTAAGGTTTGTGTTGATACTAACTTTACACATTTCACACACACCTGAAATGGCCCTGCCAGGTGGGGCCTTGCCCATTTAATTATTCTGTTTGTCTTGAAGTTATGTTCATAGGTTAGAGCATTGAGCCTCTTAAAAGACCTCTGCACCTGTTTAGACCTCTTGGATCCTTTTGCACATGTTTTGGTGCCTTTTGTCTCTGTTTGGCACCTTTTGTCTCTATTACGATGTCTTTGGCTGAATTGGCACTTTTGTCTTTATTTTAGCACTTTTATAGTCAATGTTAAAATGAATTCGTATCTTAGGAGATCGCCTAAAAGGTCCTTTTTCAGACTTTTTTTTTTGGAAATGGAATTGCTTAACCTATGCAATGGTGTAGGTGTTTCTGCACCAAAATTTGTCTCTGTTTTTGTCACCTTTGGTCTGTTTTGGCGCCTTGTCTCTATTTTGGTGGCTTTGCTGTGAAATTCTTGGTACATCTATACTCTATTTTGGAACCTAATGCAGTTTCAAGGCTGGCATACTTTGTGTTGTTATTTTGCAGGTTTCCCAAAATGTTTGTCAAAGACACTCTTATCAAACTACTAACATATTGCATAGGTTGGAAATGATTTGTTTATTTCCTTTTGGTTAAGATAGGAAAATACCTTAATTAGAAGGTTAATGAACACCATGTTTCCTTTTGGCTAAGTTAGGAACATAGCTTAATTAAAGGGTTGATGAACACCATGTATTTTGTGCTTCATGGATGGTAGGCATATGCTCTCCCATTAACTAGGTGACCAAAAAGCTAGACCCATTCACTTTTGTGTGTGAGTGTGATTTGAGTATATCACATGTGTTCTCTCTTTATTCATGTGGAATAAAGATTGATGGAACTATGGGTATACTTGCTTGATTTTGTTTGTCTTAGAGGGTCTGCCTTGTGGGAAAAAGTAATCACCCAAGGGAATGACCCAATTGGTAACACGCTAAAGCCAAGCGACTTCCAACCAATATATAGATGTGGATACTGGAACAAGGGCCAGTATCACGAGGATAGTTTTGACGAGAAGGGCAACAATGGTCTCTCACCGCATGGATTATCCCCCACAAATGGAATGCCTGCATTAAAACCTTTGTTATAGTTTGTCCAAAAACCTTTCTCTATTCTTTGGTGCAACAATGGTCATTGTGAAGGAATCCACATTCTCGCAATTTTTAGTAGAGATGAAAAATATGCCATGGGAGATTCATGGGTATTGATGCCTGGCTGCCCCGAGAAGTGAGTGTCGTGGAGGGGAGCTAGTGGGGTCAAGCATCTAGTCATCCGCTAAGAATAAGTGTGGTTGGGGTAAAACCTGTGTGGAATCCAAAATAATATAGTCTTTCACAACTTTAGGAGTGTACATTGCTTGATGTGCCTTTATCAAAGTGTTTTCAAAACAAACAAAATGTCACATGTTGAAAGTGAAAACCCTGATTCAGAATTGCATTTAGTGAAACAACCAAGTCTCCCATTGGGAAATCAGGAAAACCAAGTAAACTATGAAGAAACTTTCAAAAAACCAAGTCTACACCTATTCTAGCACCTTTGGTCTCTTTTTTGGTGCCTTTTGCTCATTTTGTGGTGCCTTTTCCTCATTCTATGGCACCTTTTGTCTCTATTTTGGAACCTTTTGTAGAACACAAAACAATGACCTAGGTTCATCATCTGCCTGACAATTAGTCTCATCTCGAGACTCCTCAGTAGTGTTGAACCAATCCTTAGGTAAAACAGAGTCTAAACATGTGTGTTACCAAATGATTTCACGAAAGATTAAAATTTGGAAACCAAAGTCCAAACCTCTTAGTCTAAAAGAACATCAAAAACGTCTATCAACACTTTACAACTTTAGAGAGAGGTTGGTCTTCCATTTCTACAAAGAGCTTCAAAAGAACAATCCCAACTTGTACTCATTTTACCTATTGTCAAAATCCAAGACTTTTCAAAGATTTGAGTATCTTGTTTCACAAGTTTGAACCAAAATTTTAGAATTTTCTCAAGTCCAAAATCATTCCTTAGATACCTTAGAGTCTAAACTTGTTATTAAAATTGACCTCTACAAGTGGAATTTTCCAACCTAAACCAAGATCTAACATCTCAAAGTACCAACATCATCAAAATTTATCACACCTTTGATTATTAAGCCTAGTTTCATCATCAGGATTTATCATTCTCTCATCACAAAAGGAAGTTATATAATAAAATCCAACTTAGTCTCATTATAATTTGTCATTCTATTTGACTTAGTTGTAATCCTTGGTACTTTTCCAAAACTTAGATGAAAGTTTAGTCTAAACTATAATACTTGTATGCCCATTCAAACAAGGTTACAAAAATGAAAACTCAAGAAAAAAGGGCTTGAAAATCAAAACATTGAAGAGTTGAATCTTGAAAATCTAATCATTGAGACTCAAAACATTGAAACTCAAAACACCATGGCTAAAATAGATGAGGATCAATTGAATGCTTTAGCTCATCAAATGAAAAACATTCAACAACAAATCTGGGATATGCAAAGGGAAACAACTTCATTGAAAAGATAGTTGTTGTCGTATTGATCTTATTCCCTTTTATCCATTTTAAGTGTAAATACGTGATACATTAATCTTCTCTCCAACCTCAACAATACATCATCCAAATTCAATTTCTTTGAATTCCTGAAAAGTTAAATCAAAATCCCACATCTCAAATTCTCAAACACAAATGATATTGGAATAATCTTTACCATGTCATGCATCTATCTTCATCTCCTATAAGTTAAATAAATCTGTGGATTCTTTCACTCAAGTCAATGATTCCATCCAACCACCTTCTTCTCGGGATCATATCTCTTGGTATCCAATGATTCATGTCAATCTCCTCAGTCCAAACCATGCTGTCACAAACTCCTCTACACCTCAAGATCAAAACATTCTTTCCACTTCATCTAATGATACCAAAATTCCACAAGTTCTTCCAATCTTTGACCAAGACCGAATTTCTCAAGAATTATATGATGATCCCCTCCTTTCACTTTTCATCCACAAGGATTCCATTCCATCTCAAGAGAAAAGTATCCTTACAACTCCATCTAATGAATCCATACCATCTCATGATTCCATTGCATCCTAGGAGCATGATAATTCTTCCATCTTATCTAGTGATGTCTTACCATCCGATGATCAAGATATACTTTCTACAAAATCTCATGATTCCCTTCCTAATCAAGATCAAGATATGCTTCCATGCAAGGATACCCTTTCATTCCATGAGGATGTTCATCCTTCTCAAGATCAAGATATGCCTTTTATACCACTTCATGATAATTCTATACCTAGTAAAGAGCAAGCTACTCCATCTTCTACACCTCATAATCCTTTTCCAAGTCAAGATCAAAGTACCCCATCATCCCCATGCCAAGATCCTATCACACCTAGTCAAGCTATCCATGAGCCACACACCTACAAATTGGGATCCTCCACCTTTATCCGCTCCGGTTTACTTCCAACACCTATGCTTTCATTCATATCATATCCTTCCCAAAATGGACTTGCATCTTGTTTCACAAACAATACATATCCCATTGGTAAACCAATATGTCAAAATATGAACAACAAAGGCAAAGGATTATGCCTTCATGAACAAGGTATCCTAGAACCCCTTTTTGCTCAAGAAAACCCACATTACCATGGCCTTCATTATACACCTAAGTATCCTAGTTCTTCAAACCTACCATCTATCCTAGGTCCTCATCCTAATCCACCAAACCTACCATCTATCCTAGGTCCTCATCCTAGTTCATCAAACCTTCCCTCTATCCTAGGTCCATATCCTATTCCTTAATTAAGAACAACAAAGGCACACATCCTTGATGCCCTTTCAAAATTATATCTCCATCCACCTCTCCCATTGCTCTTGGAAGTAATTTGGGTGCCAAATGTCAAAATCTTCCATATCAAAATCCACATGTATCAAAGGATCAACATGTCTCCTCGAAGAGGCCTACAAAAATAAAAGAAAATTTGATCCAAAATCAAAGGAAAAATAAAAAAGGCCACAAAGGCCCATCAAAGAAAAAAGGAAATTTTCAAAGACCACAAAGGTCCATAAATCAAAAGAAATTTTCAAAAGGCCACAAAGGTCCATCAAAGAAAAAAGAAAAATTTCCAAGGCCACAAAGGCCCATAAAGCAAAAAGAAAAATTTCAAAGGCCACAAAGGCCCATAAATCAAATATCAAAGTCAAAAATCATGTGGATTCCTAAAAGCCTCATAAAAGCAATGAAATCTAAATTGGCATCCAAATTTTCTAATCCAAAAGCTTTCTCCAATCTTCCATCTAAAAACCTATCATCTTCCAAATCCATCTTTCCTCCGTCACTCCATCACCTTTCAAGGTGTGTGCCAATGTTGATCTTGCCATCCTTTCCATCTATCCATCAACAAACCTTCCTACCTCCTATCCTACCCAACATTCATCCCCCATTATTCTCCTTTAGTCCAAACCTTTGGATAAGTCCTTGGTTCTTCCATCATACCTTTAATCTACCAACATTTATGCGTCTAATTCCCATTTACCATGGTTTACTAAAGGGATATTTGGTCGTGAAACTTGATGCTTAAGTCCTTCTCCCATCTTCCTATCATGCATCTATTATCCTCCACATTTTCCACCTTTGATCTCGACAAGGTTAAGATCTTCTTGAGCATCATATATCATATCCTTCGCTTTATCCATATCTTCCATATGATATCCTTTTACTTATCCATATCCCATCATTCTTTCTAAATACATCCTTTCTTCCATTCCTTGGTCTTGATGAGGAATAGCCTGGGCAAATTTTTTGGGCCTTGTGTCTGTATCTTATCTAGTTGATCTTGATCATCCCATTCATTATTTTTATCCTTGCTTTCTTCCATTCCATATCTCCTAGCTTATCAAAATCCATGTCATCACGTACCTTTGCAACCTTGGATCTTATCATGTAAATCATATTTGAGCTGAGCTGTAAAACATTATCCAATCATCATATCTTTTGTCAATCAATCATCAACAATCATCAATCTTATCGTATTTAGAGTAAATCAGTGATCATAAGTACTTATCATCATCATGCCTTATGGAATCAATCATTCCTGACATCCTAATTAGTCAACCATTATCATCTTTCGACAAGAGATAGGTTGCTTGTGTGACATGTTTTGCAGTGAATCTTTCATTTTGATCTATCATTTATCCATGGTTGCATTATCTCTATTATGGGGCATCTTGTTCCTTCAATTGGTCATCTCATTCCATCTTAAATATCCTGAGAAAAATCCAAAAAAAATTAGAAAAAGAGAAAAATAAAAATAAATAAAAAAAGATCAATTTTTTTTTAAAAAAATCTAAAAATCTGAAAAAAGTGCAATAAAACTGAGCAACTTGGAAACATGCTTCATTTGTGATAGGTCGTGATTTTCCATCTATTTGAGCATGCTCCACTCAATCACTTTCCCCATCCATCTTACTATCCTTTCGAAAGCACCTCATGTACATATTCCGCATCACTTCGGCCATGTCTCACCCTAGACTATTAGCAAAATCCCAAACTTGGGGCAAATAAAACTTTGAGCTTCGAACCAACTTAAAAATAGTAGGGAAGAAAAATGCAACAACAAAAATGATTAAATGCAAACCAACATTGAACATCAATCACCATCATAAATGCATCAACATCCATATCATACCAAAAATCCAAAACAGTCAAAAGTCACCAAAAAAGTCAAAAACAGTCAAAAGTCACCAAAAGTCAAAACAGAGTCATCTCTTGTCAAATCCATGTGGTTCTCATGGTACAACGAGGCAAGGATAATATTTGATCAACCCCAAAATACTCTAGGATAGGTCTTTAGGTTAGCCTCATGGTCAAAAATCTCTGAAAACACCTAAAAATTAAAAATCAAAAATCCTAAAACATAAAAAAATTAGACATAAAATCAAATCAAAAGGATGATGCTCTTTTGAACCATGGGTTTATCAGATAAACACAAATGTTCAATTGTTTTACTTTTATTTTTGTTATCATATCTCTGGAGCCCCTCGATGATGCATCAAACTAGTATTTTGAAGGAGCATGATTTTTCTTTGTCTGTTGTCTGTGAGTTGATCATTATTATTGTGTGAATTGTCATGGGGTGTGCTCTACAAAGTATCACTAATGACATTCCAAATTTTCATAGGAAAATGGTTAACTCTTGTCCTCCGCTTACTTAAAATGCCTGTGGCATTCAGGTTTAATTATACCCAGATGCTTGTGTTAACTTGCAATATCAAAAATCATGGAAGTAGTACTCGGGTCATCATGGTCTAATTATACCATTGATGCTTGTACTCACTTTCAACATTTTAAAGGCTCAATGATGATAAAATCATGACAAATCAGCCGCTACAATGACAACATTTTCATATTAGATTTGCATGGTTAGAGTAGATTGCATCCATGTTAGTTTGTATTTGTATTTATGGGATTTCCAAAGCTGCAACAATGATGTTATCTCTTGCATTAAGGGATTGAGTAACCTTGAAATTGCCAAAAATACATCATTTTCATATTTAATTGCATATCAGTTGCATCATCATTTGCATACATTAGAAAACATTACAACATCATTCATCCATCCATACATCACATCATAATATTTGTATCGAAAAACAAAAAATGACTTCCATCCCATTTCATTTACATAATCAAAATCATTTCATTTAGTGGCATTAGGGAAGTGGTTCACTAAGCTTAAATGAGTGAGTCTCTTCATATTTCCAAAAGAATTGGGAAATATCTCAGGTTTTGTAAAGCTTAATGTAACAAAGAATCAACTGACGACAATCTTCCCACAACTCTTGGAAGGTGGATAGATTCACTCATTTAAGCTTAAGACCCTAGAACACAATCATCTGCATAATCATCTGCATCACATAATCATAATTCATCAGTACAAAACATCACACATCATTTGCATCACATCCATACATAATCAATATGCACATCACATTTCATTACATTTCATCATTGCATAATCAAATTCATTTCACATAGCATAAAAAAAAAATCATTTTCATAATTCCATAAAACATATAGAATCATCCATCATTGCATTATCATATCATATCATCATTTCATCCATCATACAGTCATTCATTCATCATTTATTTGCATTAGAAAAGAACAAAAACATAAAATGCATCACATATCATTGGCATAATAAACATCCATCACATACATCATATAGGCATCATTCATAAATCATCATAGACTCATAACACATTAGTTGCATCATCATTTGCATCCATAGCACATCATAAAGTAGAAATAAAATGCATCCATCATTATCATCATGATCATCATCACATAAATCATAGACACATAGATCAATCATCATCATTGCTACAAATCATATATACCTTAAAATAATGTCAAGTGTACAAGGATATCCAAATATTGAGAGGTACATCATAAAAAATGGTAGAAATCATAATATCTCAATTAAATCAGTGTATACATCAGGTCTTGGTACATCATCAAGTCTCAATACATTAATCAATCCTATACTGGGGCATATCAATCAATCAAAGAAGTCAAACCACATTGCCCAATCAAATTTGAATCTACCTACTCCAAATGCAAAATCATGTCCCACATATTTGGGAAGCACTCTCAAGATTGAAGAATTCTAAAATCCTCCTTTGATCATAACATATCACAAATCAACAATCTCATCAATCTATCAATCCAACCTCGCCTATCATGAGGTTCATCAATCAATTCAACCTCGGCTATCATGAGGTTTATCAATCTATCAATGCAACATTGCCTATCATGAGGTTCAACAATCAAATCAACCTCGCCTATCATGAGGTTCATCAATCGATCCAACCTCACCTATTATGAGGTTCATCAATCGATCCAACCTCGCCTATCATGAGGTTCATCAATCAATGCACCTCGCATATCATGAGGTTCATCAATCAATTCAACCTCCTCTATAATGAGGTTTATCAATCCATCCAACCTCACCTATCATGAGGTTCATCAATCAATGCAACCTCACCTATCATGAAGTTCATCAATCAAATCAACCTTGCCTATCATGAGGTTCATCAAATTAATCAATGCAACCTCTCCTATCATGACGTTCATCAATCAAATACCTCACCTATCATGAGGTTCATCAATCAATCAATGCAACCTCACCTATCATGAGGTTCATCATCAATCTATCATTGATCCTCACCTATCATGAGGTCAATCATCAATCTATCATTGATCCTCACTTATCATGAGGTTCATCATCAATCTATCATTGATCCTCACCTATCATGAGGACAATCATCAACATTCTATCATTGATCCTCACCTATCACGAGGTTAATCATCATCAATCTATCATCGATTCTCACCTATCATGAGGTCAATCATGAACTATCACATGAACATCATCAAATCAATCGACTTCAAACATGATCATCAAACATCAAACACAAGGAGGCAACATAAGGAATCAATTAATGAATCTAGCAGGCTCAATCTTCTTTTTAGGTTGATAAATCATTTCCGGTGTGGCATAAAATTTTGAGATCATCATCAAATCATCGAAAAATCATCAAAAATTTTCAAAATCTAAAACTTAAACAGCTCAAACAAATTCTATCTCTCGAGGGGGCATATATTTGTCATCATCTAAAAATCAATGTCTGGAGTGTCTGGGGCATTGATTTTTTTTTTGTCGACATTAGCAGCACATTTTTCTTTGAAGCAATGTGTAAACACATTACTTCAAAGAGGGTCAAAATGTATATACCTAAAATCAGTCAAGACAATTAACTAATTAAATACTAGCATTTGATTAATATTCCACCTCACGATAAATTAAATTCCCTCAATTTTATTTTATATTGTTCACCCTTCTAATTCTCCAAATCAAAAACATATTCTTCTAAATTAATTAAATAAACAAGGTTCCCTAAACTTTTTTCATTTAATTAATCTTCACTAAATCCAATTAAGAATTAGAGCACATTTCTACAACTTTTTGTGCCACCTCACCAAGGTCACATGAAAATAAATAACTCTAATTTTTAATTAGAATTATCTTCAACTCATTTCAAAAAGCACATGGTCTTCTCTTCCCACACTTCCACCAATTTTGGAGCACATGACTTATTCCTCCCAAACTTCCACCAATTTTGGAGCACATGATATATTCCTCCCACACTTCCACCAATTTTGGAAGCAGATGGTCTTCTCTTCCCACACTTGAATCTTTCATCCAAATGGCATGTTGCCCATTGGTCAAGAGATTCTCCCATCCAAATTGCATGTTGTCTTTGGTCAAGGGGACAACATCTTGATTATCTTCATTTTCACAATCATTTCTTCTTATTCAAATCTGGACCATTGATTATTGCCACCTCACTATATGCTTGGAAAATGCTATAAATACAACCCTTGGGCCTTGTATTTGGAATCCACATTTGAAGTAAAGTTATCATGCAAGTTTATCATTGGAGCTTGGAGCATCTAGTCTTTACATCATGTTTTGCTTTTAATTTACATCTTAGCTTTAAATCTTGCATCATAGTTGAATTTTATGTCCTCCATTGCATCATATTTGCATTTTAGATTAGTTCATTTTTAGTTTTCATTTGAGCATATGGAGTATCATTGTAGTCAATTTTAGTTTTCATTTGAGAATATGTAGAATCATATATATATCATTCTAGTTAAATACCATAGCATCCACCTCTACTTGTGTCTTTATCATAAACATCATCCTCCACTCATCAGGGCATTCATCATCATTGTTTGCATATAGTATCATGTAGGCATATAGTTGGCTTGCATGTTGTTTACTAATATCGTTTCTTAAGTGTCATTCTAATAGCCTTTGTGCACATAGAAATATGAGGATCAAAAGGTTAAAAGAATCATTAAGAATAGAGGACAATGAGACGTTCTTGAAAGATTTAGTTTGTTGCAAATTAGAATAATTTGTTTTCTTTGAATCTTTAATGTAAATCATTTCATTAAGGTTTGTGTTGATACTAACTTTACAC
>VDFB02026320.1:95012046-95130642 GCA_007258455.2 Sequoia sempervirens | reverse complement strand
CTAAGTCCCTCTCACTCTAACCCCTTCTCTCCCACTCCCTCTCTCTTAAACTCTCACTTTCACCCCCTCTCCCTCTCTCCAAACTCTCTCTCTCTCTCTCTCTCCCCCTCGCCCTACCTCTCCCTCTCCCACCCTACCTAGAAAACTCTAGATCTCTCTCTCTTAAAATTCTCCCTCCCTCTAAAGACATACATAAATACATGTACATACAAGCATAATACATATGTACATACAATTTTACATACTTACAAGCATACATGTACATGCACGCATATATAATCTTACATACAAGTAGGCAGACATATAATATACATGCATTGATACATACAGGAACACATACATACATACATACATGGCATACAAGCATACATGTGCATACAAACATACATTCAATATGCATTTA
This sequence comes from Sequoia sempervirens, assembly GCA_007258455.2. NCBI lineage: Eukaryota > Viridiplantae > Streptophyta > Pinopsida > Cupressales > Cupressaceae > Sequoia > Sequoia sempervirens. Next base: position 95,130,239 of record VDFB02026320.1, on the reverse strand, counting down.
ACATAAAGCAAGACATACCATGAGCATGTTATACCATGCTTGCGTTATGTCTTGCTAGACATGCTCCCCACAAACAAAAACCATGTCAAAACTGACATATAACATGAGCACATTATACCACGCTCTCGTTATAACGCGACCGTGTTATAACACACTCGTGTTATATCTTTCTTTGGGAATCCTGAGCCTTAGGATTGTTATTTTCCTTGGAATACCAACCCAAAGGCTTGGAGGGCATTCCCAATGACCAGAGACATGTATTTGCAATTTCTACAATATTTCACATAATCGGGTTCATGCTCACTGTCAGGATTGCACGTGGTTGAATATCAAACAAATCAAACATCTGTGTAATGTTAGGTTCTCTTTTAGCTATCCAACAATGTAATTTTTTTCACTTTCTGACAATGTTAAGCCGTTGATCCATAATTTATTTTGTTTGTATGTCTCTTTTTTGGCAAAAAGCAGTGTTTGGTGTTTTTTTCGTTATAAATTAACCGTTCATCAAAATTTAAAAAAAAATACATTTTTAGAAACTAGACTCCATTTGATATATATATATATATTTTAAATTAATTAGTTTCCAAAATTTGTAGGGGTAGCACAGCCAAAATTTTGTTTTTCAGGAAGTGTCCACTTCAAAAATTAGTAAAAAATAAAATATTCATTAAAAAAATTATCAGAAAAATCGTGCATCAACTACATACTGTTACCTAACTTTTGACCATAGCGATTTTAAAAATACTAAAAAAAATTCACCGTACAAGGGTCGTACAAGAGTTGCTATGTTATGTTTTTCTGACACAAACAACACCAATTTGTGTACGTCCCTCATTTGAACCCCTTAATCTCAACCATTTTCAAAATAAATTAGTAGTTTAGAAAGTAGACTTGAAGCACTTGAATCCTTCTTTTTGTTCCATCTCAAAATTTTGAGTGTAAGTATCCTCAATTTCACGTCCATGGTCTGTATTTCCTAATTTCAAAAAAAAAAAAAAAAAAAAACACGTAAGCCCCCTTTTTGGGAACCATTTTGGTGCACTTACCCTCATTTTCAATGATATTAATAGCAACATTGCTTGTGGCAATATCATTAAAGATACCATTTCCAATAGATTGATACATATGGGGTTTTAAATGAGCAATCCTTTACAAAGGGGGTGAGAGGGAGTATATACTTTGACATACACATAATTCTCAATACCTTAAAGGAGAAAATAAATAAAAAGGACCTAAAATATCATAAAGCTAAAAAATGTAGTCAACAATTAAAATTGAATAATTAGAAATGTAAATCTTAGAGGGAAAAGAAAGATTAAGTCAGTTGGGTAAAAGATAAAATACATCAAAGAGCTACAAAGCCCTATGTCCATACAAATGTGAAGTGCAATAGACTAGATAGTAAACCCTAAAAAGATCTAAAAATATAATAAAGTGATAAAAAAAGATTTAAAAGACCATGATTAGGGAAAAACCCTAAGGAGAACTCTAGTTTGTGTAAGCAAAGTTAGGTTTAATAGTAACTATAATTAAAATAAGTTGTATTACACATAAATAAATCTACCTAGAGTCTAATTAGATCAATGTAAATGATTAAGCATAATTAACATAGATAAATAAATGTTGAGTCAAAAAGTATAAAGTAATAAATGCAACAATTAAATGAGAGGGTTAAGTACTGTGTGTGTGTGTGTGAAATGTGTAAAGTTAGTATCAACACAAACCTTAATGAAACGATTTACATTAAAGATTCAAAGAAAACAAATTATTCTAATTTGCAACAAACTAAATCTTTCAAGAACGTCTCATTGTCCTCTATTCTTAATGATTCTTTTAACCTTTTGATCCTCGTATTTCTATGTGCACAAAGGCTATTAGAATGACACTTAAGAAACGATATTAGTAAACAACATGCAAGCGAACTATATGCCTACATGATACTATATGCAAACAATGATGATGAATGCCCTGATGAGTGGAGGATGATGTTTATGATAAAGACACAAGTGGAGGTGGATGCTATGGTATTTAACTAGAATGATATATATATGATTCTACATATTCTCAAATGCAAACTAAAATTGACTACGATGATACTCCATATGCTCAAATGAAAACTAAAAATGAACTAATCTAAAATGCAAATATGATGCAATGGAGGACATAAAATCCAACTATGATGCAAGATTTAAAGCTAAGATGTAAATTAAAAGCAAAACATGATGTAAAGACTATATGCTCCAAGCTCCAATGATAAACTTGCATGATAACTTTACTTCAAATGTGGATGCCAAATACAAGGCCCAAGGGTTGTATTTATAGCCTTTTCCAAGCATATAGTGAGGTGGCAATAATCAATGGTCCAGATTTGAATAAGAAGAAATCATTGTGAAGATGAAGATAATCAAGATGTTGTCCCCTTGACCAAAGACAACATGCAATTTGGATGGGAGAATCTCTTGACCAATGGGCAACATGCCATTTGGATGAAAGATTCAAGTGTGGGAAGAGAAGACCATTTGCTTCCAAAATTGGTGGAAGTGTGGGAGGAATATATCATGTGCTCCAAAATTGGTGGAAGTTTGGGAGGAATAAGTCATGTGCTCCAAAATTGGTGGAAGTGTGGGAAGAGAAGACCATGTGCTTTTTGAAATGAGTTGAAGATAATTCTAATTAAAAATTAGAGTTATTTATTTTCATGTGACCTTGGTGAGGTGGCACAAAAAGTTGTAGAAATGTGCTCTAATTCTTAATTGGATTTAGTGAAGATTAATTAAATGAAAAAAGTTTAGGGAACCTTGTTTATTTAATTAATTTAGAAGAATATGTTTTTGATTTGGAGAATTAGAGGAGGGTGAACAATATAAATAAATTGAGAATTTATTTATACGTAGTTGGAATATTAATCAAATAGCTAGTATTTAATTAATTCAAGTTGATGACCATTTTTAGGTGTATACATTTTGCCCCTCTTTGAGGTAATGTGTTTCCACGTTGCTTCAAAGAAAAATATGATATCGATGCTAAGAAAAGTTTTCGATGCCCTAGAGGATGCCTTAGACGTTGATTTTTAGGTATTGACGGATATATGACCCCTCAGGAGATAAATTTGTTTGAACTGTTTAGGATTTTTGGAATTTTTGAAATTTTTGATTATTTTTCGATGATTTGATGATGATCTCAAAATTTTATGCCTCAGAAACGATTTATCAACCTAAAAAGAAGATTGAGCCTGCCAAATTGATTAATTGATGCCTTATGTTGCCTCCTTGTGTTTGATGTTTCATGATCATGTTTGAAGTCGATTGATTTGATGATGTTCATGTGATAGTTCATGATTGACCTCATGATAGGTGAGAATCGATGATAGATTGATGATGATTAACCTCATGATAGGTGAGGATCAATGATAGAATGTTGATGATTGTCCTCATGATAGGTGAGGATCAATGATAGATTGATGATGAACCTCATGATAAGCGAGGATCAATGATAGATTGATGATTGACCTCATGATAGGTGAGGATCAATGATAGATTGATGATGAACCTCACGATAGGTGAGGTTGCATTGATTGATTGATGAACCTCATGATAGGTGAGGTTGATTTGATTGATGAACGTCATGATAGGCGAGGTTGCATTGATTAATTTGATGAATCTCATGATAGGCGAGGTTGATTTGATTGATGAACTTCATGATAGGTGAGGTTGCATTGATTGATGAAGCTCATGATAGGTGAGGTTGGATGGATTGATAAACCTCATTATAGGGGAGGTTGAATTGATTGATGAACCTCATGATATGCGAGGCGCATTGATTGATGAACCTCATGATAGGCGAGGTTGGATCGATTGATGAACCTCATAATAGGCGAGGTTGGATCGATTGATGAACCTCATGATAGGCGAGGTTGATTTGATTGTTGAACCTCATGATAGGCAATGTTGCATTGATAGATTGATAAACCTCATGATAGCCAAGGTTGAATTGATTGATGAACCTCATGATAGGCAAGGTTGGATTAATAGATTGATGAGATTGTTGATTTGCGATATGTTATGATCAAAGGAGGATTTTAGAATTCTTCAATCTTGGGAGTGCTTCCCAAAGATGTGGGACATGATTTCGCATTTGGTGCAGGTAGATTCAAATTTGATTGGGCGATGTGGTTTGACTTCTTTGATTGATTGATATGCCCCAGTATAGGATTGATTAATGTACTGAGACTTGATGATGTACCGAGACCTGATGTATACACTGATTTAATTGAGATATTATGATTTCTACCATTTTTTATGATGTACCTCTCAATATTTGGATATCCTTGTACACTTGACATTATTTTAAGGTATATATGATTTGCAGCAATGATGATGATTGATCTATGTGTCTATGATTTATGTGATGATGATCATGATGATAATGATGGATGCATTTTATTTCTGCTTTATGATGTTTGGTGTGATATGATATGCTATGGATACAAATGATGATGCAACTGATGTGTTATGAGTCTATGATGATTTATGAATGATGCCTATATGATGTATGTGATGGATGTTTATTATGCCAATGATATGTGATGCATTTTATGTTTTTGTTCTTTTCTAATGCAAATAAATGATGAATGAATGACTATATGATGGATGAAATGATGATATGATATGATAATGCAATGATGGATGATTCTATATGTTTTATGGAATTATGAAAATGATTTTTTTTTATGCTATGTGAAATGAATTTGATTATGCAATGATGAAATGTAATGAAATGTGATGTGCATATTGATTATGTATGGATGTGATGCAAATGATGTGTGATGTTTTGTACTAATGAATTATGATTATGTGATGTAGATTATTATGCAGATGATTGTGTTCTAGGGTCTTAAGCTTAAATGAGTGAATCTATCCACCTTCCAAGAGTTGTGGGAAGATTGTCGTCAGTTGATTCTTTGTTACATTAAGCTTTACAAAACCTGAGATATTTCCCAATTCTTTTGGAAATATGAAGAGACTCACTCATTTAAGCTTAGTGAACCACTTCCCTAATGCCACTAAATGAAATGATTTTGATTATGTAAATGAAATGCGATGGAAGTCATTTTTTGTTTTTCGATACAAATATTATGATGTGATGTATGGATGGATGAATGATGTTGTAATGTTTTCTAATGTATGCAAATGATGATGCAACTGATATGCAATTAAATATGAAAATGATGTATTTTTGGCAATTTCAAGGTTACTCAATCCCTTAATGCAAGAGATAACATCATTGTTGCAGCTTTGGAAATCCCATAAATACAAATACAAACTAACATGGATGCAATCTACTCTAACCATGCGGATATCGTATGCCAAAGTTGTCATTCGTAACAATTGATTTTTCATGCTTTTTATCACCATTAGGCCTTTAAAATGTTGAAAGTGAGTACAAGCATCAATGGTATATTTAGACCATGATGACCTAAGTACTACTTCCATGATGTTTGATAGTGCAAGTTAACACAAGCATCTAAGTATAATTAAACTGAGATGACCTGAGCATTGCTTGCGTAAACAGACAAGAGTTAATCTTTTTCCTATGCAAATTTGGAATGTCATCAGTGATACTTTGTAGTGCACGTCTCACAACAATTTGCACAGTAATAATGATCAACTCATAGACAATAGACAAAGAAAAATCATACTCCTTCCTGGCTCTGCTAGTTCGATGCATCATTGAGGGGCTCTAGAGATATGATAAGATAAATAAAAGTACAACACCTGAACATTTGTGTTTAACGTGATAAACCCATGATTCAAAAGAGCATCATCCTTTTTATATGATTTTATGTCTAATTTTATGATGTTTTTAGAATTTTTTTGATTTTCCAATTTTTAGGTGTTTTCCGAGATTTTGACCATGAACCTAACCTAAAGACCTATCCTAGGGGTTTTGGGGGTTTATCAAAGATTATCCTTGCCTACATTGTACATGTAGAGACCATGTAGTTCGATAAGATGACTTTGTTTTTGACTTTTTGACTGACTTTTGCCTGTTTTTGGATTTTGATATGATATGGATGTTTGATGCATTTCTAATGGTAATTTATGTTCAATGTTGGTTTGTGTTTTAATCATTGTTGTTGTTGCATTTTTCTTCCTACTATTTTTCGTTGGTTAAAGCTCAAAGTTTGTTGCCCCAAATGAGTTTAGGATTTTTCCCCTAGTCTAGGGTGAGACACGACCGCAATACCAGAATATGTACATGGTGCTTTCAAAGGATAGGAAGATGGATGGCGAAATTGATTGGTCGACATGCTCAAATAGATGGAAAATATAATGTATCACAAATAGCGCATGTTTCTAGGTTTTCACTACTTGTTTTTGTTGCACTTTTTTCAGATTTTATGAATTTTTTTTAAAAATTGATCTTTTTTATTTATTTTTATTTTTCTCTTTTTCTATTTTTTTTTGGATTTTTCTCAGGATATTTAAGATGGAATGAGATGACCAATTGAAGGAACAAGATGCCCCACAATATAGATAATGCAACCATGGATAAATGATAGATCAAAATGAAAGATTCACTGCAAAACATGTCACACAAGCAACCTATCTCTTGTCGAAGGATGATAATGGTTGATTGATTAGGATGCCAGGAATGATAGATTCCATAAGGCATGATGATGATAAGTACTTAGGATCACTGATTTACTCTAAATACGATAAGATTGATGATTGTTGATGATTGATTGACAAAAGATATGATGATTGGATAATGTTTTACAGCTCAACTCAAATATGATTTACATGATAAGATCCAAGGTTGCAAAGGTACGTGATGACATGGATTTTGATAAGCTAGGAGATATGGAATGGAAGAAAGAAAGGATAAAAATAATGAATGGGATGATCAAGATCAACTAGATAAGATACAGATACAAGGCCCAAAAAATTTGCCCAGGCTATTCCTCATCAAGACCAAGGAAAGGAAGAAAGGATGTATTTAGAAAGAATGATGGGATATGGATAAGTAAAAGGATATGATATGGAAGATATGGATAAAGCGAAGGATATGATATATGATGCTCAAGAAGATCTTAACCTTGTCGAGATCAAAGGTGGAAAATGTGGAGGATAATAGATGCATGATAGGAAGATGGGAGAAGGACTTAAGCATCAAGTTTCACGACCAAATATCCCTTTAGTAAACCATGGTAAATGGGAATTAGACGCATAAATGTTGGTAGATTAAAGGTATGATGGAAGAACCAAGGACTTATCCAAAGGTTTGGACTAAAGGAGAATAATGGGGGATGAATGTTGGGTAGGATAGGAGGTAGGAAGGTTTGTTGATGGATAGATGGAAAGGATGGCAAGATCAACATTGGCACACACCTTGAAAGGTGATGGAGTGATGGAGGAAAGATGGATTTGGAAGATGATAGGTTTTTAGATGGAAGATTGGAGAAAGCTTTTGGATTAGCAAATTTGGATGCCAATTTAGATTTCATTGCTTTTATGAGGCTTTTAGGAATCCACATGATTTTTGACTTTGATATTTGATTTATGGGCCTTTGTGGCCTTTGAAATTTTTCTTTTTGCTTTATGGGCCTTTGTGGCCTTGGAAATTTTTCTTTTTTCTTTGATGGACCTTTGTGGCCTTTTGAAAATTTCTTTTGATTTATGGACCTTTGTGGTCTTTGAAAATTTCCTTTTTTCTTTGATGGGCCTTTGTGGCCTTTTTTATTTTTCCTTTGATTTTGGATCAAATTTTCTTTTATTTTTGTAGGCCTCTTCGAGGAGACATGTTGATCCTTTGATACATGTGGATTTTGATATGGAAGATTTTGACATTTGGCACCCAAATTACTTCCAAGAGCAATGGGAGAGGTGGATGGAGATATAATTTTGAAAGGGCATCAAGGATGTGTGCCTTTGTTGTTCTTAATTAAGGAATAGGATATGGACCTAGGATAGAGGGAAGGTTTGATGAACTAGGATGAGGACCTAGGATAGATGGTAGGTTTGGTGGATTAGGATGAGGACCTAGGATAGATGGTAGGTTTGAAGAACTAGGATACTTAGGTGTATAACCAAGGCCATGGTAATGTGGGTTTTCTTGAGAAAAAAGGGGTTCTAGGATACCTTGTTCATGAAGGCCTAATCCTTTGCCTTTGTAGTTCATATTTTGACACATTTGTTTACCATTGGGATATGTATTGTTTCTAAAACAAGATGCAAGTCCATTTTGGGGAGGATATGATATGGATGAAAGGATAGGTGTTGGAAGTAAACCAGAGTAGATAAAGGTGGAGGATCCCAATTTGTAGGTGTGTGGCTCATGGATAGCTTGACTAGGTGTAATAGGATCTTAGCATGGGGGTGATGGGGTACTTTGATCTTGACTTGGAAAAGGAGTATGAGGTGTAGAAGATGGAGTAGCTTGCTCTTTACTAGGTATGGAATTATCATGAAGTGGTATGAAAGGCATATCTTGATCTTGAGAAGGATGAACATCCTCATGGAATGAAGGGGTATCCTTGCATGGAAGCATATCTTGATCTTGATTAGGAAGGGAATCATGAGATTTTGTAGAAAGTATATCTTGATCATCGGATGGTCAGACATCACTAGATAGGATGGAAGAATTATCATGCTCCTGGGATGAAATGGAATCATGAGATGGTATGGATTCATTAGATGGAGTTGGAAGGATAATTTTCTCTTGAGATGGAAGGGAATCCTTGTGGATGAAAAGTGAAAGGAGGGGATCATCATAGAATTCTTGAGAAATTTAGTCTTGGTCAAAGATTGGAAGAACTTGTGGAATTTTGGTATCATCGGATGAAGTGGAAAGAATGTTTTGATCTTGAGGTGTAGAGGAGTCTATGACAACATGGTTTCGACTAAGAGATTGACATGAATCATTGGATATAGAAGATATGATTGAAGAAGGTGGTTGGATGGAATCGTTGACTTGAGTCAAAGAATCCTGAGATTTATTTTAACTTATGGGAGATGAAGATAGATGCATGACATGGTAAGATTGTTCAATATCATTTGTGTTTGAGGACTAAGATGTGGGCTTCTGATTTAACTTTTTCAAGAATTCAAAGAAATTGAATTTGGATGATGTATTTGTTGATGGAGAAGGTGTCATGTCTGTATTTCTATCAAATGGATAAGAATAGATGTCTGACAACAAATATCTTTATGTGGTTGTTTCTCTTTGCATATCCCAGATTTGTTGTTGAATGTTTTTCTTTTGATGAGCTAAAGCATTCAATTGATCCTCATCTATTTTAGCCATCATGGTTTGAGTTTCGATGTTTTGAGTCTCAATGGTTGGAGTTTCAAGATTCGACTCTTCAATGTTTTTATTTTCAAGCCCTCTTTTCTTGAGTTTTCACTTTAGTAACCTTGTTTGAATGGGCATACAAGTGTTATACTTTAGAATAAACTTTGATCTAAGTTTTGGAAAAGTACCAAGGATTACAACTTCTAATGAGACTAAGTTGGATTTGATTATATAACTTCCTTTCATGATGAGAGGATGATAAATCCTAATGATGAAACTAGGCTTAATAATCAAAGGTGTGATAAATTTTGATGATGTTGGTACTTTGAGATGTTAGATCTTGGTTTAGGTTAGAAAATTCCACTTGTAGAGGTCAATTTTAACAAGTTTAGACTCCAAGGTATCTAAGGAATGATTTTAGACTTGAGGAAATTCTAGAATTTTGGTTCAAACTTGTGAAACAAGATACTCAAATCTTTGGAAAAGTCTTGGATTTTGACAATAGTAAAATGAGTACAAGTTGGGATTGTTCTTTGAAGCTCTTTTTTAGAAATTGAAGACCAACCTCTCTCTAAATTTGTAGAGTGTTGAGAGACATTTTTTATGTTCTTTTGGACTAAGAGGTTTGGACTTTGGTTTCTAAATTTTAATCTTTCGTGAAATCATTTGGTAACACACATGTTTAGACTTTGTTTTACCTAAGGATTGGTTGAACACTACTGAGGAGTCTCGAGATGAGACTAATTGTCAGGCAGATGATGAACCTAGGTCATTGTTTAGTGTTCTACAAAAGGTTCCAAAATAGAGACAAAAGGTGCCATAGAATGAGGAAAAGGCACCACAGAATGAGCAAAAGGCACCAAAACAGAGACCAAAGGTGCTAGAACAGGTGTAGACTTGGTTTTTTGAAAGTTTCTTCATAGTTTACTTGGTTTTCCTGATTTCCCAATGGGAGACTTGGTTGTTTCACTAAATTCAATTCTGAATCAGGGTTTTCACTTTCAACATGTGACATTTTGTTTGTTTTGAAAACACTTTGATAAAGGCACATCAAGCAATGTACACTCCTAAGGTTGTGAAAGACTATATTATTTTGGATTCCACACAGGTTTTACCCCAACCACACTTATTCTTAGCGGATGACTAGATGCTTGACCCCACTGGCTCCCCTCCACGACACTCACTTCTCGGGGCAGCCAGGCATCAATACCCATGAATCTCCCATGGCATATTTCTCATCTCTACTAAAAATTGTGAGAATGTGGATTCCTTCACAATGACCATTGTTGCACCAAAGAATAGATAAAGGTTTTTGGCCAAACTATAACAAAGGTTTTAATGCAGGCATTCCGTTTGTGGGGGATAATCCATGCGGCAAGAGACCATTGTTGCCCTTCTCGTCAAAACTATCCTCGTGATACTGGCCTTTGTTCCAGTATCCACATATATATGTTGGTTGGAAGTCGCTTGGCTTTAGCGTGTTACCAGTTGGGTCATTCCCTTGGGTGATTACTTTTTCCCACAAGGCAGACCCTCTAAGACAAACAAAAGCAAGCAAGTATACCCATAGTTCCATCAATCTTTATTCCACATGAATAAAGAGAGAACACATGTGATATACTCAAATCACACTCACACACAAAAGTGAATGGGTCTAGCTTTTTGGTCACCTAGTTAATGGGAGAGCATATGCCTACCATCCATGAAGCACAAAATACATGGTGTTCATCAACCCTTTAATTAAGCTATGTTCCTAACTTATCCAAAAGGAAACATGGTGTTCATTAACCTTTTAATTAAGGTATTTTCCTATCTTAACCAAAAGGAAACAAACAAATCATTTTCAGCCTGTGCAATATGTCAGTAGTTTGATAAGAGTATCTTTGGCAAGCATTTTTGGGAAACCTACAAAATAACAACACAAAGTATTAGCCTTTGGAAACTACAAAAGGCGCCAAAACAGAGATAGAGCAGCCCAAAATTGTGCAAAAGGCACCAAAATAGAGATAAAAGGTGCCAAAATAGAGACAAAATTTGAGAAACACCTACACCATTTCATAGGTTATGAAATTCTACCCCATTCCCAAAAAAAAAAGCTATGAAAAAGACCTCTGTATGACCAAGATATGACCATTTTAAGATTGACTATAAAAGTGCTAAAACAAAAACAAAAAGTGTCAATTTGGAAGCAAAAGGTGTCAAAATAGAGACAAAAGGTGCCAAAACAGAGACAAAAGGCACCAGAACAGGTGCAAGAGGCTCCAAGAGGCTCCAAAACAGGTGCAAGAGGCTCCAAGAGGCTCACGTTCGAACTTGTGAACATAAATTTTCAAGCATGTTAGTAATTAATGGGGCAAGGCCCCATGGTGGGTGTCATTTTGTGTGTGTGTGAAATGTGTAAAGTCAGTATCAACACAAACCTTAATGAAAAAAATTACATTAAAGATTCAAAGAAAACAAGTTATTCTAATTTGCAACAAACTAAATCTTTCAAGAACGTCTCATTGTCCTCTATTCTTAAGGATTCTTTTAACCTTTTGGCCCTCAAATTTCTATGTGCACAAAGGCTATTAGAATGACACTTGAGAAACAAGATTAGTATTCAACACGCAAACCAACTATATGCCTACATGAAACTATATGCAAACAATGATGATAAATGCCATGATGAGTGGAGGATGATGTTTATGATAAATACACAAGTGGAGGTGGATGCTATGGTATTGAACTAGAATGGTTTATATATGATTCTACATATGCTCAAATGCAAACTAAAAATGACTAAGATGATACTCCATATGATCAAATGCAAACTAAAAATGAACTAATCTAAAATGCAACTATGCTGCAATGGAGAACATAAAATGCAACTATGATGCAAGATTTAAAGCTAAGATGTAAATGCAAAGCAAAACATGATGTAAAGACTAGCTATAAGACTCCAAAATGCTCCAAGCTCCAATGATAAACCGGCATGATAACTTTACTTCAAATTTGGATGCCAAATACAAGGCCCAAGGGTTGTATTTATAGCCTTTTCCAAGCATATAGTGAGATGGCAATAATCAATGGTCTAGATTCAAATAAGAAGAATGGATGGTGAAGATGAAGAGAATCAAGATGTTGTCCCCTTGACCAAAGACAACATTCCATTTTGATGGGAGAATTTCTTGACCAATGGGCAACATGCCATTTGGATGGAAGATTCAAGTGTGGGAAGAGAAGACCATGTGCTTCCAAAATTGGTGGAAGTGTGGGAGGAACAAGTCATGTGCTCCAAAATTGGTGGAAGTGTGGAAAGAGAAGACCATGTGCTTTTTGAAATGAATTGAAGATAATTCTAATTAAAAATTAGAGTTATTTATTTTCATGTGACCTTGGTGAAGTGGCACAAAAAGTTGTAGAAATGTGTTCTAATTCCTAATTGGATTTAGTGAAGATTAATTAAATAAAACAAGTTTAGGGAACCTTGTTTATTTAATTAATTTAAAAGAATATGTTTTAGATTTGGAGAATTAGAGAAGGGTGAACAATATAAATAAATTGAGAATTTATTTATACGTAGTTGGAATATTAATCAAATAGCCAGTATTTAATTAATTAAAGGTGATGACCATTTTCAGGTGTATACATTTAGCTATAGGAAAAATGATGAAGAGCTTATGTTGACATCATGCTAGTATCATTCTCTAAGGTATAAAAAATTATTTTTTCAATCTAATAAATATCTCAAAATTTGAAGAGGCGCAAAAAAAAATTGAGGGTTGATCCCGAGCATCGTGGGTTCAATCTTGTTCACCATAGATTTGATCCCTAACACATATATTTGAATTGCTAAATTGAATTATAAATCATATTAGCTTGGATATTTGATATTTGAATAGCTTCTCAAGGACCAAAATGTATAAAATAACTTAGGGGAATTCATTTGATTGCTAGGGTCGAGTTCTCCTAAGCCCCTTGTTTGATTGGCTTTACAACTCCAAGTGAAGGTTTGAAGACAACAAACATAAGTGTGCAAGTTGCCTATATGCAGATGATGTAGATTTTGGTTTTTTGTCACTTAGAAATTGAAGTTTGCATTGATGATTTCTTCTGATCCTTACATATGAATTAGTGGCACATTAAATATTTATAAATACCAAGACATATCAAAATGTCACATAAACATGTGTTATGTTGGCTGATAACTAGTGAAAAGCAATGGGAGGGGAGCTGGAATTTGAATTTGAATATTTGATTTAAAGTTCATTCTTGTGGGTTGAGTGATTGATCTCAAGTAACACAAAAATGACTTTGGGTAGTAGAATTGTAAATTTTGACACAAAGAATAAATGTATTTAAGTGTGAATGAGGAGTGAATAGTGAATGTGTAAGAATATGTGAAAAGAAAGTAAATAAAAATGAATAGAATTGAAACATAAACCTTGTCTAAAATAAGAATGTAATGCTTGTCAATATATAACTACATCAATGACATTCCACCAAAATAAACACAAAACTTAATAAAAGATAATATGAATATATGGATTTCATCATAAATCATTACAATTACTTTAATTTTTAGGTAACCACCATGTGTGCTAGCAATCTCCCACCTCTCTAACGTTTAGCCTGCGTAGATTAGCCTCCATAACCACGCATCACTCAAACATTACGTTAAATCTGTTTATACAAATCTCTTTCCTAATTTTCTTAAGAGAGCAAGCCTCCTTCGAGATTTGAAGTCACTCATCATTTAGTTATAAAGGTAGATGTATCATATTCAAAATCCTATCCATACTTTAAAGCAATCTCAGGCTTGGAAAAAATGCACAGATTCGTAGAGAATATCCGTACAAAGACAACATTATTCCACAACTAATCACCATCGCCAAATTATCATAATTCAAAACAGTTTAGCTTTCTTATACCATAAAATAAAACAAGATAATTATCACATCCCATCTTTATCTACAACTTTTAGGGCTAACAGAAACATCCCAGAAATCACCATGGGTCAGAAAAATCCTGTCGTTTGATAGACATCTCTTCTATGTATTACAAAACTGCAGAAAAAATGCGTGAAGTTGAATTGATCATCTGCTGCTTTATAGTTGCCAAAAAAATCTGAAGAAATGCATGAGAAACAAGAAGAAAATTAATTGATTCATCAGCATATGTTTGCATATGGTGCAATTCTAATAGCCACCCAATATGTAGGACTTTGTTCCATCTGCTCTGCGGATCTGCAACAATTCATCTGCAGGGTGAGGCTCTTTCATGGCTTCCCCTCCTCCTCCTCCTCCTTGTTCATTACCATCTTCTTCCTTCACCTTTACAACATCTTCCTTCAAAAAATATGAAGTGTTGCTTTCCTCTCCAGCATAACTTGGTACTAATTACAAACACATCATTCAAACAAAAAGATAGCTTATTAAATTGTTCATAAACCCAACAAGAAGCATTAACTGTATCATGCTTACAATGGTGTTAGAAAAATACATTAAAAAAGATTATGAATAAGACTTTACCGAAGAAGTTGTGCGGATTAGGCTGAAAGTGTAAGACCAACGAAGCTCTGTATTGTATGAAAGGACCCAATTTCCTTGCATCATGACAATGTAACAGGCAGGCCAAAATTACAAGCCCAAACAGAGGAACAGTGGCCAAATTCTTTCTTCCCATCTTCCCAAAGCACTCTGGGAGACACAGATAACGGAAAGGAGGATAAACTCAAAAGCAACTGCAGACAACTCAAGTAAAATAAGCCTTTCAATGGTGCTCTATATAGGTAGATAGAAGCAAACCATGTAAACTCTTTAATAAGTTACTTAAGATTAAAAAGCTTTGTAATGTGAGTGAGCGTGACATTAGTGGATAATAAATTTTTCCTATATGGGTAGGCGCTAAGCATCGAAGTTTAAGTTATTTCAAGATTATGGGTTTCCATCATTAGGTTTAAGATAGTTGTAGCTGATCTTAATGAATGATATAGCAATATAAATTTACTATAGAGGGTAATAACGTGTTTGTTCATACAAGTGTTTTATATATTATATTAGTTGATATTAGTGTATAAATAAAGTCCAAGTTCTATTTAAAGTAGTTTATATTAAAGAATACTAACATTTTATATATATTCCAAGTAATAAACTGTGTTATATTATTTTTCATGAAGCTTCCTAATAAGGTTGATGTTATTGTCAGTGACCAGCTGATATTAACGAATTAAGTTGCACCATCATTACTGTTGAAATAATATTCCACTCAGCTCCCTTCGGGTTCCCTTTTTTTTTCGCATGTTCATGATGTGCATCCCTCGCTTCGCAACTTTGGCAAGCGGCTCCCCTTTTGGCTCTTGCGATGCTGCGCTGAGCGCCCACGTGTCACGCCTGCGGGGTTTTCATTTTCTGTTGCTTTATGTTTACCACGGAATGCGAAGCAGGGCCCACATCTCTATACGTGGCGGTGTAGCGCAATCTTTCCCTAGCAGGAGTAGAGTATGCTGCGGCGGGCTGCGAAGGACTTCTATTGGCCTTCTTTATTTCCTGGCGTGGCCCACCCTCGCTCACGTGTCAGCGGTTCGCGGCTTTTAAAACAATCGGGCAGGGATTTAGAGCACCACGGGTCACAAACGCCGCCACGCATCTTTCGCTTCCCCTTTCATGCGGCCTTCCCTGCTTTCAAAGTAGTCTCCGCCCTCGACGACGTGTCATCAAGCTCCCCACACCGAGAAGGAGTTTTCATTCGCCGCGTTTGCCGCCACGCGCTCATACATCACCATTACCGTGCTGTCATGAGATTACCGGAAGCGACCGCCCGGCACATTGACCGCCGCCATGGTTCTCTAAGGCGGTGGACGACACTCGTCGCTTCGAAGCCTGGTTGGGACCACTGCCATCATTCAAAGGGGCACGCCTGTAACTAACCAACTGGATGTTGTGCCCTGGTTGGCTGCTCTCATAACGGCATTGGGAATATTCTTATCCGGGCATCATTACGAGGGATTGTGAATCATTCTGTTACAACTCTCCAGGCGGTGGGATTTTGCTCTCCGGCTATATATACTCCCTCTGTTGAGGGAAAATGGTCCAAGATTTGACAGGAAGAATACTGGTTTTAGCAAGAGACGCCAGGCCTCTTTTGCATGTTTATTTGCAAGATACTTTCAGACTGTGCCTATTGTTCGGCCTTTCTGCTTTTTATGTCTTGATTAAACTGTGAACTGTGCTTTTTATTGTCTTAAGCATTTCATTTGAGGAGACTTCTATATATTGAACACAAACTTGCTGGTCTAAATCATGTCTTAATGACTCTTCTTAGCAGTAAGAATGTATGCGATACTGTTTTATGTCAATTGAATGAACTGTTTATGCTATTGCTTTAAGCTTCCGGTGTTTTGGAACATATCAGTAACATTCAGGCCCTTGAGTCTATGATTTATCGTGCCTATCAAAAAGCTTTGGCGCATCGCCTTAGATTAATATTTGTTTCATTATATCTGCTTCCTTTTCCCTTTCCAAAAACCATTATATAGAAGAAGCCGGCTTCTTTAAAATCCGGAGGTCACTCAGTTTGGCGCAAAGGGGTCCCCCTTGAACTGAGTTTCCCATAAAGGCACTGTTATCCCGTCAATTTTTGGCGTCAACAGTTTGTCCTTTTTTCTGGCACGCCCGGTGGGACCCAAACTAATGAAATCGTCTTCTAAAAGGGTGTATGAGCCATCGGCCTGTAACTAGATCCCAAACTGCAAGTAACCCAGGTTTACTAGTGCCTCCATCCAGGACAGTCCAGGCCGCAAATCAGTTAGTAACCGTTCCATTCCCACCACCCTTTCCTCTCACCATGTTGCCGGCCGCGAACAGAAATTATGTAGCATGGGATGCTGGGAGTCCCCTTGTAGCTCCGGTAGCACCTGCTGTTTGGGGTGCCATACCGGTTTCGGCCCTGAAAGCTCTTCCCAAATTCGCCGGAGATAACACAAAAACGCCAGCAGAGCATTTGCAGGATGTAGCGGATGTATGCCTAGTACATGGTATCACGGCGCAGAATGTAGCCCTGAGGCTCCTTGCTGCGTCCTTCAAAGGCAAGGCCCTGGAGTGGTACCGAACACTGACTCCTAATACCATTCGCACTTGGGATGACCTCGGAGATCCATTCTATGAAAGATTTTCAAATGACGGAGATCGTTCTTCGCTATATTATCAGTTATCCGTCATCAAACGAGCACCCCAGGAGGCTCTGACGGACTTCAATGCCCGATTTCACTCGAGTTGGCGGAGGATTCCCGTGACCATCCGCCCTACCCCAGATTTGGCGTTCATGTTCTATCTGAAGTCCATCAATCCCGACATTTCTATGATGATCAAGTCTCTGGGAGGAGCTACTCTACCAGATGCATATGCCACCGCTATCAAAGCAGAAAATCACTTGATAGACTGCGGAAAATTGCCTCCTCGACCTGTTATGCCGATATTCCCTGAGATATCAAACGTGGCACAAGAGGTGGCGTCGACCAGTGCGCCAGCGACTCCCCAGTCAGCGTACTCATATACAGCCGCTCCTGAAAACTTGGCCTCTACATCAAGTTCTCCGAAGAATGAAATGGGCGACCTCAAGGAGATGCTACGGACTATGGCGAATGATATAACAACACTCAAGCGGAATCAAGCAATGCCTCCGCGGCCTGCGTATCAGAACTACCAAGGTGGGCGGCCTACCTATCAGCAGAATCAATATCAGAATGCGCATCGCACTAACTCACCAACGGCGGCTGCCAACCAAATAGTTCCGGTGCCTACGCCACTGACAGGAGCGTCGCCAAGCTCTAGCAGAGAATTAACCGCGGGACAAAATAATCTTATTGATGACATCAATCCATGGTGCTTCCCTTGCAACGATGCGCATATGCCCCGAAATTGTCCGCGTGGCAACTTACAACAAAGGATAGCAGAGCAACGTAGTCAAGGGATTGCGACAGAGAGCGAAGAATACGGATATGCCCCGGCAATGGAGAACGCGGTCCTTACCGCGCAAATACAAGGAATGTCCCTGGAGCAAGAGTCCGACATTGTTCCTGATCATGCGCTCTTCTCATGGATGGAAGACGAGGAAACGGTGTTTGCGAATGACACGTCCACTGCCGAAACGCCGCGGGTAAAGTCTGACTATAATACACGCTCCAAGAGAAGATTCACCGGTGAGGCCGTGGTTTCACTTTCGGACAATCCGCAGTGCAAGGACGTTTCGGATCAAATTCCTGGTGGCCCGACCGAATCCTTGTCTCCTCAACGGCGGAAGGAAATTATTATAACAAAAGCCAAGGAGCAGAAATCTCCGAGCTCCTCATCTCTTAATGTGGTGGAGCAGTTGAAGAAATCACCTGCTAATATGTCTTTATGGGACATTCTAGCTATCCCGGAGCAGAAGACCATACTCCAAAAAGCGCTTCAGCAACAGATGGACCCAACACTAACCGAGCCTTTGGCCAGTACCGAGGCGGTTTATCAAATGCCACCAACTAAGGTTGTCGCAAACAAAGCGATGGAATCCCCTGCGGAAGGCGGAGGTAGGCCAAAACCTCAACCCTTCTTCTTAACTCTCATTATAGGGGAGAAACTATTACACAACGCTATGATTGATTCTGGCGCTAGTACCACGGTTATGCCAAAACTAATAGCCGAAGCCTTGGGACTCAGCTACGAACCTATGAAGAAAGGGGTGATGCAGCTAGATGGAAATAAGGTTGATACTGTGGGTGTCATCAAAGCACTTCCGTTGACTCTATTTGCCTGCCCGAGTATCACGGTCCCGCAAGATACAGTGATCATAGATGTTCCGCCAATGTTTGGTCTTTGCCTTTCTCGAGAGTTTACTTCAAAGGTGGGCGGCTATTTGTCTTTAGATTGGTCACATCTAATACTTAGGACCAAACATGGCGCAAAGATGAAGATAGAATCGGAGGCTCTGCATTCCGAACATGTGGCGAACGAGGCCCTGATTAACTTTGAAGCGGCACATACCTCCATCACCAAGCAAGACATGTACAATGTTGAACTGCTGGAGGAGGAGAATGTCAATGGAGACCGAAGTGATAGCGAAGACGCTCTGTTGAGTGAACATATAAATAATGATCCCTTCGGAAATTATCATGCTACCGGTTTAGGCACATATGTGATCTATGACGAAGACCAAGTTCTTCCGAAGGTCGTCAAAGAGCCCGACGATGACCAAGTAAGTGAGCTGTGGACATTATATTTTGACGGTGCAAGGAGCAAAGTTGGAGCTGGAGCAGGGATATGTCTAATATCCCCACAGAATGAAAAGTTGCTGAGGGCCTTCCGATTCCAATTTGCTTGTTCAAATAATGAGGCTGAATATGAGGGTCTAGTCCAAGGTCTAAGCCTAGCGGAACGAATGGGTATCAAACAATTGATTGTATTCGGAGATTCAGAACTGGTAGTTAATCAGGTCCGAGGAGTCTCAGCAGCAAAGAATATCCGCATGAGATCCTATCGGCATCGAATCTGGGACCTTATAGAAAGTTTTGAAGCTTTCAACATCCTGACCATTCCCCGAGCTCAGAATGGCGATGCAGACCGCATGGCAGTAATCGGAGCTCAGTTTGATCCTGTCTCCGACTTGCTTCGGAACAAACATTCAGTACGAGTGCTGGTTAGACCAGCAATACCCGATAATGACCAAAGTTGGCAAGTCTTTGAGAGCGATGAACACATCGCCTCGTTTATTCAAAACTCAGGGGAATTTGCCGATCAACTCCAACCAAAGATCGCTGAGGCCTACGAGGGACAAATTATGCAGCTGAAATCAAATAAGCTTCCGAAAGGATTGGTTACTCTCGAAAAAAATTTCGATTGTAGTGACGCCCGAAATGATAAGAGGAAGTTCGTGGCGGAAAAAGGTGATTATGAGAATCTTCGGGTCTCCGATGACAGGAACCTTCGGGTCGGAAAAGATGTCTCACAGCAAGATAGAGAAAGGCTTATGAATTTCTGTGAGAAATATGGAGTAGTAGCCTGGTCCTACGATGATCTGGAAGGTTATGATCCTGGTATCATTCAACATACTATTGAGCTAACAGAAGGTGCGAAGCCAATCCGACAGAAACAGCGGCCGGTCAACCCTAAAGTTGAAGCCTTGATGGCACAAGAGCTAACCAAGCTCATTGAGTCGCGTATTGTTTTCCCAATTAAACATAGTACTTGGGTATCAAATCTGGTACCAGTCCGAAAGAAGAATGGTGATATACGCTTATGCGTAGATTTCCGAGACCTAAATAAAGCATCTCTGAAGGACCACTATCCCTTGCCTTCTATGGAGTCGATCCTCCAAACCGTCGCGGGATCGGAAATGTTCTCTCTACTGGATGGCTTCTCTGGCTATAACCAGATTCGAGTAAGAGAGGAAGATCAGCACAAGACTACGTTCACCACCAAGTGGGGGACGTTTGCATATGCTAAAATGCCTTTTGGTTTATCTAATGCAGGGGCAACCTTCCAGAGAGCTATGGACGTCGCATTTAGCGAGCTGATCAATAAGATTATCCTAATCTATTTGGATGATCTTACTGTGTTCTCCAAATCTAAAGATGATCATTTCGATCATCTGGAGTTGGTGTTTCAAAAGTGCCAAGAGTTCGGGATTTCCTTAAACCCGAGGAAATGTGTGTTCGGAGTACCTCAGGGTAAGCTGTTAGGACATGTTGTGTCGAAGGAAGGTATTTCAATTGACCCGGAACGAGTAAAGGCTATAAAGGAGCTTCCTCTCCCGGTGAATAAGAAAGGTGTCCAGTCTTTTCTGGGCAAAGTAAATTTCGTCAGTAAATTTATTTCCGATTTTGCGGGAATGATTAGGCCGATCACCCTAATGCTGAAAAAGGATCAAATTTTCAAGTGGACAACGGAGGCGAGGGAGGCATTTGAGAAGGTCAAGGAAGCTATCTCATCAGCCCCAGTGTTGATCAATCCAGATCAACATAAAGATTTTATAATGTATGCTTTCGGTAGCAAGTCAAGTATCGCTACTGTTCTGACTCAAAAGGATAGAGAAGGAAAAGGGGAGCATCCAGTTGCTTTCTATTCCCGAACCTTAAAGGAATATGAAGTGAATTATAACTTCGTTGAAAGACAGGCTTTTGCAATAGTGAAGGGGCTTAAAAAGTTCCGCCATCTAATTTCCTGTAGCAAAGTCCTGGTATATGTCGCACATTCTAGTGTGCGGGAATACATCATGGAGGGAGAAATCACAGAAAAAAGGGCTAATTGGATCACTAAGATCCTGGAATATGACATTGAGGTCAGGCCCACCAGGACTATTAAAGGCAGAGGTCTGTGTGAGTATATGACACAGGAAGTGGAGATGCCTGCTAAAGAGGAACAGTCAGAACTTGTCCTGATAAACGGATCGGGATCGGAGGACGATTGGCTGAAAGATAGAATGAACTTCATGCGAACCGGAAGGTACCCGCCAGGCCTCTCATCCCAGAAAAGAAGGTATTACCGGCTCCAGAATTGCGGATACACGCTGATAGAAGGAGTCCTTTTCAAGAGAAATTTTAATGGTGTGCTCCTACGGTGTGTTACTTCAGGGGAGGCGCAGAAGATCCTCGACGCATTTCACAATAGCGACGAAGGTGGACATTTCTCCGCTAAAACCACAGCCATCAAGGTCCTGCGGGCTGGATATTACTGGCCCACACTTTTCAATGATTCCTACTCGCTGGTAAAGGCTTGCAAAAAATGTCAGTTATTCTCCGACCGAAGGAAGAATTCAGCGATGCCCCTGAAACCTATCGTGGCGGATGAACCATTTGCTCAATGGGGTTTGGACTTTATCGGAATGATCAACCCGGTTTCCAGTTCGGGACATAAATGGATTTTAACAGCTACAGACTACTTCACAAGGTGGGCTGAAGCTGTTCCCCTTAAAGAGGCAACGGAGGTAGAGATTGTGGATTTCCTCGAGGCTCTGGTGACGAGGTTCGGCCCTCCGAAGACGATCATTTCGGACAATGCTAGAGCATTTGTAGGCACAAAGGTATGTCACTTTGCATTGAAAAATGGCATATTCCTGAAAACATCTTCAAACTACTATCCACAGGGAAATGGCCTAGCTGAGTCAACAAACAAAAGTTTAGTCCGACTTCTCAAAAAAGTGGGCTCAGAACACCAAAGGGAATGGCACAAAAATCTCCGAAAAGCACTCTGGGCCAACCGCATAACACCTAAACAAGTCCTCAAGACTTCGCCCTATGAGCTAGTATATGGGAAAGAAGCGCTGCTACCGATCTCTATGGAAATTCCGGCGATACAGTTGTTGAAATCTCTTGAGATAGAACAAAATGGCGCCATGGAAGTTCGGCTTGCCGAACTATTAGAAGTACAAGAAAAAAGGGAGAATTCCCTAAAGGCCATGACTGGCCGTCAACAGGTGGTCAAACGGTGGTTTGACAAAAGGGCTTCCGACCAAGGCCTAAAAAATGGAGATTTGGTGCTAAAATACGACAGCAGGGCTGCGAAGCCAGGTCAGCATGGTAAGTTTGATAGCCTATGGGAAGGACCCTTCAAAATCATTCGGTGCATGCAACACAATGCCTTCGAGCTGGAAAATATGGAACAGGAGCCCCTAGGAATCCCGGTTAATGGGATTCACCTTAAATTGTTCCATTAAGCGTCAGGCCCTACCTTGTACAGTTGTAAATAACGCTTTTTCTTTTTCCCTTCCTGTTTTTGGCCTATCGTTTTGCTAAACCAATTGACTTGTTATGTATTCGCTTATCATCGTTGGTAGGTGAAGCACCGGTGTTCTTAAAACACAAAAGTATGCTCATAAACAGAGATAAAACATACAAAATTGGCAAACCCAGAAAAATTGCACGCAGAAGCAAACAGGAGTATAAGATTTCACAACAAAAGGAGGCGTATATTTTTATATACATGTTTCTGAGTTACAAAATGGCATGAAGGCCGATTTTCAAAATATACAAAGTATAAGAGCATATATATATACGTTGGCCTTTTATCAGGCTGATACGGAGCAAGGGGGTAACATCAACAAACACCAGGGCAAGAGGACCATCTATCCGCAGGAGTGGCTAGCAGCAACCGACGCATTCAAGACAGCGTCCGCTTCTTCCTCAGCAACAGGTTCCTCGGCGGCACTGGCAGCATCATGAAGCGCGGCTGTCGTCGGTGGTGGGTACACCAGGTCCCTGAAGTCAGTATACCACTCTACGTCGTAGAATGGTATCACGTTGTAGCTTCTGAACAGGAAGTGAAGAGCCTGGGTAACCCTTTGCTGATGCTGACCACGGGTCTGCAGGCGGAATCCGCTAAGGAATGGTAGCCAAGCCACGACAGCTTCTTCTTCAATATAGCGACGTAAGTCGCTGGCTGATGGCAGGCCAATTCCATATGCAGCGTGCGTGACAACCTCTCCAAGCCCGTTCAGGTACTTCTTCGGGAAGATTTCTTTGACTAGCTTCAATACAAGAGGCCGAGGGACACAAATGTCTAGCATAGACGCCACAAAGTGTGAGCACACATCGGTGTTCACCCGATGCTTATCTTCGTACTCCACACAGTCTTTGCCGAGAACCCACTTAATGGCTACTAAAACCAGCGAGTGCTTGTTCTTCGTCATTCTCTTAAGCCTCCTGGTGGAGATTTCACCTACAAATGCTGTTTGTGATTTGAAGGAGGTCAGGCGAATGGGAGTATCCATCTCTCCTAGGACTTTTCCTAAAATCTGCTAAGTATGCCGAAAGCTGCTTATTACCTAACCTATGAAAAGACTCGCTTAGCAGTATTCTACTTGCCTATCACTTCTCGACGCAAAGTGTATATGTTTGCTATCTACTGGCCTATTTATAGAAAGTTGACAAGACATACGCCAGTCCGCCGTAAGCAACGTGATGTATATTGGCTACAATCTCGAGGGCCGAGTCTGCATTTGTTCATGTTTTGAGCTGGCACACGCATGGTAGCACGACTCAAGGCATGCTTAATTAAATCAAGTTAATTAATTGAGCTTTAAAAGGGTGGCACTTGCTGATGAAGGGACGTATGGCCGTATGCTATGGTGTCAAATCTCAAGCACATCCCAGAGCCCGAGGCGATATTCGTATCTCTTTCAGGCGGTGATCGTTTGCTTGGCGTAATCATTCCGGCCTGGGATATTAATTACCGGTACATGCTAACACAACGCGAGGAGGCCAGTTGCAAGCTCAATTTCCAAGAAAAATCAGGGCGTATCACACGATATCCTAAAAGCAATGATGAAATCCGGCCACCTCGGAAAAAGCAATCAGCTCATCTTGCACGAGTCATGGAATTAACGGTACATGCCGAATTAAATGCAAGGGCTCGCGCTCGCCTACCACCTTGAGGGAGGTTGCTATTATTGCATGATAATGCTTATTGTTCCTAAGTCTTTTCCCAAAAAGCTAAGGAGTGCGTGAAGTGTTTTCTGTCTGTATTTCCAGTGCAAGCGTATTCAAAGGCCAGCGAACCTTCAAGTTCTGCCGCGAAGAAAGATGGCGGAATCTTCAGCTCAGCCAGCAGAGGAAGGGATTAGCCAGGAACTGTATTCGGCTATTCGTTCTTCTGCCGAGGTCTACGTGTACGATGATGTAGCATATGCCACTCCTGGTATACCCCAGAAGGTGAGGAGACCCAACACAGAGGAGCTAGAGAAGCCCAAAGAGTGGAATAACCCTAAAAAGGTTGGAGAAAAGTGGGCAAATATCTATGATCCAAAGCTTGCTAGGAACCCTAAGTCTCTTAGAGAGGCGGCTTGTGCAAGATTATCAGCACCAGCGGCGGAGAAGGCAACGGCAAGTAGAGTCTGGTATAGCGGTTTGCCACAATACATGGTCCCATTCGTGCACTATTGCCCGGAGGTGGTTGACGCAGCTGTTCAATGCTATAATCCACAAACCCACTGCATTGAGGGTCGCAATTTAAGGGTTCATATCAATCAGGAAGCCATCTGGCATATGTTATGCATTCCTGACCCCAGGACAAGAAAGGAGAAAATCGAATATTTCCGCCCAAGCAAGGGGGAAAAGATATGGAAAAGGATGAAAACCGGCTCCGATTTCCTATTAGAGGAGACTAAAAAGAAGGGTATTGTGTCCGCTAAGTCACCAAGCATCCCATTGTTGCGCGGTTCATTCCGCGACGACCTTCAGGATCCCATATCCATGCTGGCGTTTGTTTGCGGCCGTGATTCTGATGAAAAGATCGAGGCTTTTCAGCTGGGCCCTGCAATACAGTTTCGCAGGCAACATGAATCTTTCTGGTATGATTTTGCCGAGTTCATGGTCGAGGAAATGATACAGCAAATAGAGAATTATCAGGCGGAGACGAAATTCAGATTTCTTTCCTACCTGGTCCACATGTTCCTGCATCAGAATCCGGATTTCTTCGCCCGATTTTTCCCACTATCAATTTTTGATGAGCAGAATAAAAGAAAGCCGGTATCTACATGGACACCCTACCTTTCCGCAACATATGACTACTATGCCTTCGCGGACTATTTCATAGCCCCGGTCCTGAATGATTTGATCGGAGAGGGTGATATCGTCCGGCTTAACACTGAGCAGACTGGATTTCTGCAAAGCTACATCCCCGCTTGCGACTGGTTCCTGGGCAAGGATTTCACGATCCTTCGAATGAGGGGCTTTATTGACAGGCCTTTCCTGCTCCCGGCTTGCATCACCGATAGAGTGCTCGCGCTGGAGGTTTACCGGCAGGTATGCGTCATTGATTTCATGTTTTGTAGCAGCAAAAGGGTCAAAAAGAAGGGATTCTTCAGTTGCCCGAAGAGCTTCAAGTCAATAACGCTTGTCAAAAAGCGATCTCATCAACTGCTAGGGGACAAGCTGGCACACTTAGGGCTAGTATTAGTAAATGATAAGTGGGATTACAACCCTTTTAATGATCTACCTGAGCCGCATATGAGAGTTACGCATGTTTCCCGACCATACTGGGAGAAGCGGCGTAATAACCGGACTGATAAAGATGAAGATCTGGTTGAATTGGCACAAATCCCTACGCCGGATACCAGAGGCCCATGGCACAAGTTCTACTTTCCAGTGGCCGTGGCCAGGGACAACATTCCGATAGAGCGCAGCATGCTCAACAAGTTGAAAGTGGACGAGGAATGGAACGATGAAAAAATAAAAGCTTTCTGGAGATACCGCCAAGAAACAGGGCAGATGAGGGCTCCTTATAATAAATTGAAGGACGACCAGGAATTCGAAAGACACTGGGATGAAGGCCATCCCAGCCCGACCTCCAGCGCTAACAAGAGCGAAGCAGAGGGTTCCGATGAACAGGAGGAAGAGAGGGCGATATCTTCGCAGGAAGGTGATGCTCCCGAGCATCCCGCCTATGTCGGCACTAACGTGCGCTTTAATATATCAAGGAGTTCACTTACGCGCACATGGGCCGCTAAACCGGTCAGGCTAGTACCCCAGCAGAAAGATCCGACTGCCGAGGTTAGTGAGAGTCCCCCCGCGAAAAGACAACGCACGGAAAGTGTTATCGGGACAGTTTCACATGAACCGGCCGAAAGGGAAACACCCGCTGCTAGTCAAATGCCAGAGGTTGCGGTCGAGTCCCAAACGATCCAAATGCTACCGCCGACCAGTCAGCAGGTACATTTCGCTCCTTCCTCTCTTGCATCTCATTCTTTCACGTCCGCTCCTGCTCAATTGGCAACTCCTGCCATTCGTCCGAGCCCTCCACCCTCTGTTTCTGGCCCATCTTATTCCGGGGGGTTTGCCCAATATTCGCAAGCCCAACCATTTATAATCACCCCTCCAGGCATGCTAACGCCTACTGCTGCCGCCCAGGCTTTCCTCACCTCGCTATCCGAAGATATTCCTCCCATCGGCCCCCACTCTTTTTCCGAGATGCTTACAGATCCCTTCCCACCACAGCAAACCGAGCCCCAGGCAACGACTCTTTTTCCTCGGCCAACAGGCCTTACGACTGAATCTCCGGTTCAGCCGTTGCAATTATCCAGCCAGGCTGACACCCCCCAGGCTAAGCTATGGAACGTGCCACACTTTTCCCCGCAAACTGTCACCCTCCAGAAGAAGCAAATGCCGGCGCCTATGAAAGTTACCTATCCCTACGCCCTACCTTCCGGTGTTCCCTTCGCAGGTGGGCTGGTTTCATCACCAGCTGAGTTCATTGCACAGATAGATTGTGGGAAGGAGGCTCGCGCAAATAGAATGAGGCGACGAAGGGCAAAGGATGACAATGCCCCCGCCGAACCGAGAGTACAGGCTTCGTATGACGAGGCCCGCCAAGAATTGAAGTTTGCAACTATGTACCCAAGGACAAACAAGCCTCAGGGAGAAATGCAACCAGAGGACTATGATATTTATGCTGTCGGACTGGACATGAAGATGGCCCGGCCACAAGATAAAGTCGAAATCATGGAGGAGACACAACGGGTGGTCACTTCCGATTTCCTAAAGACTGGTCGCCAGTTGAAAAAGAAGGATGAACAGCTCAAGGCAGCCAAGGACAGGGTGAATTTTCTAGAGGCAAAGGAGAAATCCTTAGAGGCGGATATCGCCCGAATGACAGAAAGGGCGCTAACAGCAGAGAATGAAAGGAACAGGCTCCAAGGCGAAATTGCAAAGGCCCGAGTAGCCGACCCAGCCGTATTAAAGGACTTGCAGAATCAAAACCAAGCGGCGCAACAGAGCCTACAATCGATGGAAGAAGAGCTTGAACGCTTCCGCCTTGAGTTCAGACAGAAGCTGGCAGAAAAAGGCGAAGAGATGGAACGCCTACAAGATCAGCATCAGCAGAAGATACAGGAAAAAGAGGCCGAATTCAAAGATTTGAAGAATAGACTGGAGGAGGAGCTCCGAGAAACGAAGGCCAAGCTAGAGGATGAGCTCCGAGAAGCGAAAGCTTCATTAGAAGAGCAATCGGCTAACCACTCTAGAGCTGAACAGAATTGGCAGAAACAAATGAACAACTATGAAGCGTTGTGGACATCTGAGAAGAAGAAGAAGGCAGAATTTGCCGAAGCTCTCATTTCACGAGACGCAGAGATTTCTTCGCTTAAGGCCTCCCTGCTACCAGCCTCTGCCCAACCGGATATCATCCCACTGGTCAGGCAATTGTACATTTCTCACTGGGAGAAAATCAAAGCCTTCTGCCTAAATCTGCAGCCTACCCTCCGGTTCATCGACAGAGCGTTAAAACTCAATCAGGAGGCCCATGACACAATGGAACAGTTCCCGCATTTCATCCTGGAAAAGGTTCCTGAGGCGAGGGACTTGTTAAATAAGCTATACTCGGTCTCAGACGAGATCCTCGCCGGGGCAGGTATTGAAGATAGGGATAATGCAGCTCAAACGGCAAATAGGTTCATTCATTGCCACTCTGCTTTCCAGCGTACTAAGGCAGCAGCGGCTTTTCTAAACAAAGCGCTGGATGGCATTCGAGGGAGTTTCTCTGAGTTAGGCAGGTTGGGATTACCGTCCCCATTTCTTGAGGATGGCACTATTGCCACGGCTGCGCAGATTACCGAGATCATTGAGCAGAAGGAGAACGATCCGGAGGCATTCAAGGAGCTCGGCAGCCCCCCAACAGCAGCAGATATCGAGGCAATCATTCATCCACTCTCTCAGCTACTGTTCCACATAGAAGCAGGCGCTGGCCTGCCAGAGGTGCTGCCTCATAAGGAAGCTATTGATCTCCGCGGAGCACAAGAGAATTTGCGCAGCATGGCAAAGCCATCCGAAATTGAATGGGTGCCTTTGCAGGCTGCACTTTCAAAGCTCTAACTCCATTTGCCCTAGAGAGGAAGGCTCTGGTCTGCAGAACCAGAGAGTTTTTGGGTTCTCCGTTCCTTATTCGAAACGCCCCTGTTAGTCGCCAAAAGCTGTTGAAATAATATTCCACTCAGCTCCCTTCGGGTCCCCTTTTTTTTTGCATGTTCATGATGTGCATCCCTCGCTTCGCAACTTTGGCAAGCGGCTCCCCTTTTGGCTCTTGCGATGCTGCGCTGAGCGCCCACGTGTCACGCCTGCGGGGTTTTTCATTTTCTGTTGCTTTATGTTTACCACGGGTGCGAAGCAGGGCCCACATCTCTATACGTGGCGGTGTAGCGCAATCTTTCCCTAGCAGGAGTAGAGTATGCTGCGGCGGGCTGCGAAGGACTTCTATTGGCCTTCTTTATTTCCTGGCGGGGCCCACCCTCGCTCACGTGTCAGCGGTTCGCGGCTTTTAAAACAACTGCAGGGACGAGAGCACCACGGGCTGCGAAACGCGGCCACGCGTCTTTCGCCCCCTTTTCATGCGGCCTTTCCCCGTTTTCAAAGTAGCCTCCGTCCCCTGAACACGTGTCACTTCTCCGCAAGCTCCCGGTCACTGGAGAAGGAGTTTTCATTCGGGCCGCGGTTTGCTGCCACGTGCCTTACATCGATTATCAAAGCAAGCTGTGAGATGGCCGAGCGGGATGGTGTCATTGACTGCTGCTCGCCATGGTTCTCTAAGGCGGTGGACGACACTCGTCGCTTCGAAGCCTGGTTGGGACCACTGCCATCATTCCAAAAGGGCACGCCTGTAACTAACCAACTGGATGCTGTGCCCTGGTTGGCTGCTCTCATAACGGCATTGGGAATATTCTTATCCGGGCATCATTACGAGGGATTGTGGAATCATTCTGTTACAACTCTCCAGGCGGTGGGATTTTGCTCTCCGGCTATATATACTCCCTCTGTTGAGGGAAAATGGTCCAAGATTTGACAGGAAGAATACTGGTTTTAGCAAGAGACGCCAGGCCTCTTTTGCATGTTTATTTGCAAGATACTTTCAGACTGTGCCTATTGTTCGGCCTTTCTGCTTTTTATGTCTTGATTAAACTGTGAACTGTGCTTTTTATTGTCTTAAGCATTTCATTTGAGGAGACTTCTATATATTGAACACAAACTTGCTGGTCTAAATCATGTCTTAATGACTCTTCTTAGCAGTAAGAATGTATGCGATACTGTTTTATGTCAATTGAATGAACTGTTTATGCTATTGCTTTAAGCTTCCGGTGTTTTGGAACATATCAGTAACATTCAGGCCCTTGAGTCTATGATTTATCGTGCCTATCAAAAAGCTTTGGCGCATCGCCTTAGATTAACATTTGTTTCATTATATCTGCTTCCTTTTCCCTTTCCAAAAACCATTATATAGAAGAAGCCGGCTTCTTTAAAATCCGGAGGTCACTCAGTTTGGCGCAAAGGGGTCCCCCTTGAACTGAGTTTCCCATAAAGGCACTGTTATCCCGTCAATTTTTGGCGTCAACAATTACTATTTTAAAATTATGCTTGACTCTGGTCAGGATTATGATAACTGTTTCACTCTTAAATACCTATTATATTCTAAGATTTGTGCGCCTATTTGGGGCCAATGAGGTACTCAAATCTCTTTCACCTTCAAACTTTTCATTCATGGTAGGTGGTTCATAACTCCATGAGAGAGATTGGTGATGTAAAATGTCTAACTACAATAATGACTCACATTGCTTGCAAATGTTTCTATTATGACTGCTATAATGTCATATGCAACTTTCAGAATAAAATAGTTATTGTGAAACAGGGAGAGTTTCCATTTTATTTGGCAGAGTACAGCTTTATCCATCCTTAATCAAAAAGATTGCAGAAAAGATCATGGGGCGAGGGGAAATCAATGGGATTTATCCTTCCTTGATCTCTATCATGTTCCATTAGTGCAGTCGCCATGGCCACCATAATCACTGGTTTTCTTATTCCACCTAGATATCGGATGGACCCAAAACAGATACACACAGCTGTCTGGTTGGTGTGAATTGTGGCCCTGCCCGTACGAGGAGTGTTGAACTTGAAGAAGAAGACACGCATTTGACGTGAAAAAGGAGTGAAGAGTAAACAAGGTTTCGTGCCGCCACTGCTTCGGCATTAAATTTGGCCACAGCCTGCCTTATTTCACAAGGTGTATTCGGAACAATGTGACAATTAAAATTAATGAGTGTTAAAGAAACCGTTGCCCGTCCCTATCTAGTTGTCCATTCAAGATGCTTGTACAATATTTCTCCATAGCTATAAGGGAGAGTACCTTATAGTAGGGTAGGGTCTTACACTCGGTGTAGTAGTTGATCAAGATAGGGTGAGTTGTGAGGTCTCAATTCATAATTTAAATATTTTTAGAATCTACATTTTATTGTATCAAAAATGGTAAATTAGGATTCAATCAATGTTTAGATTTTGTCTTTACTAATTAGTTATTGTCTATTAAAAATAGGTGGGAGATATAACACACACAAATCTACCTAATTCAAACTAACACAAGTTGTACATTTTACCTTGTGAAAATATCTTGAATCCATATTCTAATATTAAGTCTACATATGGGAAAAATACACTCTAATTGTAATAGATACATTTGTCACTTTAAAACAAAAATATATTAAATGTCCTAGCTACACATGAAGTGGCCACCCATAATAAAATATGTTTTTTATAATATAAAGTCCTTTATAAAGGAAATGCATTACCAAGTGTCCCATCAAAGAAACATATGCATTTGATATCTCCCCATCATCTTAATTTTAGCAAGTGATATTTTCCTAACTAGTGATCACTTCCTCTATGAATACCTAAAGCACCACCCTCAAAGGTGTAAGGCTCACCAATCAAACCATTAAAACAAGAGGACATAAATTTTAAACTTCAAACTAAACAACTATTCAACCAAATTAATCAAAATTTCAAACATTTATAAAACCCTACATTCATCTCAAATGAGTCAATCCACAAAATTCAAATCCAACCAATCAAATGAAAATGCATAGATTGACATGTCCTCTCACATTTGGCTACAAATACATCCATTTTTTAGTCTAATTTTCTATAACCTTTCAAAAAAAATTCATGGAGTTCAAATTGCACATTGTTATATACTCAATCAACTATAAGTTCACACTATATTGTAAATTCTTATATATATATATATATATATATATATATATATATATATATACCATAAATGTCTTTTTGCTTATCCACTTTATAAATTGTAATTGCTTATTTTCTTTATATGCTTTGTATATTGAAAATGTTGTATATATTGTAATCCATTTTTTTAGTTTGAGGTTGATGAAGTTTGTTTATATAATCATAGATTTTGGGTTCTAGATAAAATCTATTATCTCATGTGTATCTTTTGATTGCATACTATTTCATTAGTTACTCTCTATATTTCTAAATAGATTGTTTAAATACTTTGTTTATGAACTAGAAACTCACATCTGCTAGAAAACTATCTATTATCTAAGAAAGTATGAAGCTACAATTGCACTACAAAAGGAAGAAAACCTTCATAACAACATGGGTATAACTCTAACATTGTCCATACTTATAGTAGCATAAGATATTAACACAGTTTAATAATCGCAAAGATCAAGATAACATGCCAATATTAGAAGCATCTACAAAGCAACACTCAAAGAGAAAGATTAGACATGGTGACTAGACCAACTAAGTCTATGGATACATTATAGTACCTTCACTAGGAATGGAATTTCAATGCATTATACCATATTTTTTAAAAGTTTTCCAAGGATGAGGAAAATTCATAAAACCTAGTAGGATTAGGGATTCATATCTAAACAAGGCATTGGAAAATTTATTATGATCTCCTTCTAAGACTTGATAGCAAAAAAATTTAACACTAAATTATTAAGGAAGATGTCATTTGCAACATAGATGAGGGCCTATCATAATGATAAGTCTAGAACCATTTATGGATATGTTGCATTTACCAAAACCTACATAGTGATACAACATAAAACTTAAGTTGTAAAGAAATAGATATAGGAAAATGATATTGTTGACCTGATATGAGATTGGGAAAACCTAGAGATCTATGTGCTAATTAATGATGAGTTTTTTGGTATAAATAATCATGTTAAAGTAATGTAACCCCTTCTTACATGAATATTCAATCACAATGTACAAGAAATGATATTATTACTCATTCAATTGACTGAAAAATAGGAGAAATACAAGACAAACTATAGGACATGTGCAAAAAGATGGGGGACCAAAAAGTGGCCACCCCACTTTTTGGCCCCATCAAAACCATAATGCAAGCACATTATAATGCACTCACGTTATTACTTAGTAAAGCAATAAAAACAAAAATCATCCTTCATTTCTACATTTTTTCACAAGTTGTGTCTTGCAAACCCTCCCAAGCATGCTCACATTTCTATAAAGTTGAGTTTGCACCAAAAAATTCACTAAAATTCTGCCAAGACATCAAGGAGGTTGAAGGAGTAAGTATTTTTAGTTTTTTAGTGTCAAAGTTGTATTAAATAGGTAGATTGAATTAGTTTCTTAATTTTTTTTTTTTAATTTTTAGGACTTGATAATTCACCCCCAAATCTTGACAATCCCAATTCATGTCATCATGAAATCCCTCTAGAAGAACAACCACAACAAACACTTCCTACAACTCCTCATCATCCTCCAGGAACATAAGAAAACATATTAGGGCCAACTAAAAATAATAGAAAAGAACTTGAGTTAATTGCAA
Organism: Sequoia sempervirens; assembly: GCA_007258455.2. Taxonomy (NCBI): domain Eukaryota; kingdom Viridiplantae; phylum Streptophyta; class Pinopsida; order Cupressales; family Cupressaceae; genus Sequoia; species Sequoia sempervirens. The sequence goes on along the minus strand of VDFB02026320.1, from coordinate 95,096,346 downwards.
GGTTGAAAGTGGGGCGAGGGGCCTAGCTCAATTGGCTAAAGCATCATGTTGCAAGCAAGAGGTCACGAGGTCTAGTCTCCCCCAAAACCTGTGGTACCAAAGGGTGTGTCACACCAGTGCCACTAGTCACGTGAATTTTTTTTACCAAGCACACTACAGTTTATAGGGGGACAAATACCTGGCTGATTCCTGTAGTCTAGAAAAAAAATTTGCAAGGTTGAAAGATCTTGCAAGAAAAAAACTCTCATAGGAACACCCTTGCTCAATCATTGCAATCCATAGTGTCTCACGTAGAATCAGTTAATGGGAAAATAAATAGTTGGTCTAACAAGAAGCAATAACAAAAACAATTTTATTCAAATAAACTATCATATAAACAAGTTAAAGAAAAAAAATTGAAATTTGACTTGTGTGCATTTTCACTAACCCACTTACTAATCAAACTTTTCCAGAGGTTCCCTATCCATTGGTGCCACCACCAAGGGATAAATTTTTTTTTTGGATAGGTGGTGGATGGTTTTGGACCATCCTCCATGCAATAACAATGAGGCACCACAATAATTTTTTAGGAAACTCAATTGTGAGTTTTTGATAAGGAAAAGCAGGTTTTGAAGGGGCCCCAAAACCCTTTGCAATGATTACAATTTGCAAGAAAGACTAAGCAATTATAATCTGCAGACCAAAAAACCAAAAAGCGGACAACAAAAAAAACTAAAGAAACCCATTAGCACACCAACACCAAAAAACATCAGCAACCCGACTGATCAAGCAAAAGAGTCAGCAACAACTACATCATCTTTTCCAAGACATTAATTGAGGCCATATTCTCCTCTATGACCCCCTCATGCATTTCCATAACCTCTTTGAGCTCATCAAACGATACAGTTGCCCACTTCTTCATCTTACTCCTTGTCCTCAAACATGGTCTGACCTCCACATCCTTTTCCATAGCTGGAACAAGTTCCACATTTTTATCCACCAAGTTCGAGTAGTTCACTTCTTCAACTACTTTCCCAAATTCCCGCAGCTCCAGGGGTTTACCAATCCACTTAAGGGATTTCTCGTTTAAAACCACAAGACCCTTATAAGTTGACTTCAATGAATTGTTACTTATGTTAACCACGGTTTTCAAATCCTCAGATAGCTTACCAATTATATTCTCAATACTAACAAATCTTTCCTCTAAAACTTTATTAACCATCATTTCCAAGGAGGAGATCCTCTCCTCATGAGTAACTCCCAGCGGTCAGCATCAACAACTAATTTATCCAACATTACACATAGATTTAACCTTACCTTTTATAGTTGATTCCTTATGATTGCACTGGATCATTGCCACACAGACATCTTGCCAATTTTTAACCTGGACATTGAGCTCCACCTTTGAGAATAGCCATTTCACTAGAGAAAGAAAATTTTGCATTCCATCCTCAGCCATCTTACAAAACAAACCCATATTTACCTCATCCAAGTTGACAGGAGGTGCTTCCTTTGGCTCCAAGTTATGACCAGGGACTTTCCTACGCTCTTCTTTCTACTCCTCTTCCTCCTCAACAAGGGAATGCTCGACCTTGACCACCTCCACCTTTATTCTATGCTTGTCTGTCAAGCATTCCATGTCAGCGAATGCTTCCAACTGCTCCATCTTCACAGTCTTCTCTTTCTCTTGCAAAGGGCTAGCATGAGAGACATGGGGATCCAAGTTAGGGTCAAGGTGCTTAGTACACTAGACACTTTGAATCCCCTGAACCTCCATAGGCATAGACCCAAGCAACAATTCATCCACACGAGGACTGATATCTCCAATAGGGGCATTAACTTCAACCCCCACAATTTTAAGACCTTTAGCACCGGTCATAGGGGAATTAACCACCACGCCAACCTTCTCAAGACTCAGAGTAGGATTCACACCCGAACCATGAGTATCCACATCTTTCACCAACTCCACTTTTCTCTTGGTAGATGATTTGTCTTTCCTAGGACATTTAGATTTTCCTTTAGAACTCTTCTTACTTGGCTACACCATGGCTTCCCTCAATTCAATGTCCATTTTGTAACCCTTAGACCACGCTCTAGAGGCTTCAAACCCTTCCTTAGACACACCATCATCCACAGATGTTTCATCAAAATCTGAGTCTGTGTCCTCGAAACTCCTTTCCCATTTCCTAGTCGAATCCCCTGTCTCATAAGTAGAATTCTTGACCCCCTTTTTGCCTAGGGTTTTAGGAGAAACATGAATAGATTTGAGCCTAATATGATCAAACAAAAGACTCATAAGGCCTTCATGTAGAACAACCTTCTTAAGGTTTTTACGGTGGTCCTCAATATTGTTTTCCATCGACAGTAAAAGGTAAAAAGGAAAAGAGACCAGCACCTTATGATGGAAGTGATTCAACAACATAAAGTGATAACTATAAATGATAGAGAGCCTACCTTCTAGTGTGAAATAATGCATTATAGCTAGCACAATACCCTTCCACAATAGCTTAAGAGAGTTACGGGAATACCCACCACTCCCGACCTCCCAGAGCTTCTTCTTCTCATCAAATTTGAAAAAAATTGCTAAGGCTTTCTTCGCAACAACTCTATCTTGATAGAATTTCCTCCCAGATGTCGAAATCCCAATGACTTCTGCAATGAAATCCTCATTAATACTGAATTCCACCCCTTTATACTGTAGAGTCCCACCATTCCATCCTTTCACAAAAAACTTTGTAGCTTCAAGATTAGGGCCTTGGATTCTTTGCATATACTAGGTTACCCCACCCTTTTCCAAATGCTCCCACACTGTTTTATCGCTTTGGAATTCCTCACACGAGCTTGGTTCAACCATGCAGCGAGCTCCACCCATGGTGTCATGTAAAGAGTAGGAGCCCAACAACACCAGTAAATTCTATAGAAACAAAATAAGCCTTGCTATCCACAAACCCACACAAATAATACCCACAAAACGTGTGAGCATTTCAATCAAAGTGCTTTCCTGCCTATGCAGCCAGGCCATAATTTTACAGACATAAAAGTTGTAATTATGAAATAGGGAAGGCCAAGGTTCAACATGCCTATGCCAACTCAAAAAAATTATGAAGAACCTTTCCCCCATATCAACCACCTTAAATACATGCCACCTAGTTATCGTTGGAAATAGATTTAAGATTGAGTCGTAATGATTCAAAAGCATCCCAATCATATATAGCCACCACTCCCAAGTTTGCAAATCTGTCAGCTAGCATGTTAGCTTCTCTAAACAAATGAGATATTCTAATCTCCTCAAAAGTATTAATGATAGAGAGTGAATCATTAATAAGATAAGCTATAGACCACGATGGTGGACACTTCCTCAAGAGATAGTTAATTATATTAAGCGAGTCCCCTTCCAACCAAAGTTTTGAGACCCCTGGATTCTTTTCCAAAATGAGGCCATGATAGGCTGCAACTGCCTCTGTAAAGTGGTTTGTCCGAATTCCTAAAGGGAGTGCCATTGTAGAGACAAGCCTACCATTCTCATCTCTAACCAGTCCCCCACAACCAATAGGACCCGGACTTCCCTTAGAAGCTCCATCAAAATTAACTTTAAACAAACTGGAAGAAGGAGCCTTCCACCGAACCCCCTCCCTAGGTTCTTTCATCTTCTTCACCGGATTAGAAAGATCACAAGAAAGATTCCATATTTTTCCCACAAGTAGATCATAAGGAGAAACATTCACTTTCAGGTTAAAAGAAGGGATCACCAAGAACTCAGACAGGAAATTTTCCCTGATAGCATCACAGATTTTAAAGGCCGGACTAGAAGGCGACAATTCCAGCAGATGGAAAACCTAATTGCTACATTCCTTCCATACACCCCACGCAACATGCAACAAGATAAGAGACCACAAAATAGAGAGGGTCGGGTTGAGAGAAGGAGCCACCCATTGAGACCATAAGTCAACAAAGGAGGCCAGGAACACCCACGCAATATCCCACAACTAAAAAATATGAGCCCAAACTTCCCAAGTAATACTACAACTAGTCACCAAGTGAAGACAATCCTTAGTCACTTGTTTATATAAGAAGCACCTGTTCAGAAAATACATTCCCCTTTTCACAAGATTATTTATAGTAAGAATCTTTTCTTGACAAAGAAGCCAAAAGAAAATATTGATTTTAGGCAAGAGCTTCCCATTCCACAAATGACCCCAAATAGGAGGACCAACCATCTGAGTCTGAAAGGAAAAGGCCAAAGACACAAAAAAATTGTCATTATGAGTTAAACGCCAAATAACCAAATCCTTAGGAGCATCCATCGAAATATGAATTGTGGAAAGAAACTCAAAAGGGGCTTCAAGTCCCTATTAACTATATGAAGACTAATCTAGCTACCCTGAGAAATATAATCAGCAACAAAAAAACCCAATTCCATGATACAAAAATATTTGAAAGGGGAAGCCCAAATTTCATCCTTCAAAGACCCATGCCCAATCCACCAATCATCCCAAAACATAATCCTTCTACCATTTCCCAAAACCCACCTCAAACTAGCAGCCACAGTCGAACGAGCACGAATCATAAATTTCCAGAGGACCGATCCCTAAGAAGGAACAAATTTATCCTTGAAAAATTCTTTATATTTATCCACTCCCCTCAAGTACTTTGAAGAAAAAATAGCCATCCACTCCTTATCAAAGACAAGCAGGTTCCACAACTATTTAGCCAAAAGGGAAGAATTGAAGTCTTTCAATTTACACAGTCCTAAACCGCCTTGGCATTTAGATCTACACACCTCCTCCCAGGACAACAAGTGCAATCTCTTCTTCTCCTCCACACCAGACCACAAGAATCTCTTTTGAATGCCCTCAATCTTATCCCAAAATCTTCTAGGAATTTGGAACAAACTTAAAGCATAAACCGGCAAATTCTAGAGAGTTGACTTAATTAACTAAATTTTTCCAGCTTGGCTAAGTAAAGCACCCTTCCAACCAGCAAGCTTCGAATTAAACTTATCAATGATACTATTCCAAAAGGAATCAGGAACAAGGTTAGAACAAAGAGAGAGCCCCAAATATATAGACAAGAGTTGGAGAGCCCCAATACCACATTCAAGAATACTAGCAATCCTCAATTGACGAAGATATGGAGTATTTAGAAAAAAAGTAGTACTCTTAGGCAAACTTACCTTCTGACTCGAAGTAGCCTCATATTGCAGAAGATTAAGATGGATAGATTTAGCCACTGACATAGATGCTTCCGCAATAATAATCGTGTCATCAACAAATTATTGATGGGAACAATAGAGCTAATTCAAAGAGGGATAAAGAAATTTGAATGCCCCATTAGACACCGCCTGGATGAGATACCTTCCCAAAGACTCCACCATAATGATAAAAAGAGAGGGAGAGATAGGATCCCCTTGACGTAGGCCACGAGAGCTTCTAAAAAAGGTCGAGGGAGATCCATTGATCAACATAGCAAAAGGAGAGGAGATTAACTGCCACACCAATTGCAACACCTTGTTTGAAAACCCGAACACCTTGAGAATACTACACATGAAGTTCCAATTCACTGAATCGTAGGATTTGACCAAATCAAGCTTCAAGATGAGACCAGGTTTTTTGTTAACTTTAAGAGAATGAATGTTTTCATGCATCATTATGATAGAGTCCAAAATTTTCCGACCTGGCACAAAACCATTTTGTTGGAGAGATATAATCTTGGATAACACCCTTTGTAGCCTCAAATCAAGCACCTTAGAAAAAATCTTGTAAATAAAGTTACAAAGACTAATAGCTCTAAAATCACCAAAGTTCTTAGCCCCAGGCTTCTTAGGGATTAACACTATAAAAGTGGAATTCAAATCCTTAAGAAGTTGTCTACTTCCAAAAAAATCTTTAGTGGCATTGATAACATCTTTAGAAATGATCTCCCAAAAAGAGTGAAAAAATAACATAGGGAACCCACCGGCACTGGAGATTTATTCCCTTCAAAAGAAAACACAGCCTTTATGATCTCCTCATCCGAAGGAATGGCAGACAAGATATTATTTTCCTCCTCTAAAACCAAGTTAGGAATAGCGTTAAGGAAACCATGTTTGCTAGCAGGATCCAATGGACGATCCTCCAAGAGAAGGTCCTCAAAGAGAGATCGGGCTACATATCTAATATCATCTTCCTCAATCAAAGAATTATTCACCACAACTTTAGACATCTTGTTAGAAGATATATGCTTCAAAGTCGTGAGATGAAAGAACTGAGTATTTTTATCTCCACTTCGAAGCCAAATAGCCCTTGACCTCTACTTCTAAAACTCCTCTTCTCTTGCCACAATATTATGCAAACTAGAAAAAATAATACTTTTCTCCTGAAGAAGCGTAGAATCAGACCTAGAAACCTGCATTTTCTACTACCTAATATCCAACTTAGACTTAAGAACCAATTTTTCCTCAAAGATGTTACCAAAAGAGGCCTTGTTCCACTGAATCAAATTATGCTTAATAGAGGCCAACTTCTTAGGAAATTTATACATAGTAGACCCATCAACATTAATATTCCACCATTGAGAAATTTTAGAATGCAAATCAAGGAGGCTAGTCCACATCTTCTCAAACCTGAAAGGAAAAGCCTTCTTATGACCAAAGGGTTTAGCTCTCAAGAAAATCGAGAAATGATCCGACCCAAGCCTCGTTAAAGTAGAGAGGGAACAGGCATAAAAGTGCAACCATTCAGGTGAAATAAGAGCCTAGTCCAACTTAACTTGAATCAAGGCATCCTCAAAATGCTAATTGGACCAAGTGAAGGATGCTCCCCCCAAATCCAGATCTAGCAGAAGGTTATCATTAATAAAATTCAAGATGTTAAGATGATTGTCATTAGCCACCTAAGAACCCCAAATTTATCAACATCATTCAATGGGGTATTAAAATCCCCCATCACCTATCAATTTTGAAAAGAGAACTGCACCTTAAAATTATTCAATCTTTCCCAAAAACACTTACGAGAGCTTTTTGTATTAGGAGCATAGATATTAGACAAAACCCAAGAAAACTTTTCCTTGAAACAAAAAAATGAGGTAGCCACATGATTTTCAAAAGTAAGCAACTCAGAGCTAGCAACCACCTTGGGATTCCAAAACATTGCCACCCCACCAGAAGCACCATCAGAATCAACAACTTGACAACCACAATTCTTAAAGAACCTATTCTTAATTCTATCAACTTTCTCAACACTCATCTTAGTTTCCTGAATCAAAATAATATCGGGTTGATGATCTCTTACAATGTTTGCAAGAAGATCATGTTTATGAGGAGTATTTAACCCTCTTATATTCTAGGAGAGGATCTTCATAAAGGATTCTACGAGGGACCATTTAGACCCATCTCAAGTAGAGTAAACTGTGATCCATCAGCAATATCACATTTGTTAACTCTCTCCCTTATTTTCTACAGAGAAGGCCTTCCTCTGCCCCTTGGTTCTGATCCATAGTCCAACTTCAACCGATTTCTAGTAGCCATCCCCAACCCAGGAGGGTTTGGCTTCTTCTTATTCTAAGACTTAGAATCCAAGATAACAGTATTCCAGGGCTCCTCCTCCTCCTGAGAAGCACAGTTTGAACAATCAATGATAGAAGAGGTGAGCACCAACTTCTCAGCTATCGAATCCCCCAATGGTTCAAAAGAGGATAAATCCTCTTTTCCCACAATAGAAACCACCTGAGGGGACTTCAAACAATCCTCCTTAGACGTTAACAACATCCCCTCAGAGACCATCTTCATACGAGTCACCTTCTCCGGCTCAGCAACCACCAGCACCAACGAGACAAGAACACCTTCCTCTACTAGAATAGCAACCCGCTCATCAACACACGAACCCTTCTCCACACCTTCCCCCGAAGGAACATCCTCTACAGGGAAAGCACTAGAAGCAACAACAGAGACACTGAGAGATGGATCCTCATACACCACTCCCTCCACAGACTCCACATAGCCCTTCTCAAGCCCCACTTCATCTCGCTTCCCAACCTCCTTCCAAACTGTGGCCTCCTTTTGAGGGACCAAGTTCTCTTTAGGAGGACCCACAGGCTTCAAAGGGAACTTCTTAGCCCAATGCCCCACCTTCTTACAGTGGAAGCAAGCAAAAGGAATAGATTCAAATCCAACTTCATGCTCACACACACCCAACTTTGATTTAATCTTTATCACCGAAGGAAGATTCGTTGCCTGGTCCGGAATCACACAAAGCCAAGCATAAACAAGCCCACACCTAGAGGCAGTAAGACTATCAATAGAAAGAAAACGTCCAAAAGTTGACGCTATTCCTTTAAAGACCTGTTCATCCCAAAATTCAAGAGGAAGCTTAGGAAAATGAACCCACATTGGAGTCGAATCAAAGGAACAAGAGCTCGAGGTGAATCCTGCCTCCCATTTCTTCAACACTAGAGTCGATTTCCCAATAAATCATGACCCCCCCACTAAAACCTGCAGCAGATCCTCATCACAAGTAAAAGAAAAAGAGAAGAAACCCTTTGCTAGGGTTGTAATCTCAACCTAGCCTTTCAGATGCCAATGATTTTTAGCCAGCATACGAACCATTTCAATGTTAGGTCAAAGTCCCAAAAACTTACCAACTAGCCATTGCTCCATGGTAATAATAACCTTGTCAATGATGCAATCAGGCACCGAAACTAAATAATCATTCGCTGACGGGTTAGCAAAGAAGTCAACAAGAGGCGAGGAACTTTTCTCCTCAAGTTTAGCACTGAATAAAGCAAACCACACCTTACCATCCACCGAGGATAAATCCGACTTAGAAACTTCAAAGATGATAGCTACCTCAGGAGCCATAGTCTTAGACCCCACCTTTTCACAGGAAGTACCATCCTGACCCAAACCACCATGGCATGTGATACACCCAATGGCAAGGACCCACAAGGTGTCCCATTTGAAAAACCACTGTCATCCAACCTCCCAACATCAACCTGACCTCCACCATTAACGCCAAGCCCTGGAGTAGGGATTCTCGCCTTATCAAAATTCAAAAAATCATTAGCTTCAACTGAAGAGACCACCACAGCACCACTTGATGATGCACCCATGTTATTTGGATTCCAATGTTGAAACTCAATTATGAGTTTGTACTCAATGAAATCCCAAATTATTTGACATGTGGGAGTTCCAAGGTAGAGGTGGGGGCTCTGCACAAGATAAGTGGGGGCACAAATTGACCCACATCAGGTAACAAGACCACTTACTAGACCAAACTATGAGCATGTGACTATCCCTTATGTTGTGAAGGAGGCTATTAAGGTGGAGACCTTGCAATCGATTATCTCACTCACTTAGAGCCTTATACAACATAAGTTAGGCCTCTAGTATAGGGTGAGGTAGGTAGGTCTTCCAAGCATCCAATTCCACCTCGTTTATGTCAATCTTGTGTGTCCCTCTATGTTTATGATCCTGAGGATAGTTAAGATGCATCTGCAGCAGATCAAATGGTCATGACTGAAGATCTGTTGAGTGATACATTTGGATTTGATAGTTAGGTAAATTTCAAAAAGTTTATATAATTTAATATATTAAATTTTATTTGTACATGATATTTTCTTTCCTACAATTTAACATTTTAATACAATAATTGGAATTGTATCTATAATTGCATTTGCAAGAGAAAGTGTGTGTTTTGGAAGTTTGTGAAGATTTGTAATAAAGAGGAAGTAAGTTGAGGATTTTGATTCATATTTATGCAATGTGATATTACAAGTTGTTTAAGAGATATAAGATATTGGTTTATGATGCAGGGTTATCGTTCAGTTTTGTTTGCAATTTTGATTTCAATTTTGGTTTTTGGTTGTGCTTGGTTGGTGTTGTTTTGTTGGGGTGAACTCTAGACCTTGTCTTGCTTCATAAATGTGTCATTTTGTTGTAGGCAAACAAGATTCTAGCAATGTTGTTCTCTTAAATTGATTAAGTGCTAAAGAAACGATGGGAGGCCCAGTTACGATCAGTTTTGGAGAAAGGGAAAAAAGGATCGACATAGTTTGTGGGGGACAATTTGCCTATGCAAAGAGCTATAGACAGACTGGGAAGAAGGAGAAAACAAAAGATGAGAAACTGATAGAGGTCGGAATAAATGTCAGAGAAAGCTTGATTGGGTGGAGGAACAACAAAGGCAGTGTTAAGAGAGGGTTGTGAATGGGCTATAGGCATTGAATAATGATTCTTTTAGAATGCTTGTACTCAGTTGTTTGCATCGATATAAATACATTAAAGTTTTGTTTTCTTTCATCAATGTTGTGTCATTGATACTTTTGAACTTTAAATTCTATTGTGTTGAATGTGAAAAGGGGGTTGTATTGTTCTTGTCACCCTGTTTTGGATTGGTCAAATTATTAGATCCATCATACTGTAGGATGCTTCCTTGATATTTGTTAACTATTGTAGCTTCTTATCATTAATATTACAGATGGGCAGTAATTAAATGGTTCACCATCAGTAAATTTGTCATTATCTTGGTATCAGAGCAGTAAAACATTGGGAGATTAGGAAGTGGGAAGAATGCCACGAAGAAGGATGAGAAGAGGAGGTGCTTGAGGTGGTGGTCGAAGAGGCCATGAAGAAGCAGTTTTAGAGATGTTGTTGAACCTGTCAGCAAGATCTAGATGCCATGGAATAGGCACAGTGAAGGGGAATAGTTGTTGATATTAGTGAAGTTGAGGAAGAAGATCAACCCCAAACTGATGATGAAGTTCAAGAAGAACTAGGAGTGGGAGAAATATTGATAAGATTTTTTATGAATGTGGCAGCCAAACTAAGAATTGAGGTTCCTACATATTCTGGAAGCTTAAATGGGGAAGAGCTCATTGACTAGATAAATGATTTGGAAAAATATTTTGAATATGAAGGAGTTGTAGAAGAAATAAAAGTTAATTTTTCTTGTATAAGGCTTAAATGCCACGCTACAATGTGGTGGGATTTCTGTAGTCTGAAAGATGAAAGAAAAACAAGGAAAATATCACTTCCTAGGATCGAATGGTTGCCAAATTGAAGACGAAGCTCCTTTTGGCATACTATCAAACCAATCTTTTCAAAAGATTGTAGAATCTCAAGAAAAATGATATGACCATAAAATAATATACAAAAGAGTCCTATAAATTAGTGATAAAATCAGGCCACAGTGAAGAGGATATCTAAAAAAGGTGGCAAGATATTTAAATGGGTGGAAATATAGTTTACAAGATGAGCTAAGTCTAATGTCTTCGAGAACTCTTGAGGAGGCCTATCATTTTTTCATTAAGGTTGAAGAGAAGCTTGTGAGGAAGCAAAATCAGCAAGAAATAGAGGAAGAGGCTTTAGAGGAAGAGGACCATAAGATGTTAGGGGTCAACAAACTCATCAAGATGAAGGGGCTGGTAGTTCTAGTGGGCTAGTTAATCAAGAAAGAGGAGGCTATCAAAATGTAAGGGAGGAATATATTTTGGTAGAGGTGGTTATCAAGGAAGAGGAAGAGGTTTTGCTGGTAAATGTTTCAAATGCAATCAATATGTTGGACATAGAGTTAGGAGTGTTTGGAGATCTCAAGAGAAGGTCACCCAAGGCTAGAAAGGAGCAATTAAATCATGGAATAAAATCAAGAAAGTGTAGGATCACCTTGTAATGGATTGAATTTGCACCCCTTGCAAATTCCCCATTTGCATCCCCTCACCTTAGAAAAATTAAACCCAACAATGCTTTTCCACCTCACCCATTCGCTTTCCACCCACTTGGCAGTTTTCTATAGTGTCGGTGGGGGAATCTTTTTTGGGGATGCTAGCACAACGTGTAGACATCTGTGCAGTGTTTTATCATCCTAACAGAATTCCCACCTCTAGAATTTGTAGAGGCATTACACTTCTCCATTGGTAATGAAGAGTAACACCCCTACACCCTTGATCGACCTCGAAAAACTCTTTCGGGATTCTATTCATCTCATTCTTGATTCAATTGGATCTTCTTTGATCCTCTACACACTTCTACATGCTTCTTAATCACACTTGCTGCTACACACTCCATTTTTCACCATTGTTGAAGGTCGAAGGCAACACTCTGTTGGATTTCACTCTCATTGTGAAAATGGTTGCACTTTCAAGCTTGTGAGCTCGTATCTCCCTTCACATTATTTAGGGAACCTTGTTTTGGACGTGATATCCACTTTGATTTCATAGCATAGTGTTGTTACCATTGCTTGGCAATACTTTCTTTCAATACTTCTTTATCACATTTTCTATCTCATGGCTATTTTGGTTGTCCATGGAGGTAGGAACACCAAAACAGGGGTTTGACTATGACAAACCCAAAAATAGCTCCAACATTTTTCCCCGTTCTACTGTGTGTAGGTGATCACATTCATGTGAAGCTTGCCAAAGGTTGGACCTATCGTGAGTTGGATTTCTACCACCTTTGCTCTTGTCAAATTCTAGTTAGAACCTTAAATAATTTCTCTCATTATTTAGTTGTTCTGTTATATTTTGTTTCCATTATTACATTAAACCTTGTTAGTTAGGTAGTTAGCATGTCTCTATGGTTTTTTACTAAATCTTGTACTCCCTATCCGTACGGATGCTAGCTCACTAGTGAGACGCCAGTGCACCATGTTGTCATCCTTATTTCATGATGTTGTCCTCTGGCAGAGAGTTGTCTAAGACACAATCTAAGATCCAAAAACCTTCTCTCTTAACCCCCTAAAACCCTTAATTCATTAGAAAGATGGAAGTATTGAGAGTGCTCTTCTTTCTCTACCTTAAATTCTTTGCAAACCCTTAAACAATCCTTAGCGTGAGGTAGATAAGGGCAGCTAGTCGTTCTAGACCCTCCCGTGACCTAGGGTCCTGAGCAGTCAGTCCCCCTCCTCTACACACCTGCTCATCACAATGAAGAACCTAATACTAGAGAGTCTTTGTTGTTCAAGAGGGTATTGTTGAAGCCACCAAAGGAGAGTAAAGAACCAGAACAATGAAGAGCTTTATTCAAGACAAAGTGCAAGGCAAAAGGTAAGTGCTACAAATTGATTATTGACAGTGCTAGTATAGATAAATTAGTGGTTGTGGAAATGGTGGATACATTAGATCTTAAGAGAACTAAACATTTGACACCTTATAAAGTTTCTTGGCTACAGAAATGGCATCATTTGTTGGTAGATGAACAGGCCTTAGTAGAATTTCATATTGGTAGTTATAAGGATAGTGTGATTTGTGATATCATGCCCATGAATGTGTGCCATATATTGCTTGGTAGACCTTGGCACTTTGATCTGAAATCTATACATGATGGGAGAAATAACACCTATACCTTTGAAAAGGATGGAATCAAACATACTTGGTTACCTATGTGAGAACAGGAAGAGGACATCAGTAGTAGTAGTAGCAGCAAGATAATGTTGGTGAGTGGAAAAGAGTTCTTAAATATCATGAAGAAGGAAAAAATGGGAGTTGCTTTGGTGCTCAAACCTAAGGAATTGCTTATCTCTACAAAGTTGGATGATCTACCTAAGGAGATACAAGATATCTTGGAGGAACATAAGGATATTGTTGCAGTTGATTTACCTGAAGAGTTGCCTCCTATGTGAAGTATTATCCATCACATGGATTCGATTTCAGGGGCTAGCCTTCCAAACAAGGTTGCATAAAGATTGACTCCCCAAGAGAATGATGAGATTAGAAGGCAAGTTGAGGAATTACTCCAAAAAGGGTTGATAAGAGAGAGTCTTAGTCCTTGTGTTGTTCCTATAGTATTAGTGCCTAAGAAGGGAAATGAATGGAAAATGTACGAAATCTAGGGCCATTAATAAAATAGCTATCAAATACAGGTTTCAAATTCCCATAATCGATAATTTGATGGATTGCTTGGGTGGTGCTAAGTACTTTTCAAAGATAGATATGAAAAGTGGTTATCATCAAATTCAAATCAAACCTGGAAATGAGTGGAAGACAACATTTAAAACTAATGATGGACTCTATGAATGGTTGGTTATTCCCTTTGGGCTCACAAACACACCCAGTACTTTTATGAGGCTTATGAATGAAATCTTAAAACCATTTCTAGGAAAATTTGTTATTGTGTATCTTGATGGCATATTGGTTTTTAGCAGGTCTAAAGAAGAGCATCTACAACACTTGAAGATGGTGATGACAAGGTTACATGAAGAGATTTTGCAGATCAATCTTAAGAAGTGTGTGTTTATGCAAACTGAGTTGACTTATTTAGGTTTTGTGGTATCTAGTGAAGGGTTGAATATGGATAAAAATAAGGTTCAAGCTATTATTGATTGGCCAACACCAAGGAGTGCACTAAAGGTAAGAATTTTTCATGGGCTTGCTAGTTTTTACAGGAATTTTATTAGAAATTTCAGTCATGTAGTTGCTCCTATACTTGAAACAATTATGGGGTCTAAAAAATAGTTTATATGGATTCAAGAGGTTGAAAGGAGTTTTAAATTTCTTAAAAATAAAGTAACTAGGCAACCTATACTTGCACTACCTGATTTCAATAAAGTATTTCAAGTTGAATGTGATGCCAGTGGCTTGGCAATAGGGGTTGTTGTTAGGCAAGAAGGAAAACTAGTGGCTTATTTTAGTGAAAAACTAAATGATGCTAAGAAGAAAATATAGTTTTCCTATGATCTTGAATTCTATGCATTGGTTCAATATTTAAAGAAGTGGAGGCATTACCTACTTCCTAAGGAGTTTGTTGTTTACACAGATAACCATGCATTACAATTTATTAATAGTCAAAATAAACTAAATCAAAGGCATGCAAAGAGGGTAGAGTATCTTCGAAGTTATAATTTTATGTTGAAGCATAAGAGTGGGAAAACAAATGAGGTTGTTGATGCATTAAGTATACGAAGTTTATTGTTGCATGAAATTTTTGCTAACAGTGTTGGTTTTGATAATTTGAAGGAGTTGTATGCAGATGATCTAGATTTCAAAGATGCATATGAAGCTTGCAACAACCCAATCAGCATAGATAGGGGTCCTTGGATTGATTTTCTGCTACAAGAAGGTTTGTTGTTCAAAGGAAGTCAATTGTGCATACCTAGGGGATCAATGAGGGAGAATCTCTTGAAAGAGAAACATAGTGGTAGTCTAGGACATTTTGGACAGGACAAAACCTATCTACAATTGAGTACACACTATTACTAGCCAAGAATGCGGGTTGATGTCAAGAAGTATGTGAAGAGATGTAGAATGTGTCAACATGCAAAGGGAAGAAGTCAAAATAGTGGTTTGCAGCAACCATTGACAATTCCATCTTGACCATGGGATTTTGTAAATATGGATTTTTTTATGTGTTTTCCTATGACTCAAAGAGGCAATGATTCTATATTTGTAGTTGTGGATAGGTTCTCTAAAATGGTGCATTTTATCCCATTCAAGAAGACTAGTGATGCAACCAATATTGCTAATTTGTTTTTCAAATAAGTTCATTTACATGGTATTCCAAGGAGCATAGTGTTAGATAGAGATACGAAGTTTGTTGGGAATTTTTGGAGAACCCTTTGGAAGAAATTGGGAACACATCTTAGTTCCAATTGAACCCATCACCCCCAAATGGATGGCCAAATTGAGGTAGTGTGTCACAAAAAAAATGTATCTTTGGACATTTTTACACTCATTTGGGTCTTTATTATGGATGCTGGCCTAATTTTGCCTAGATTTAATGTTGTAATGTGGTCAACACATTCACATTAGGTCTTGGACCCTTGTGGATCAATAATAATTCTATGATGTCTTGTAAAAGTGTTGTGAAGTGTTGTAACCCACCTTCACACTTTTCTATGACCTTTTTATTATAATTCACTTAAATAACCTCTTTTTATCATTTACCAAGCCTTATTTCAAAGTGTTGTAATGTGTTGTAACAAACTTTCACACTTTTCTAGGCTTGTCATCAATAATTTGACCCTTTCTTATGTATAAATGGCCCCTTAATGCACTTACAAGCCCCACATAAGTGTGTTTTAGAGAATAATCTCGTTAAACATCATTAAATACACTTTAATTCCTGACACCCATTAAAATTGCCTTGGTGGGACCAAGTCGCCACTAGGGCGACTTAGTCCCACTTGGCACAAAAATCAAAATTATTTCAAAATTCTGGCAAGATATTATTTTCCAAACCTTGAGGTTAGCTTGTGATGTGGTATTTTCGATAAATTTTGTATAATAAAGTATAAATAAAGGGTTTTCCCCTCATTTTTCATCTTCTAATCTCCTAATTTCCTTAATACTCTAATTCATCATTTTCAAGCATTTTAGGCATTCTTAAACATACATCCATTGGAGCATCTACTTGCATATCTTCATATTTCTACATCAAGGGTTTGGTGAGTTGTGGCATCAAGCATGTTGTTCATTCATCATTCTCTTTCCATTTCATTTCATTTTCAAGGGTTTGATTACCAAATTGGGGTTTGACCAAGGCAAACCCCTATTCACTAACCCTTATCCCTTTTTCCCCTCTTTGCATGTATGTTTTGCAGGTCTTGTATGAAAATTTGTCAAAGAGAAAGGTGTTAAAAGGTGTCATCAATCCATCAAAGTCTTTTAAAGTCAACAAATCCCTAAAAGAAGCTTGGAGATCACCTACATACCAAATTTTGTAGATTCAAAATCGGACGCCTGTTAGAAACCAAAGTGCAGACTGAGAGCCACAAATTGCATCTTCAAAATTCCTGAAAGTTGAAGGTGGAATAAGTCACCATCAATGGAGAATTAGTCCCACTACTAGGACTGAAAATTATTTTTTGCAGTTTTGGATACCCTTTTGGCTGAAACATGTTCCGACAAAAT
The DNA here is from genome assembly GCA_007258455.2 of Sequoia sempervirens. NCBI lineage: Eukaryota > Viridiplantae > Streptophyta > Pinopsida > Cupressales > Cupressaceae > Sequoia > Sequoia sempervirens. Next base: position 95,079,552 of record VDFB02026320.1, on the reverse strand, counting down.
TTCCCCAAAACAAGACTAAGTCGCCCAACTTGGCGTAAGTGTCCCAGTTGGATTCAATAGAAAATTTTGTAGGATTCTAGAGCCTCTCTACATCACATTCCAATTTCCAGGTGCACCTCTCCAATCTCATTCATTTTTGTTACAATTTGTTTGCATTATTAGGTCATTTTGCATATCACATTGTGTTTTCAAACATCTTGCATTACATTAGTTTTTCATTAATAATCAATATCTTTTATTAGTTTATTGCATTTAGGGCATTCCATTTAGACATATTTCAATCATATTAGCATTATTCTTGAGTGAACCCCCAAGTTTTTGTGGGATACCTTTCTCCTTTTAGGTGTAAAACCCTAAAAGTGCAAAAGAGCTCCTCCCTACAAAAATTTGTGGTTCAAGTAGTAAATACAAGTCTCAATGACATATTGAGGTGCCTTGTTGGGAACACATCTAGTAACTAGGATATGGTTAGCACATACCTTGATTTTTCTTACAACGATTCTCCAAATCAGAGTATAGGTTTTAGTCCTTTTATATTGTTTATGGCATGGATCCTAGGGGTGTCTTGGAACTCAAAAATCTTGGTGACATGGAGAAAAGAAGTGTATATGGTGAAGGTTTTTCCCAAGTCATTCATGACCTTCATGAGGAGATTAAGCTGAACATTAAGGAAGCAATCAACAATACAAATAATATGTTGATAAGAAGCAACTTAGAGAGATTCATTTTTCAGGTGGGTGATCTTATGTTGGCTTACCTTAGGAGGGAAACATTTCCTATGAGTGAATATAATAAATTGAAGATGAAGAAAATCAGTCCTTGCAAAATTCTTCAGAAGTTTTTAGTGAATGCCTATGAGATTAATCTTCCTCCAAGCATGGGGATTTCACCTATCTTCAATGTAGCAATTTTTTATCCATACAAGGGTGCTACAGATGAAGACACAACAAAATTAGAGTTGAAATCCATTGAAGACCAGCAGGTGACTAAATCCATTCCGTTGGAGATTGAATGCATTCTAGATACACAGTTGTTGGAAGACCCACAGAAAAGAGTATTCTAGGTACTTGGTGAAATGGTGTGATCATCCTTTGGAGGATGCTTCTTGGTTGTTCGCACCTAAAATATCTAAATACGGTCATTACATCGATGACCTCATAAACATGAGTTCATATTTTTTGTTTCCCCTCAAGGAGCCTGATGCAGGGGCATCATTCAGTTTTGTTTACAATTTTGATTTCAATTTTGGTTTTTGGTTGTACGTGGTTGGTGTTGTTTTGTTGGGGTAGATTGTGGCCCTTGTCTTGCTTTAGACATGTTTCATTTTGTTGTAGGAAAACAAGATTCTAGCAATGTTGTTCTCCTAAATCAATTAAGTGCTAAAGAAATGATGGGAGGCAATTACAACTGGTTTTGGAGAGAGGGAAAAAAGGATAGACACAGTTTGTGGGGGACATTTTTTCCTATGCAAAGAGTGATAGAAAGACTGGGAAGAAGGAGCAAACAAAAGATGAGAAACATGTATAGGAAGGAATGAATGTCAGAGAAAACTTGATTGGGTGCAAGAACAACAAAGGCAGTGCTAAGAGAGGGTTGTGAATGGGCTATAAGCATTGAATTTCAATTCTTTTATCTAATCCTTGTACTTAGTTGTTTGCATCGATATAAATATATTAAAGTTTTGTTTTCTTTCATTGGTGTTTGTGAGTCACTAATACTTGTGAACTTTAAATTATGTTGTGTTGAATGTGAAAGGGGGGTTGTATTGTTCCTGTCACCTTGGTTTATGGATTGGTCAAATTATTAGAGCCATCATATTGTAGGATGCTTCCTTGATATTTGTTAATTTTTGCAGCTTCTTATTGTTAATATTGTAGAGGGGTGGTAATTAAATAGTTCACCATCAATCAGTTTTCCATTAGTTTATTATTATAAGGTGTTTTTTGTATGTGATTTGTAAGAAGTTTTTTTGGCATTATTGATTAAGCCTATATAATGAGATCCACTTTGTATGAAGATGGTATTTTATCTCTACACATTAAAATTAAAAAATCTAAAGAAGCAAATCAAATAGTAGAATGTTGGAGGTTATTTCAGCCTACTTTTATGCAGTTATGTGCTCAATATATTTTTTTATAGCTTGAAATAGATAGGTTGCAAGATCAAACACTTGATGGCTTAACATAGAAGAAAGATGTTGAACAAGATGCTCCTTCTTCTAGTACTTCCACACAACAAGTGAATGAAAATCCCATTATGAGACTTTGGGAATCTCAGAAAAAAAGGAAAATGTGGTCTTGGTTATAAGGATGTTGTTGGGTATTATGTTTCAAAGTATTCAAAACCCATCAAATTTGTATTTGGAGGGCTTATGAATGCATGTCAAGTTGAATCTTCCTCTACAAGTGTTAAATTGGTTCAGCCAAATTTGTGTTTGGCATGGTCATATATCAACTTATTGTTTTGATCTACACCCTATTCTTCATGTGGTCAACATGCACAAGATTATTTTCGTTATTTTCAAAAAATGCAAAAACCTATGTTATTTGTTACTAATCCTTTGTTTGAATCAATCCTAGGGGAGACATCAGATGATTCTATAGACACTATAGTTGTAACACCTTTGATAGTGATTGATTCAGATGCTCCAAATAAGACTATGTTGAGTGTTGTTGAAACTCATGTTGGTGATTACAATGATGTTGATAATATTGTTGGCGATGACAAGGATGTTGGTAATGTTGTTGGTGATTAAAATAAGGTGGGCACTATTATTATTGATGATAAGATTGATTTTTCTCATCTTGAGAGTGTTATGGATTCCCTTTATATTCGAGTTGTCTTTGATTTGAATTTTTACGATTTGTTTTGATGGTGTTGATGTAGTTGCTATTGCAAAGTGGATTTTTATTAGTATGTGTATAACAAATTCAAGTAGAAATTTCATAGAGATGAATGGTGTATTCTTCAGATATTTTGTAGGTTTGTTGCTTTTGTGGCATTTTTAGTTTTGCATTAGTCGTTGGTGATAACTTTGGACATTGTTTGATCCTAAATATTGTAGATTTGTGGATGGATTGTGGGATAGGCCCTAGGATAATTGATATCTAGTTTGATTAAAATTTTAAGATTGAAATTTATTGTAGACACGTGAAATTAGCATTATGCACTTAATTAAATTCATATTCATCCACTCATTAAATAAATCAAGCTCACTAAATCCATTCATTAGGTAAATCAAGTTCATTCAATTCAATCTCCTAAGGTCATTTATTTAAATTAATCCTATCATCATCCTTTTAATTAAATAAATCAAACCTTTATTTAATTAAATCTGAAATCACCTTTCATCTCCCTTTGATTTAATTTAAATCCCTAAATCTAACTCAAATGGGTCAAAATCACCTAAACATCATCTAAGTTAATCTAATCACCCATCACATTCTCTAGCTTTTCCCACTTGCACCAAAAAAGCATTTTAATTCATTTATTAAAATCATCATTTTCCCTCAACAAATCATCTTTGGAGAATATTCCTCAAGTTTGAATTTGAAAGCAAGTTGACTTGTCCCTTCCAACATGGCAATAACTCCCCTCTTATATGTCCCCCACTTGGCATTAAAGTATCTTTTTCTCCCTCCAACAAGCCAAATTTGAATTTGGAAAAGGCCAACCAATCTCATTTATTGGCACATTGACCAAAACTTGCACATTCCTCAACCACTCACAAGGTGACAAGTGGCTCCTTCTTATTGTCCAAATATTTATCCCACATTGCTCTCTTTTGCGCACTCTTATCGTTTGAGATTCTATAAATAGAAGGCTTATTCTTGAACAATCCATCCACAACCTTCATGCAAAGTTACTCTCTTCAATTGAGAGCTAATTTTGTCCATTTCACTCCATCTTCAAGGCATCTATCATTGAGCTTAGCAAGGATTGGGAAAGGGTCACTTTGCACAAGTGACACCAATCCACTATGGAATAGGTACATGCAATGCTTTTATATGTCTTTTAATCATCCTTGTTATTTGTTGCATTTTTTGAGCATTGACATGTTATTTCATAGGAGTGTTCATAGGTTTGCATGTGCATGAACTAACCCCACTAATGAGTGTTGGAATAGATTGATCACTTGCAGATTTAGGGGTGCTTCAGTTATAAATTTTTGAACACTTTAGATAAAGATGAGATGACCATGCATGGTCATGATTTGGAGTGAGCACTAGAAGATTGACTCATGATGTTCAATTGTAGTTTGATCATATTTGATTGGAGTGAGCACCAGAAGAGTGACTCATGATGGTCACCTATAGGTTGATCATCCTTGATTACAAAGTGACACCTTGATGAAAGGATAATGCATATTCACCATTTTTTGGGAGATGGCTAGGGAGAGGCCCTAAGCCTTGAGATAGTGTTGCAACACATATTTTGGAGATTTTCTTCAAAAATGTTCATTATGGGGGAGAAAGGATGGAATAATGACCACTTTTTTCTCAATATTATTATGGGGGAGAATGAAGGATAATGAGCATTAGTTTATGAAATTATTAGTTTATAGGTAGTTGGAGGTTTCAATTATATTCTTAAATCTATATATATAGTTCAATGTATTGGAATCTAAAATAAATGAAAGTAATGAATAATTTTAAATTAGATATATATCTTCTATTGTGCATTGTGTAGATTTTTTCAGTTTCATTATTGTTTTCATATTCCTTCAATGAGTAGGGACAATAAATATAATATTCCTAATAATGCTCAATAAGATTCAACTGAGTAGGTATGCCAAAAAAGTAACACATTGCTCTAGAACAGCTACGGCAAGGAAGAAACAAACATTTATGATGTGTACATGTGGTTTGTAAACTCAATATTAGGTCCTTAACAAAGTGAAACAATGAGCTATGATGTTGAAACAATGACAATCAAGGTAGTATAGATATGAAATAGAATCAAATAGTGAGTAAAAATTACTTGTAGGTTTGCAATGTAACAAGGCAATGTGTGCTAAGCATTTATAGGGCCTTCGAAGGTGAAGAATGATGCAATGTGGCCTAGAACTAAGATTTCTATATATGTAAGCTCTTTAGAAGTGTGCAATGATACTAGAATAAGTGTTCCTAATACTCTTAATGACTACCCAAGTATAGAAATAGGATTAGACTAGGGAAGAAAAGGGAAAAGCCATGGGAAAGGATCTAAAATAAAATGATTATGACATATGAAAGGATGTGTAGAGTCCTTGATGGTAGCATAGAGGTTTTAAAAGAGGTTGAAGTAATATAGATGGATTTGGAAGTTCATACAAATTTAAATAAGTACAATCAAATAAAGAACACGCAAGATAGAGCTCCAAAGGATCAAGAACAAACACAAAAAATGTAATTTTATGCTAAAGAGAGCACACACCTAGCATAAACTAATATGAACTATACTAAAAACTAATTCTATCAATCCAAACCACTAACAAACAAATCACAAACTACAATAAACAAGAATTTAACTTGGTAACCATGTGCTAAGAGAGTTGGAGCTAGATTGGTGAAAAAGACAAGTTGTTCCTCGAGAGAAAATCCCAAAATTTTCCTCTCTAATGTAATTAGTCATCCAACCAATCCTAGGTGTACATAGAGTTTGGTGTGAGATGGAGTAATGATGAGAAAAGGCCAATAAAAGTTTTAGAGCTAGAAGAAGCAAAAAAAATGGCAAAGTTTATTTGTTCTAGCAATTAGAAGATCTATGAAAATGAATACAAATTGTAAGACCCCATCCCGCATGGCCTTATTAGTCAGCAATGGTTCATGTCCTATATTCCATATGTTGGACAATATGGATTGGAGACTGTTGTTCCTATACATCAAGTTGCTTATATTTTGATTTTCTAACTAACTAACAAGTGGTTTTTGTGATTTCATGTGATAGCTAGATGAGTTTTATCCCTGAACTACGTAAGTATGCAACTATCAAGATGTTTCATCATTAGTAATATCATTGTACATATTAATGGATTTCATCATGCTAGGTAACTTTATATTATGAGTGTGAGTAAGTGGGAATATAAAGATAATTATTGATATTCGATATTTAGTTGTGGTAGTATTCATTATAGGTTAAATAGATTTTGGATAAGTGGTAATATTTTGATTAACATTATCAACTATTACTTGGCTCTAAAAAGAATTCTGTAAGTAGGAAGAGTTAAATTATATATGTATATTTAATTCCTTAGTCGATTATCATTAGACGGTTATTTTTCATATCCTATCTATTTCAAATATTGATGAGAAATGTTGACACCTCCTTCTAGTTGAGTAAACAAGTTAAAATTGGCCACTATGGATGAAGGGGCCACATAGCTATTTCCCTCATGTCATTCTTGGAAATTTCTAGTGTTGTCAAGATATGTATTCAACCTTGTTTTGTATGGGTCAAGTGCATGTGGGAGATGTTTCTTGTTAAATTCTTGAGTCACATCTTTAAATGCCATTATTTATTTTAGGTTTTATAACTTCTTTATGTGGTTTTAATTGTTTAAAAGGTTCCCTATGTGGTAGGGCTTTAGAGTAGGGGTCTTTTTATTCTATAAAATCACCTAAATAAGATTTAAAACCCACCCTAATTCCCCATTTATGAAAAGTGGCGAAAATTGGGTTGGTTGGGTGGTTGGGAAGTTATGTGGAGTTGGTTTTCTTTTTCCCCTATATATTCCTTCTTTGTGAGAGGAGAAGAGGATCCCTCTTTTGGCTTGGCTTATTCTTTTTGCCTTGGCTTCTCTCTTTTGCTCTTGCCTTTCTCTTGTTTCAAATGCTTTCTCATCTTTGGGGGAGGATAACTCTTGGTGTTGATGGAAGGAAGAGGGTTTGAGGAGGAGAGGCTTCCACAAGATGTATGATATTGTTGGTATGATCTTTCCTTGTTATATCTTTGTTAATAAGTAGATGGATGGTTGTGGTGTTTTTAATTCATTTGCAAAAATTTGTGTTGAATCCCTTGTATTTATGATTGTGTGTTATGCATTGGGAATCTCTTGACTTGGGAATGATTATTGTGTAAAAATGGTTGTGTAGATGAATTTTATTGGGTATGAGATTGTTAAGTGGTCCTTGTGAATAGTAGTTATGTGTGTGGGCAAGGGAAGAGCTATGTGGCCCCTTAGAGCTCAAGGGTGGATTGAATATCAATCCTATGGTTGGGAGGAGAGCTTATGGCCATATTGTTGTTTTTGTTGACCTCTTCTTCTTTCATGTTATACATTGAAAGTGGGAATCAATAGAAAGTCTATCAAATTCGAGATTCAAGAAGATAGGGATGTGTTTTGAGAATTCAAAAAGAGTTTAAGTTTCTAAAAGTGGAGTTATGAAAATGTATTTTTTGTGTATATGGGTGATGAGTCCAAAATTTGTAGATGTTTTTATACTTCATTTGGTTGTGTAAAGCTAAGGGAGACATTAGGCATATTTCTATTCCTAAATAAGAGAACTAAGTTGGGAAAGCAAAAACTTTGTATTTTGTGGTAGGATTGTAAGAAGGGAAGAAAAAAATCTTACGGGGAATTTTAGTTGATGGAAACCAAGGGCTCTTTGGGTAGGATATGTTTTTTAGAAGATATTACAATGGGAAATGTTTTCTATAATTTCACTTGTTATAGTTTCGTGATACATATAATTATTGAGAGAACAATCTTCCATTCCATAGTAAAATAGGTCCATCTTGTAACCCTCTTGGTAGAAATTATAATTGTGAGTAGCGAATTAAACTTTACCAAGAAAGTAGTACCTTTGTTGAAGTTGGTTATGGGAATAACTATGCTATCATCATTAATTATTGTAAGAGAAAATTTATTTTTGAAAAGGGAAATAAAGGAAGGGAAATCTTGTCTAATTTCCTAAAATAATCAATTAACAAGGTATAAATGTACAATTTAAGGGAGAAATTTATTTGAGAACTTTGTAGGAATTTTTACTTCATGCATAATCATATATGTATGTACATAAATAAATATTTATATATGTAAATATCTATTTAAATACATTTATGTATTAAATCAATTGATGATAGCATTTGATAGTTTGCTTATATTAATTGTATTATATTATATATATTCTTTAATATTAAATGTAATATATTAAATATAAACAAAAAAAATTGAAGGAAAAATTAAATTTGTATATATTAAAAGTTTAGTTTTTTTTTGGGTTTTTTTGGTCAACCCTACTGACCATGCTCGATATGTTAAAAGCATAGGTCGCCATGAAAGAAGGGTGTCGACTTTTGGAGGGGGCTTGGCCTCCTTTGGGAAGGCATTTTTGCTAAGATTGTTTTGTGCAACAAATTTTGAATTTGCTAATCACCCTCTGATAAATTACAGATCTACAAAATCAAAAAAAGATAATAAGAAAACTAAATCTGAAACAAAGGAGCAGTGCAATTCTTGAATGCAAAAAGGGAATTTTATTAAGGGAATTGTGCAATAATTTTAAATTTTCCAAGTAGTTGTAGGTTAGTTAATTGTTATCTATTTACCATAACAACTTCAGAAGTGTTGGATTATTACTTTCTGGTGCAATGCAAATTGTCATCTTGTGTTAGATTTTATCTTATAGATACAAGTAAGTAGTAGTGGGATAAATAGTTTTTTTTTTTTCTTATAAATATTCTTTTATTTGGAATACTTGTGTTTTTAGTGAATTGTGTGTATTATGATTTGAATGTTAATGTTTTTGGGATTGTATTAGTGGTGTGCTTTTTTGGGAGCAATAAAAACTATTATGTATTCAATAGTCTTTGAATTTTATCATTTTCCTAGTTCTATTTGATATCACGTGGTGCTTGGGAATTTCTATTTAGTGATTTCAATTTATTTATTTATTTTTCTTGAAAGTGTTCTCATTTGTGTTTTGGTTCAATCAATAGGTGTTACTCAATTTAACGTAGAAACAACTATCCTAGTTTCATGATTGACATTGAACATAGTCCTCTTTCAGTTAGTGGTCTAAAAAATTTGTTAAGCACAAATGGTAGGGTTGTAGGTTATCCAAGTTTCTATGCATGTTAAATCTATTAATTGGTGTATTTGGTGTGTACAATAGTTTTGAAAACTTAGTGAGTAACATGATCATTGTTGTGTTTAGAGATAGGTATAAGTTGGTAATGGTTAGATGGAGTTGTTTGCTTGGGTCAATTGTTGCAAATGTTAATTATTTTTCTATTTGTTATGGAAGTGTAGAATAAGGAGTAAGGAATACCTTATCTAATAACTATATTATTGTTGTGATTTCCAATCACAATAATATCATTGTTGGAGAAGGATATAGGCATTGTGAATGATTCTAATAGAAGTGTTTGAGTAATGTCAATAGTATGTGGTTTGTGTCAATAAGTTAGAGTTGAGTAATTTGATTTCAAGATTAATATTAGAAATGAAATTGTAAATGGTAAATGATAACACTTATAATTGGTTGGGTCACTAACTATAAAAGAAAACGTACTTGTGTTTTTGCGATTAATGATACTAAGAGGGAAGATGGGTTTGCGTCTGCAACTGCAACTCGTTGGGCCGAGCTAGGGCACCCGAGCCCTAGCTCGTTCTTGCTTTCTGTTTGATTCTTCGTTGGTGGGTGGGATCTTTATGAAATAAGGGTTGGCGGCGTGTTTTCTTCTGGTTCTGTGTGCCCTGTGCTGTGGCATTTGGCAGTTCGGGGGTATTTTCTTAGCTTTGGGGGTTCCCTATTTGTCCTGAGCGGTTGCGAAGTGACGCCTGTAGCGAGCTCGGGCTAGTTGTGGCTCGTGGGTGTTGGTCCAGTGGTGCTCTGGTGCATGGGGCATTTCTTCTCTCTTTATTGCTGTTAGCCGGACGCTGGTGGGGAAAGGAAAACGGGTCTGTAGATTGTGGAAGGAGGTTATCCGAGTGTGGTGTGGGGCTTCCACACCCATAGTTGGTTGTTGGTTTTGCAGGTTCACTTTAGGCTTAATGCCTTTCTCCGGGGGTGAGGCATCTGGGACGTCTCCGGCTATGGATTTCCAGGCTGCATTGGGCTCTACACCTGGGAACCGTGGGTTGAAGACTTTCAATAATACATTATTTGCTCCAAAAGTTGGGTCTGATAATGCGAGGTTGTCTTATGGTTCATGAATCTCAAAGATTAATGGTTGCCTAGAGTGTTGCAAGGAGAGGCCAAAACTTGTTATTCCATTTGAGATGATCGCTGAAGACATTGAATATTTTTCAAATCACTCCTTATACTGCAAGTTTTTGGGGATGAGGGTATCTCTGCATTTTTTAGAAGTCTGGGCTCAAAGGACTTGGGAGCCGGAGGGAGAAATGGAGATAATGTTGCTGGCCAATAATTATTTTATGGTTACTTTTAATTGTCGGGCTGATCGCAGTAGGGTTTTTGAAGGGGGCCCTTATTTTTATAATAAGGTGGGGCTGTTTATAAAGCCATGGCATGCAGGTTTTAATCCCTCTGAGGAACTTCTGAATCGGGTTCCGGTGTGGGTTCGTCTACCTCGGATTCCGATGGAGTGTTGTCGGGAGGATGTTTTGCATTTGTTAGCATCATTGCTTAGAAAACCAGTTGGGACTTCATTGCAAACTTTGGGTAAAAAGGTAACGACTTATGCCTGCATATGTGTTGAAATTGATCTAAGTAGGCCTTTACCCAATGCTATAGATATGTGTGCAGGATCGTATTCTTGGGTGCAATAGTTGGACTACGAGACTCTTCCTTTCCGCTATTGTTTGTGTCATGAATATGGTCACTTGCAGCGAAGATGTCCAAGATATAAGCATGTGGAATCTCAACCTACTCAACCCCCACATAACCCCCCTGTGGTTGATAAGGGGAAGAACCTTGCTCATGGAGAGGTGAATGATGTTGAGGGTTTTATTCCAGTCAAAGCTCGTAATAGGAATCATGGCCAAAAGAGGACTTTCAAGGAAAGACAAGAAGGGGATTTTTTTAACAGGTTTGAAGTTCTGGATGATCTCAGTCAGCAGGAAGTGAACCCAGGTTTGATTAACTTGGATCAGGGGGTTGAGGGCCCAGTTCAGGAGGGTCTTAATCTTGGGACTGTCACATGCCCATAGGGGGATGAATGTCTACCCAAAGGGGTTGTGAGCTCAGTACAGGAGGACATTAATCTTGATAATTCTGGTGCATAGGGTGTTGCATGTTTACACAGGGATATGGATCAACAGGTGGTGGTTTCAGCAGTGTTGGACCCTCCTTTAGTTGCTCCAAATGCAGGTGGGGATTCTTCTCACCCTGGGTGGGTCGGGGGTTTGGATCTGGCTAGGCATATTAAGCCTCCTCCAAATTGGGTCTCTTGCAGAAGGATATTAAGAAAGGTGGGGCAGAGAAATCTGCCAAGCTTGGTAGAAAGAAGGATGTGGAAAAGATTAAGTTGATAGGGGAGACTTTGGTGGAGGCAAGGTCAATCAAGACCTTGGACACTCACTTTTCAAGTCCCTTGAAATGATTGTTCTCTCGTGGAATGTGAGGGGCTTGAACAGCGGCCCTAGACAAAAAGCAGTTCATGATTTAATAAGAAGACATAGTCCTGATGTTGTTTTTTTGCAAGAGACCAAATTATCAGTTGAGTGTATGTTTGGTTTGGCGGCTAAGTTATGGAGGAATGGAGAATGGCAATGCATTGGGGCTCATGGGTCTTTTGGGGGTGTAGCTTGCTTATGGAACCCGAGAAAGGTCACTCCTGTTTGGTGGATGTCTTCTAAATCTTCAATGTCTATGATAGCTACGAGTTTTGCGACAGGGGAGGTTATTCTTTTATCTAATATCTATGCTCCTATTGATTTTAGGGGTAAGCAAGTTCAATGGTCGCATATCAGGTTTGTCCGCAGTATGGTGCCTTTCCATCCATGGATTTTGGCTAGAGATTTTAATGCTATTTTTGATTTGGATCAGAAGCGAGGTGGTGTTGGGAGGTTGGAACCCTCTGCAATACTTCTTCGTGATAGCATCAATGCTTTGAATTTAGTTGATATCAAGCCCAGTAATGGTAGTTATACCTGGAACAATCATCGAGTGGGGGATAATTGTATTGTTGAAAGGTTAGATCGTTTTCTGGTTTCATGTTATTGGGTTGGTGGGTTGTGGTCCTCTCACTCTGAGATCTTGGATTGGAGAGGATCTGATCATTGGCCTATCAAACTTACAATCAAGTCAGCTAATGTGCCTCGTACTCCTTCCTTTCGATTCCAGCGCATGTGGTTGAGGGATCCTTCTTTGTATGATTGTGTGGCTGACTGGTGGAGGAATGGTCGACCTGCTTATGGCACGGCCATGTATACCTTTGTTAAGTTGCTTCAATTTGTGAAATATCAACTCAAGCGTTGGAATCGTCAGTCCTTTGGCAATCTATTTCATGCTAAGGCGTTGGCTCAGGCTAATCTAGATAGCATTACAAGATTGATTAGGGAGGATGGGGTGTCGGCTGGGCTACTTCAGGAAGAGGCTCGAGCTTTGAAAGCTCTGGAGGAGTGGGAGTTGCGGGAAGAGATGTTCTGGAAATAGAAGGCTCGGATAGATTGGCTTCAGGAAGGGGATAAAAATATTGCTTTCTTTTTCAATTTGGTGAAGGCTCGAAGGAATGGCAATTCTATCTCTATGCTGGTGAATGATAGGGGTCAACATCTTTCATCCCTTCCAAAAATCTCAAATGAGGCGGTGCAGTATTTTGCTTCTCTTTTTAGGGAGGACTCGCAAGGGGGGTCCCCTGCGGAAGCACAGGTTCTTTCTTGTATTCCCTCTCTAGTTTCTAGAGAAATGAATCAAGATCTTATGAGTGACATCTCGTTGGAAGAGTTAGAAGGGATATTTTTCCAGATGAAAAAAGGGAAAGCTCCTGGTCCCGATGGCTTCCCGATTGAGTTTTTCCAAGAATTTTGGGATATTATCAAGGCTGACCTTTTGGCAGTTGTTCAAGAATCTCAACAGAATAGGCAGATGTTAAGGGCTCTAAACTCTATTTTTCTTGCTCTTATTCCCAAATGTGAGGGGGCTGATAGGCTAAGTCTTTTTTGCCCCATCTCTCTTTGCAATGTAATTTATAAAATTATCTCTAAATTAATTGCTGACAGGTTGAAAAAGGGTCTCAAGGACTTGATTTCAGAAGAGCAGAGTGGTTTTTTTGCAGGTAGGCAAATTCTGGATGGGATTGTTATTGCAACTGAGGCTATTCACTCCATGGCCAGCTCCAGAGAGAAGGCAATGTTTATCAAATTGGATATGGCTAAGGCTTATGACAGAGTCAGGTGGTCCTTCCTTTGGAAGGTTCTCGGTGCCTTTGGCTTTGGGGAAGAGTGGCTTCAATGGGTTATGAGCTACGTTACTTCAGTCTCCTTCTCTGTGCTAATTAACGGGGAACACACTGAGTTGTTTGGTGCTTCTCGGGGACTTCGCCAAGGGGATCCCCTTTCCCCGTACTTGTTTATTCTCCTTGCTAAGGGTTTGGGGAGATTGATGAGAAGGAATGTGGAGTTAGGCTTGATCCAGGGTTGGCGGTGGGGAGGCAACTTGCCTCCGCAGTCTCATCTGTAATTTGTGGATGACACTGCTCTGATGGGTGCGGCTACTATGAGAGAAGCTTCTCACTTTCGCCAGGTGTTGGATGTCTACTTGGCTGCCTCTGGTCAGTGGATTAATGAAGACAAGTCTTGTATTTATTTCTTCAATACTCCAGGTCCTATTCAGCAGAGGATTGCTCAAACTTTGAGATTTCAGATTGGGATTCTCTTGTTGACTTATCTTGGAGTCCCTATCTCAATGGGAAGGTTGCCCAAGGAGTCTTGGCAGATTATTTTGGATAAATTTAGAGTGAAAGTTAATCACTGGACTCACCGGTGGTTATCTTTTGCTGGCCGGGTTCAGCTAATCAAGTCTGTGGTTCAAGCTTTGCCTATTTACAGATGCATGCTTCAGGTGGCCCCAGTGGGCTTTGTTAAGGATTTTGATTTTGTTGCAAGACAATTTTTATGGGCTGGTTGTTTGAGGTCATCCAAATGGAGTCTGGTTAGATGGGAGGTTGTTTGTTGCCCGAAGCAATATGGTGGTCTGGGCTTAAGGCAATCGGCTTTGACTGGTGAGGCTTTGGTTGCAAAGTTGTATTGGAGATGGTGTGTTGAGCATGATAAGGTCTGGGCCAGGGTTCTTTCTCAGAAGTATCTCTCTGGGATCCCTCAGCTAGATATTCCCCGTTATCCCCTTATGGGGAAGGGATCGGTGATCTGGGGCACCCTCAAAAAAGGAGTTGCGCTTATTAAGGAGGGTTTATTTTGGATATGTAAAAAAGGGACCAAGGTCAATTTCTGGTCTGATTCTTGGGATGGCTATCCGCCTATCATTTCTCAATTTCCTAACCTGTTGAATCTTAGCCAGAGGTTTATTGAGGCTGGTTGGTCACAAGTGAGTGATTTCAAAACCTTCTCTCTTGAGGACCATCTGGAGTCGGCAAGATGGAAGTCTATTGATGAATGGCCAGATGTGGGTCTACAGGAGGATGGGTTTGAGCTTCAGAATATCCTTTCTAGTAGACGGTGTAGCTACCTTCGAGATGAAGATGTGTTGGCTTGGGCTCCTAATCCTAAGGGGGTCTACACTGTGGCTTCTGGTTATCAGTTGCTTTTGTCTCACAGACAGGATGGGGAAGAAGTTCAGTGGTGGAAGAAGGTTTGGAACAAGTTTGCCTGGCCAAAGTGTAATTGCTTTGCCTGGATGTTAGCATGGAATAAGTGTTTGACCTGGGACAATATTCAGAAGAGAGGTTTCCAGGGCCCCTCTATTTGTGCTCTGTGTGGTGCTGATGAGGAGAACTCTACTCACTTATTTTTTCGATGTCCCTTTTCTCTTCAAATTTGGCATTTTTGGTGGGGAGTTTGGCAGTGCCCCTGTGTTCATGCTTCCTCTTTGATTGATTTTTGGAAAGGATTGGGTAGGCCTCCTTCTATGGCTTTTTTCTTGTGGGAGGTGTGGTTTGTGGGGCCTATTTTCTTGTTGTGGCAGATTTGGTTGGAACGGAATCGAAGGATATTTCGGGGTGAGAAGAAGCTGGTGCAACAAGTTTGGCAGAGGATTTTAGGTATGATTCAGGAGACGGTGGAAGCTAAGTGTGAAGTGGAGTTTCCCCTGCAAAAAAAGGATGCTGAGGTGGTGGAGCGGCTGGGATTTCAGGGGTTGTCCTTGGCCTCTGCGTGTGTTAGGAGGGGGCGGCAGGCGAAGCAGAAAGTTAACAGGGAGGGTAGGTGGCAACAACCTCCTAATGGAGTTTTGAAGATTAATACTGATGGCTCTTCAAGGGGTAATCCTGGACCAGCTGGTATTGGGGGGATTGGTAGGGATTCTTCGGGCTCATAATCTTTCTTTTTTCGGTCTATGAAGGGATTCAGACTATAAACCTTGTGGAAGGGTGGGCTATTTTTCGTGCCTTGGAGAAGGCTTGTGCTTTGGGATGGAGAAGGATTATATGTGAATCTGACTCCCAGGTCTTAATCAACTTGCTCCTTGAGCGGAAAGTGGCAAATGTTAGTTGGCAACTGGCTATGCTGGTGCATCAGATTCTACACGTTAGTTCGTTGATGGAGATGGTGACTTTTGTTCATATTCCAAGAGAGTGGAATAGGGCTGCTGATTGCTTGGCGAAGTGGGCTGCTGAACACCTAGATGGATGGAATGTTCAGGAGTGGGATTTGGTTCCTCAAGTACTCTGTGGTGATTTGGAGAAAATTCTTGTTGAGGATAGAGATGGGAATGGTCTAGAATGATCTTGCTCTTGTTGTTTTCGTTTGTTTTGGCGGGTTCCTGGGACCTCGGTCCTTTGCTTTCTTTGTAATGTTCTTTTCTGAATTTTAATAAAGTTTTTACCCCCTTTTTATTAATTAAAAAAAAATGATACTAATCTTTTAAAGTAAATTTAGAGTTGGTAGTATTAGAAAGTGCACAACTAATAATGAAGTTGGTAATACTATCATTAATATTACAAAAGGAATAGAATTAAGTGAGAATATTTTGTGTGACATTAACATTAAATTTGGAGCTTATTAAGTGTGTGGTTGGTAATTATTAGCGTTATACATGTTTATTAAAAAAAAAATGATGGTTGTGTACTGTTTAGTTATGCAAGTTTGGGTATTGGATATTTAAGGTGAGATTATTATAATCTTCATAGTGTCAGTCATAATAATAGTGAATATAAATATTTAAAAAGGTTGGCAAGGATAATGGTAAACATAATACTAATGCAAATGTTGCGATTCAAGTTAATGCTGTTATAGATATTTCATATTATTCTTATCATTAGTTTGTTCCATGTTCATGCGTATTTAATGGTTTATTGGTGGTTACGTGCATCTATTCAAAGAAATTTGGTGGTTGTGTTTTATTTTGTCTTGTAGAATTTTGGGGCATGACACAAATTGAGTTTAAGGAAGACTAGGGGATGAAGAGAAGAGGTTACAAAGATGCTAGAGTAGAAAAGTGAGATACAAGTCTAGGAAATTTTGGAGGGGAAGGCCATGACACTTCAGATTTTATTGTTTCCTTACATCAAGCGAAACTACTTATTGTCATAGCCATGATGGTTCTAAAACCATCACATTGGTTACTAAATTGTGATTTGAAAGTGAAATCATCATGGTGGTCGTTAAATCGCTATGACATTTTCACCATATTAGGCCGAACCAATGAATTTTAAAGCAAGAAAATCTAGAGAAAAAGATAGTAAGGCACAAAAGGCATGGATACAAACTAATGGAGGCCAAGGAAGTGATCTAGGAGCATAAAGACTAGGGGAACCAAACAACCAATTAATTTCTTTCATGTGCAAGACACATACTAGACGTTACATCATCATTGAACTAAAATGTCAACCCATTGCAAGGACATAGGGTCATCCCACAATAATGGGTTACACTTTTTGGCCAAACTTGACATTGAAATCAACATTTTCAGAGAAAACTTCACTTTCTAACACTTATAGTAGGTAAACTATTAGGAATTTGAAAATGATGTAAACTAGTGAATTGTGATATTTTGTCTGCAGATTTTAAATGTTTTTAAAAAAAAAAAAATTGAAATTAAATTGTAATTTTTTTCGATCTCCCTTGATAACTAGTTTTTAATAGTAAACAACATTTTTAAAAAGTGGTGTGTACTTCAGCTCACATAACTTTTTTTCCACAAAGGATAAAACTCTAATTATTTTGAATTTAGGTTGGTAACACAAGTATCTAGGGCTTTCATTTTGTTTCATAGCATTTTGTTGAATATTTTTCTTTTAATTAAGTTTTGAAGTCAAAACATTTATAATTTAGACGTAGGTGCACTTCGGCTCGCATAACTTTTTTAGTATGTATTGAAATTCAATTTTTCTTTTTTTGTTAGAATGAGGACATCAATACCTAGTGGATATATATTTTTCATTTTTTTTCCCCTCAAATTTACTATTTTTCCACAATGATTTTTCATCAAACTTGATTTTCGGTGAAAAACCTATGTACAGTAAAACTAAAAAATAAAATATAAAATAAAAACAAAATATATTAAATTTATAGTTTTTGGAAAGCACGTTTCGATCACTACAATCATCCAACTTGGTTTATCAAGTTGACTCATTTTGCACCTCCTTCCCAAGCTTCGATAGTCAAAAAAATGCATAAATTTTGAAATGGTGGAGGGGAAAGTGAAAAAAGGGGGTTCATTAGAAGGGGGGTTCATTTGAACCCCCCTTATATGGTGCAAAAGGGGGTTCATTAGAAGGGAGGGGGGTTCATTAGAAGGGGGAGGGTTCACTAGAAGGGGGAGTTCATTAGAGGGGGGTGGTTCATTCGAACCCCCTTCATTAGAAGGGGTAAACCATTTTAATTTTTTTGATGAGCATTTCTAATTATTCTTCATTTGAAAAATTGTAACCCACTATTGTGGGTTTACCCCATACAAAAATGAGTATTTACAGTTTGACAAATCACATTATATCATCTATTAAAATTTTCTAATTCTATATATATTGATTTTGTAAAACATTTAATTTATATACATTTATTACATCTATCACTAAGGTAGATTCTCAATATTGATTCTATTTATGCATCCTCTCTTATAGATGAGGGATGTTCATTTTCCTTTTCAAGGCTGTATACTAATTAGTTTATATTTTG
Organism: Sequoia sempervirens; assembly: GCA_007258455.2. Taxonomy (NCBI): domain Eukaryota; kingdom Viridiplantae; phylum Streptophyta; class Pinopsida; order Cupressales; family Cupressaceae; genus Sequoia; species Sequoia sempervirens. Next base: position 95,061,374 of record VDFB02026320.1, on the reverse strand, counting down.
ATAATGTAAGGAAACCTAAGGCAGCACTGAATTGAAATTGGTGCATGTCCCAAACTTGTAATGTATCTCAATGTATTTATCACTACAAGCTTCTATGCAGTCAAAAGCAAATGAATGGGAAGGACTTTTTTAATATGTTGACAAGTTGTGAAAGGGATAAATTCAAATCATACACCAAATAAGATCTAAGGATCAGAAGTCTAGAATGGGAACAATTTACAAGCTGTGTTACTTTGCAATAAGCTGAAGAATATCAGGCCATTGAATTATACAGATATAAAAAAAGACCTTTTTGTAATATTCATTGATAACAATGCAAAGCCTTAATTGCCGGAAAGGCTGGATAAAAGGTATAAACAAAACCCATATATTAGAAACACACTCTTTCATTAATCCTTACATTCTGGTTCAATAACCACCCAGTATGTAAGACACTGTTCCATCTGCTTTGTTGGTTTGCAAAAGTTCATCAGCAGGATGATGCTGCTGCTCATAGCTTCTCTCCTCCTCTTCTTCTTCCTCAGCAATCCCATTTTCCTCATTGCCTTTCAATAATTCATCACTTTTAAAGCCATATTCTATATGCCCATTGCTCTCAGTCCTTGCATAAACTCCTTCTGAACACACACAAAATTCAATCTCATCAGATCAACAGATTGCCCATAAAATCTCTAGTATATTTAATCTAATCTAGAGACGTTGATGTAAAAATTCTTACACAATCGGATCCAAAAATCGTCTAGCAATAATCTTTAGTATATTCAATCTCTGTGAAAAATCAAAGAAATGGGTATAGCTGAGAAACATGAAAAATGGTTTACTGATCTTACCAAGTCTATGCAGTCCATGCTGAAAGTGGAAAACTAAAGACCTTTGGAGCCTCAACCTCCCCCCATTACAGATGGGTGTTCCAAAGGCTAAAAGAAGCACAACGAGGAGTATTGCTCTGATTCTAATTCTATCCATTTCACAGAGCACTAAATCTGAAGCCAAGACTGTTAAAGAAGAAAAAGAATGTACGATACAGAGACTCCTCAACCAAAGCTTTGACAACCCACTAATGCAGATAAGATATTGTATATAATGGGGATCTGTGATATTAGAATATGCCAGCAGCATGGTTTTGGATTTTTTGTGGTAATAGGTAAATGGAGCCTTCAATAACGACCATTAAAGTTGTCATAACTTGACAAGTTTTTCATGCCACTCATTTTGTGGCCTTACAAAAATCATTCAATATTTGTGAGTCCACATTATCTTGTGGAGAATTGTTTGGTTATGGGTGGAGCTAGTGAAGCCAATGCTACTCAAGGAATCTTAAATGGTCAGCTAGTCCAGGCTGGTCTTAAAATTTTAAGTAAAATAATAATGAGTGGCCCAGATGTCCAAGATCATAACGTATCAAAAGAATCTTTTGCATTATTCTAAAACTAGAAATTCTTGGTCTTATCTTTATTTCTCATATCAATTATATGGTGCCTGTTTCTCCCGTGTTATTATAATGAATTTCCGGAATATTGTTTAAAACTTAAAGTGCTTCAATAGTCATTCACAGCCTGGCATCCAATATTCTATTGTAATTGTGCTTTTATATGTATATAGTTCATCAAACTTTAACAGTGTAGATTTTGGACCATATACTAATTTTGGTGTTGGACTAATGTTGCACGTAGATTTCTATCACTAGATTTGCATGTGGGCCAATTATGAAATGTCAAGAGGACTTTGAATATTAGATATAAGGAATATATTATATTTATGTATTGAAGATTTATATATTTTAAATAGAGATAATATTGAACCTTTGTTATCAATTATATAATAATATTAAACATGAGTATTTATTTTTTAAGATGTATTAGTTTTGAATAAATAATTTGTAATCTTTTGAATTGTTATGGATCATGTATTTAGTAAGATTTTATTTTTTATTTTTTAAATTATTCAACTCTACAACAAGTCAAAGATTATTTGATTAAGTATTCAATCTTCATTATCAAATATATAGCAATATTAATTGTAAGAACAACTTATCTTTATTATAAATTATCTAGTGATATAAAATATAAGAATAATCTAGATATTAAATATAAGATATTTTATTTTTAAATGTCTTAATTTTCTATTAAATTATAAAATTTTATTTTAAAGGAAAGCTACTTTCACATGAATCTTTTATTCACATTTTTTTATCTCTTTTTTTTTCTTTTTTCTTAATAAAAATTATTAAAAATGCCACAGGTCCATGAAAAGAAAATAACATAAAGACATTTCAAAATTAAAATTTTCAAAAGAGAAGACTATGTAGAAAATGACACAAAAAGAGGAATTTAGCCTAATTACAAAAGAAATGAGGCAATTTAGAAATACTAATGCCATATAAATATAGTTATTAAATAAACTCTTACATCTATTATATTGTCTTGTTCCTCACATGACTAAAATGAAAGGTAATAGAGTCATCCCAATTGCATGTGACTGGATTGCAATGGTATGCCTCTGAAAAGAATGCTTGACAAGTTTATCATACATCATATGATTCATGGTCATTGCTCATATTTTAGTATTTTCCTTTTGAAGGAAATCAAAAGATATCTCCATTCTTCTATTGCTTCTAGCACTTTGGTATAGCAAGTCATTTAACTTTGAAAGTTTTTGAAATTCTCTTTCATCAACCTTATTACTAAGTATTTGTCATTTTCTCCTACTTCTATGATACTTGATGCACATTACTCTATTGAATTTGAGCAACAATAACTTCAAGATTCCCTTCAAGCCCTATGGTTATTGTAATGGCATGCAATACTATATGGTAATCAAGGGAATTTCTTCCCACTCTTTGGGAATAGACATCTAATGTGTTTAAAATAGCACAAAAAAAATAAAATAAATAAATTACTATTAGCATGAATCTTAAGACTAAAATGAATAGGATGCACATTATACTTGTAAAGGGTTAGTATGGTTTTCAACACCTTTTAAATAGCAATACAAGAATTTTTTAGACAAAGACATTAATTCAAATAAGAATATAAATTATAAAACAAAAGAGTGTGGATTAACAAGCTAAGGATGTTAAGAACAAGATGGATGAAGGATGGTAGATAAATTCATCTATTGCATTAATTAGTTGATTTTTTATAAGTTAATTTTTTATTATAGGTAAGAAAATTCTAACAAAAATTTATATTGTGGACAATTTTATAATTGATTTTGTTATATTTTTTTGATCTCGTAAGGTAAGAGAATATTTGTAGAAAAATGGCATCCACTTCAATACATCATAATTTTTAACAATAGTTTAAAGCAAACTCTTGTAAACCAGGTATGCATCTTTAGAGGGTCTTAAGGACAAGAATATAAATATCAATTATAATTTATTAATATTTTTTCATGGATTATATGAGAGTCAATTAAACTAACTTGGAAATACTTAGGTAGGATTTTATTTTAGATATATTTAGAGATATGCATGCTATTTTTAGGAGTTGAAATTTTTGGATTTGTGACTATTTGAATGATTTATTTCATTCCATATGTTAATGTCAAGTTATATCTTTGAACATGAAGGTATTGTTATGAGTTCTCACCCAAAGAGATATTTTATAATGGGTCAAAAAGTGAACCTTGTTGAGAAATGTGTATTGCCCTTACACTATCAATGTTACATATTTAAATTATTTATTGTATTTATTCATTATTTGTGTCATTACATGAGAAGGGGGCATCCCATTTCTATATAGTACTACTTACCACATCTAAGTTATCTTGGAATGTGTGTAAGGAGTCGTAAGATTATTTAATGTTACTATGATGTGTACAAGAATTATGACATTATAAGATGTGGGAGTTACTGATGATGGATTTATATGACATGAAGAAAATGATTATGGGATTACATTAGAAACTTCATCAACATTATGATAATAATATAAGACATGTCATAAAACATATTTGAGTAGAAAAAAATGACAAATTGGGGCAACTAAGTTGTAATGTTGACAACAAATAGGTAATGACAAGTTATGATAGATGTAAAGAATTTTAAAAAAATATAGTCTAGAATTCAAACTTGGTATGAAGCATTGGAATTTCAACCATGGGATTTTGGGTGTCATACCTCTTACATGATATCTCATGGTTTTCTCAAACTAATGGATGGTTTCCTATTTGTGTCTCTTCTATTTATTGGGGTGCTAGGATGGTGTTGCAAAGATGATTTTATGTTGTTGAAACTACTCCATGATTTAATGTTGGTGATACTAATGTTAGGGAATATCCTTGAGTTATATGTAATTGTATTTTTATTGTTTAATACAATTGGTTTTGTTCTTTGAAGTGGGGGTTTTCTCAAAAAAAATCCCCATGTACACCTCTATGTTGTGGTTGTAATGGTTTTGTGAGTAGCATGTTGATTGCATGTCCTCCCATGTCACTTGCATGTCAATGCATGTTATTAAATGTGTGATTTTATAATTAAAATTTGTTAGATTTTATATTTGATATATTTGTCTCCTCAAAAATTAGCCTACAAATAATTTATGCATGTTAGATTCCTTTTAATTGGTATTAGAACATGATCAACTTGGATTCTAGGTGGTAGGAAAGATATTTTTTGGATTGATCTTGTTTTGGGTGGGAGCATGCACAAAACATATATTTTTAAAGAAAATGGCAAGAATTTCTAAACAAGAGGGAGATATTTAATGCCAATAATTTTAAGTTGTGAAAGATCAAGATTTGTGAGCTATATTATTTGGACTGAAACCTACATTGATGAAAGATAAAGAAAGAATTGTGTTGGATTAAAAGGAAAAAATGCTTATCAATCTTTTCTTCATAAATTCAATGTCACTAAATATCTAAGGAATACACCTTAAAATCCCTTAGGAGATGTTACAAAAGCTATCTTATATTAAATCCCTACTTAATAATATTTTATATAGAATACATTGTACACTCTTAAGATGGATAAGATGATTCATTTTGGGACACAGGTAATGTCCACCTAAAAATATTCCTTGTGGGAATATTTTATCTACTAAGTATTTTCATGTCCCCTCTTTTTATGAAACATGTTTCCAAAGTAGAGCTACTTGGATTACCGCCTAAGAGGGTATTTGATTTCTCCATTGATATACTGCCGAGACTAGAACCTGTTTCCAAAGTGCCTTACAAGATGACAACAATAGATTTAATGGACCTCAAGGCACAACTAGAAGAGTTGTTATCCAAGGGTTTGATAAGACCCAGTGTTTCACTCTAGGGAGTGCCAGTGATCTTCATGAAGAAGGATGGTACACTGCACTTGTGTATAGATTACCGTATGCTTAATAAATCTATGATAAAGAATAAGAACATGTTGCCATGTATTGATGATCTTTTCAATTAGATGTGGGGTGCGACTGTGTTTCCAAAAATTGATATATGATCAAGATACCACTAACTAAGGATCAAAGATGAAGACATTTTCAAGACTACCTTTAGGACTAGATACAAGTATTATGAGTTCATGGTCCTACCATTTGGACTAACAAATGTGTTGGCAGCATTCATGAACCTAATGAACAATATGTTTAGGGATTTCCTAGATAAGTTTGTTTTGGTTTTCTTGGATGACATCCTAATTTATTCCAAGAATGAGTAGGATCATTGCAAGCATTTGGAGATAGTTCTCCAGTGGTTAAGATAACATAAGTTATATAGGAAACTCTCTAAGTGTACCTTCTTTTACCTGGGTCACATGATTTTAGCTAAAGGAATTTTAGTTGATCCATCCAAAATAAAGGCAGTGTTAGAGTGACTAGTGCCTAAGAATGTACCTGAGGTCAGGAGTTTCAAGGGTTTGGTAGGCTACTATTAGAAGTTTGTTGCAAACTTTTCTAGGATAGCCTTTCCTACTACTTCATTAAAGAGGAAAGGGCAAAATTTTGAGTGACAAAAAAATGTTAGATAACATTTGATCTACTCAAGGAGAAGTTGACTACTGCTCTGATTTTGAAGGTACCAAATCCTGATGGTAACTTCATTGTCATCATAGATGCGTTGGGAGAAGGCTTAGGTGGAGTCTTGATATAAGAAGGGAAATTTATCGCTTATGAATAAAGAAATTTGAAGCCATGTGAACAAAATTATACATCCCATGACTTAGAGTTGGCAACACTAGTTCACACATTGTAGATGTGGAGGCACTATTTGTTAGGCAATCCTTTTGAGTTGAAGATCGTTATCACGGTTTGAAATATCTGTTCACCCAACCCAATCTAAATGCACAACAAAGAAGGTGGTTGGATTTGATATATGATTATGACTTCAATATCAGCTACATCAAGGGAAAGGAGAATTGATTTTTTGATGCCTTAAGTCGTAGGTAGCATATTGCCTCAATGGTGACAATCCAAACCGACTTTAAAGTCCAAGTGTTGCAAAAATGCAAGGAGGATGAGTACTATGAGCAAGTTAAGCAAGCACTCGTGATTAATCCGCAAGATGCAAGGTATGAGGGATTTCACTTTGAACCTAATGGATTGTTAAGGTTTAAAGGAAGAATATATGTGCCTAACTCTAAGGATTTGAGGAATATTGTGTGGAAATAAGTTCATGAAGCGCCATACTCTAGACATCGTGGTGTGACAAAAATTTTAGCCGATGTGAAGCCATTATACTTTTGGAAGGGGATGAAAGGGGTTGCTGCTAGATTTGTGGCTAAATGCTTGGAATGTCGAGTGAAAGTTGAACATCAATACCTTGCAATCCTATTGTATAAACATGATATTCCATAAAGTAAGTGGCAAGTCGTTAGTATGGACTTTATGCAAGGATTACCCATGTCAAGGAATAAGCACAATACCATTCTAGTGGTAGTAGACAAGCTTACTAAGGTAGGAAACTTTATACCTAGGAATTTAACTAATGGATCTCTTGTCATAGCTCAGAAATATATTCAAGAGGTGTTTAGATTGAATGGTATACCTAAGAAAATTATCTCGGATAGGGATGCTCATGTGACCTCTAGGTTTTGGCAAACCTTATTCTCTACACTTGGGACTCAGTGAAATATAAGTTTATCCTATCATCCAGAAACGGATGGAAAAACTGAAAGGATAAACCAAGTACTTGAAGACCTACTAAGAATGTACAGCATGGATCAGCAACACAAGTGGGAAGATTACTTTCCTTTAGTGGAATTTGCATATAACAATTCCTATCATTCTGCAATTACGATGGTTGTTTTCAAAGCATTGTATGGCCATAAATGTTGAACCCCTATAAGTTGGGATAAGCTTGAGGATAGGGTAATTCTTGGACTAGAGATGTCTAAAATGTATGAACATGTTAAAACTATTAAGAGAAGTCTAGCAAAAGCCAATGATAGGAAAAAAAAATCTATGCAGATTCTAAACGGGTACCCAAGAATTTTGTAGTAGATGAAAAAGTGTTGCTAAGGGTTAAGCGTCATAAGAGTTCCATCAAGTTTGGAAAGTCATGCAAACTAGATTGGCGCTACATAGGTCCTTTTGAGGTTCTTGAGGAAGTAAATCATGTTGTTTACTGAATTGTGTTGCCACCAACTCTTGCTCAGATGCATGATGTCTTTCACATCTCTTACCTAAAGAAGTATATACCAAGTGATAATCATGTAATTGATTGGAATTTTTTACAGGTACAAGACCATAGAGTGGTAAGAATTGAGTCTATCAAGGTGCTCAGAAAACGTAAGCTTCACTTGTGTAATAGGGAGGTTTTGCAATTCAAAGTCTAGTGGGACTAGTATGCAGAAGATTCTACCACTTAGGAAGACTATGTTGAAATAGGGCAAAAAATTTCTCACATCTTACATGCTTTTGAAAGTACTTGAAAAACAATGTTGTGTTTGTTTTTGGATTATTCTATTTTTTCTACATAAAATCATCGAGGACAATGATTCACAAGGGGGTGAGTATGTTACACCCCATTGTGTGTTTATCTATTTACTATTACTATGATCGGTTAAAATATTGAATATGTGAATGTATTTGTAACTCTGATTGAAATACATGTGTTTGTATTTTATTTAATTGTATCATTGGGAAAATGATGAATAAATGTTAATTTTATTTGATGTTTATAATGAGATGGATATGAGGAATGAATGTTGATTGAATTTGATATTCTGACTATGAAATGTATAATGCAAATGATTGTTTTGATGGACAGCTAACTACTATTGAAAATGTGCTAAGTTGAATGCAGATACAGGATCAAGGCTCCGGGAGAGAGGGGGAGTATCACTCGGGGGAAGGACTTGGTCAAGTAACCTTTAATGAAACCTAATTGAGCTTTCACACACTCACTTATAGATTGGTTAAGTAGAGCCATAGTTTCAAGAAATGGGTGAGTTACCTTTAGTCATGTTTGTGTTTGAATTTGAAAGGGTCATGATTTATTTTGTGAGCATTCTTGGTTTGTGATAAGTGCTTGGTGCATATGAGTTATTCCTTGTATGACTATATTTAATCGATGAGATATATATACATGAAATGTATATATATGTATGTACATGTACATGTCAATGATAGGCCATACACATGAGTAAATGTGTACATGAGTATACGTAGGTAGACATACCTATGCATGTTCATGGACGGATTGCCCATGGGCATGATGGTATCGAATGGAAAAGGAAACATATATGTATATATACACCGCATGCATATATGTTCGGTGATAAGTTAGCAATATGTGATTGACTATATAAGTATATATGTGATAAATGCATATATACATATATGTCGATGTAATGGAATGTCCATACAAGTACATCAATATATGTATATATGTGTATATAGATATATGCATCTGATAATGTTTATAAAAGGTAACATGGATAGATGCATTCAATTATCGAATGGTTTATTAATGAACTTGTATGTTAATAAGTATATATTTACATAAAAGCATTTTATGTTATATTTAAATATGTATAGATATATAAATATATAGATATAGATATATATTTGTATACAATGTATGCTCGATATAAAGAATATTTGGTGCTACATATTATAGTGCATTGATAGTAATAATATGCATGCATCGTCATATGTATAGTGAATAAAATATATCAATAAAGGTTGTGTGTAATGCTAAGGTTGTGAGTAAACATTCTAATATGATGAATGAAGTAATGACAATGCTACGAGCACTTGGATAAGCTAAGCCAATATTATGTGTTGATTGTTTAAGCAAGACAAAGTCAAAATTAACTAAAACACGGGAAATAAACATTGACTTAGTCTTTTAAACAGAAAATCAAAAGAATAAGAAACATGGTGTTTTGATGGCGTCAAAGTATGAATGGTGCAAACCAAATAAAAGTCTTGAACCTACAATGAATTCAAGCATGAGAATCAATATGAAATATGAATTGGTCAATTATGCAGCTGGCCAAATAAGTCAACCTATAGGAGACCATTACCTTGCATTTCTTAACTTCTTTCTTGTTGTCTTGAGGAATGAGGTGACTCATTCTCCTGGTATATTTGTTTGATGAGCATCAATTAATGTTGCCACCCTCTTTGTTTAAGTTGTTGAGTCGAGCTAAGGAGTTGTGATGTGTCATTTTGAGTAGCTTGTTTGAAGGCAAAAAATGCTCATATTTTTGTATAAATAAAGGAGAGGATTTCCTCATTTCAGATACACATTCACTTGCATTTTTCTATTTTTATCTAAAGATATTCTTGTTTATTGAGTTGAGAGAAGTTGTGAGGAAAATAGAGTGAGAGAAGTTGTGAGGCAAATAGAGTGAGAGTTATTGTGAGGAAATTTTGTGTAGAGGAATTGAGAAGTGAAAAAGTTGCAAGTTGATTCTTAGAGTGGATTTAGCTAAGGAACCAGCTGATCAATTGGGGTATACCATATATCAGGCATGTGAGTCTATTTTTATGTTTAATCTTTTTTTGGAAAGATTGAATGTCTTTGATTGTATTGTTTGGATAAATGCATTATATTGCTAGAATAGAGAAAAGATAGGGAAAGGAAAAGATTCTTGTTGTTATGATTTCCTTATAAATGTTTGTACATACTCCATATTAAGGAGTGGATGTAATCAATAGTATTATGCAATAGGATATGATGGAGCTTATATAGCTTATAAGGTTATTTATTTCAAAGTAATTGTGTAAAACTTATAGGTTATTCCTGGGATTAGATTTTCCAATGAAGGGGATAACTTATGCATGTGAATACTTAGTAGAAATGTCATTGTGATTATAAAAGGGAATATGTTGTTTCTGAGGTTAGAGATTACCTATTGAAGGGAATTACCTATGCAAAGTATTTAGATGGTCTTAAATCAAATCGAGCTAGGGTAATGTATGTGAATAGGATGACTTTTACTTGAAGTACTAAGTGAAGAATACTTTGGCCAACGTAGTGTATTTTCCACTGGTTGCATTGTCAATTCACTATGTTCCTTTAATCCATACTAGTTCAAGATTGTAGTGGGTATACAAGTTCTAGTTATGTAGGACACAACACTAAGCTCGAGAAGGTTATAGTTATGTAGGACACAACACTAAGCTCGAGAAGGTTGTAGTTATGAGGTTACCTTAATCTCTTCATCGAAAGGAGGGCCATCTTACCATATGTGGTAGATGTGTCGGGGACCACATTAAATTCCATGGTTGGAAGAAAAGAACTTGAGTGATGTTTCCCCTCAACAGTTGGCGACCAAGATTTGAAAAGGAATTTCCTAGACCATTTGTGTCTATTGCCTATGAAGCTCAATTGAGCAAAGTATGTATATTTGTATAGAATCTATGAAAAAATTGTAAAATTGATATATTATATTGAGAATGAAATCAATACTTTGGAAATATGTTATGTCAAATATGCTCCAATATTCTCTTTTGGAAAAGAATTTTTTTTATTACAATGAGAATGAAACATTGTTTATTTACTTGAGGTAAAAACCTAGGAAATTTACTTGTGTGAACAATTAGCATGTTACACGTGGTATCAAAGCTACCAGGTTTAACTTTGGAACCTATGTGCTCGCCATAATTTCCATCCAACATTGAATGAGACTAATGTTTGGAAATTCTTGTGCCAAGATGGTGCATCTTGGGTTAACTGCAAGGAAGTCAGTAATCAAGACTGAACACTACCTGAGGGAAAAGAAGGAAAAAGAGGCCATTGTTCTTACAATAGAGGGAACCAACTATGAAAATGTTATCTGGTTTAGTGATACTGAAACAATCATTCATGCCCTTTTTCAAATTAGTCAAGTAAAGAGAAGGATGAAGGAGGAGTCCAATTTCAACTACATACCTCCAGTTTCACCAACAAAGTCTGACATCTTGTCACTTTCTAAGGATATGCCCTCAGAATGTAGTAGCAGTCCTACATTAATATTTGGAGATCCTCGAGTTCTTCCTTTATCAAAAGTGATTACAATTTCCTTAAGCAATGAATCGAAGGGATATGTTCCTCGTAACTATTTGTTGGAAGATAAATCTAAAGGTTACTAGACCTTTTGGGATAGAGACGAGCAAATGAGAGATGAACAAAAATCTAAGGGGTACACCCCATTGAGTTATGTATCTAAGAGTGAATATGATGGATACTCTCCACTCGACTATTTGAATAGTCATTCTATGTAAATGAAAAGGATATTGAGATCCTTATGAATAAATAAAACTTATGTTTTTAGAAAAACTTGTGCACAAATCTTAAGTATGTCAAATTTATTTCATGTGCAAATGAATGCTCATTTAGATTTTTTCAATGTGTTAAGAAAAACATGATGGAATCTAATAAAGATGAACCTTCAGGTATAACCCTTTTCTTGCAAAGGATGGTGAGAACAAGGACTAATCCTAGAGGGATCCAAGAAGTTGGAAAAGTTCTGGATAATATTGAAGCCAAGTTGGACCACCTTGTAACCATCATGGATGAGACTAAGGCGATGATAGGAAACCTTGAGCAAGAAGTAAGAGGGAAAGAAAGAGTGGAGCAAAAAGTTCTAATCAATAATGATGAAGAGGAAGTTTCCAATAACGAGGATGAAGGTGAAAATTCCCATGATCATACTCAAACTCGTGTGCATGAGAATGAGAATTCTCAATCTCGATTTGAGGGAACCAGTAGGAAGCGGTTGGCAATTGAAATTTCTAGGGATATAAGAAAAATTACCCCACCAAAATTCGAAGGAAGCACCAATGAGGAAGAGGTTGAGGCTTGGTTAATACAAATGGGAAAATATTTTGAGATTAAAAACTACTATGAGATTACCAATTGGGGAGCCTACCAATTAGCAGGAGAAGCCTCTAACTGGTGGATGAACAAGAAAATGGAACTCAGACTCAGTTCCTTGAAGCTTACATGGAATGAGTTTGTGGAAATATTCTGGAAAAGGTGGTTACTAGGTAAAAGCAAGAAGTTGGGTCCATGAAGAGGGGAATTTTTGGAAAAAAAAAAATCTCGCAAAAACCACGTACGTGTTATTAAAAAAATGTTTGCGTTATGCTTCAAGTACCCGAGCCTAAAAAAATGTGTATGCACTAAAAGACGCGTACATGTTATAACACGTACACATTATAGAAAGTGTATGCGTTTTATAACACATACGAGTCATTTATTTAAAAAATGAAATACCTTTTAGAAATGCGTACGCATTTTGTAACACAAAACACGTATGCATTTTAAAACACATTCGTGTTTTTAAAAAGTATTTAATATTTTAAATAATCAAGCAAATAAAGAACGTGTATGTGTTTTGTAACGTGTACATGTTTTTAAAATTTTGAATCCCCAACCCACATGTTGTCTTGGTTTTAGGCTCATGAAAGACTTAGCAACCTGACCCTTAGCCTTTGACCTGCAACTAAAAAACTAAGGAAGGTTCAAGAGAAATTTCCAACTTTGGCAAAATGGCTGATGGACTTTTTTTTAATCAATATATGAAATTAAAACCCACTGGAAAACATGATGTCTAGTTTCCAAATATATTAAAAAAAAAAAAAAAAGATTGGATTATATTTGTTATTTTTTAGTTAATTTCTAAGCAAAGTAGTCTATAAACTTGAAATATCAAACATTTTTTGTTTTTTAATAACTTTTTTTTGGTTAATTTTCTTTTAAAAAAATTATATGGCATCAATCTTCAGAAAATTCTCTACACAATGAAAAAAAGATTCAAAAAATGTTTAGTTTAGGTCCAATTATATTGTTCGTACACATTGATTTTTTAAAACAGCAATTATGGCCAATAAAAATTTAATGAAAAAAATATTCAAAAAAAAATTACAAAAAAATATCCTCATCAATCTTCATGTTGTTAGCTATCTTTCCCCAAAAGGAATTAGAAAAATACTTTTATTTGGGTCAAAAAGTGGTGTCCGTACACATGCATGGTATGGTAAAAAAAATGACTTTTAAAAAGTGGTTTTTATACATCCCTATCAAAATTCAGTTTCTATCGTCTGGCTATTTGAATAAATTACATATTTGGAAACTAGATTCAAAATTCAAAATTTCATATTCCTAACTTTTTTTAAGAATCATTGTGTAAGTGCCTCAAATTTTTAGTCCAAGTGTGACAAATTCTGAAAAATAGCAAAAACACTTCCACTTTTTGAGCTTTTTGTGGACCCAACTTCCTGCATTAGCCCTTCTCCAACTCTTTTATGACCAAAAACTCACTAATTTTTAGAATCTGAGATAGGGAGAGATGACAGTAAATGAGTACTGGGAAAAGTTCACCTATCTGTTACAATACGTACCAATGTATTAGAAGGATAAATGATTCTTTATCAGGAAATTCATTATGGGGCTTAACATCCAAATTTTTGGTGAAGTAGATGTGCACAATCCAGCCACTATGGACCTAGTCTATGAGAGGGTTGTCAAGAAGGAACATAAGCTTAAATCCATCTCATTCTACTGAGAGAATAGAAACCAAAAGAAGTTTGGAGGAACCCAAGTTATTCAGACTCCAAAGAATTTTAATGGAGTGCAAGATTTTCAAAAGAAAAGGGGATAAGGGATCCTAAAATAATGGAAGCGAATCAAGGAGGGAACACGGGAAGAATAATTTCAATAGCAGTAATTTCAACAATGTTATAGGAAATGCTAGTAGACCTGATGTCCGCAAGGAAGAAAGGACCAGCAGTGGGATGCTTCACATGTGGTTTAAACCATTATGCTATAAACTTCCGCAACAAACCTTCTAGGTCACGACCACATGGAAACCCTCTTCCTTCCCAACAAACAGCATTTCAACAGAAGATCCATGTCATCCTGGATGATCGACAAGCAAAGTATCATATTACTCCAGTGGAAACTCCAGGTATTTTATTTGGTATGACTATTTCCATACTTAATGATACTAGAGGTATTGAAAAATTTACTTCACCTAGAGTAGCTAATCAAATAACTAGGAAAGTTGGTTATATGGCAAAGTCTTGGGATGAAGAATATGCAAACCAGACAAGAGAAACAGTGCAACAATGTTTATTTGAGGCAAAGGTCAAACTTCCAAGTTTCTCATATGAGGTAAACTTATACGTAGCACCCTTAGGATCTTATGATGTCATCCTAAGAATGAATTGGCTTTGGAAGCATAGAGCCAAAGTGGATTATCATGCAAAAAATGTAGAGTGCTTAGATGATCTAGGTATTTCGATAACGCTACAAGGGACACCTAAGGAAATCAAGTTGCGCCAAATCTCTACTATGCAACTACATAGAGTGGAGAAGAAAGGATGCAAACTCTTCACAGTAAAGATGGAAAAGCTTAAGAAATGTAAGGAATTAATTTTTCAAGGTGGCATTGTCTTTTATGGGCCACAAGACAACCAAGAAGTTGAGGAAGGTGAAATGATGGAAACTGGAGAGACAGATATGGAGAAATATCTTATCTTATGAAATTTTGTGGATGTATTTCCAGAAGAGCTACCTGGATTACCACCTACAAGGGTATTTGATTTCTCCATTGATATAGTGCCAGGATCGGAACCTATTTCCAAAGTTCCTTACAAGATAACAACAAAGTTAATGGAGCTTAATGCATAGCTAGAAGAGTTGTTATCCAAGGGTTTGATAAGACTCAATGTTTCACCCTGGGGAGCACTAGTGATCTTC
This sequence comes from Sequoia sempervirens, assembly GCA_007258455.2. Taxonomy (NCBI): domain Eukaryota; kingdom Viridiplantae; phylum Streptophyta; class Pinopsida; order Cupressales; family Cupressaceae; genus Sequoia; species Sequoia sempervirens. The sequence goes on along the minus strand of VDFB02026320.1, from coordinate 95,046,251 downwards.
GTGAAGAAGGATGGTACACTACACTTGTGTATAGATTATTAGATGCTTAATAAAGCTACAATAAAGAATAAGTACATGTTGCCATGTATTGATGATCTTTTTGATCAGATGTGGGGTGTAGTTGTATTTTCAAAAATTGATCTATGATCAGGATACCACCAATTGAGAATCAAAGATGAAGACATTTTCAAGACTTCCTTCAAGACCAAATATAGGCATTATGAGTTCATGGTCCTACCATTCAAACTTACAAATGAGTCAGCAGCATTCATGAACCTAATAAACAACGTGTTTAGGGATTGCCTAGATAAGTTTATTTTGGTTTTCTTGGATGACATCCTAATTTATTCCAAGAATGAGGAGGATCATTGCAAGCATTTAGAGATAGTTCTCTAGTGGTTAAGAGAACATAAGTTATATGGGAAACTCTCTAAGTGTACCTTCTTTCAGAAGAAAGTGCAGTACCTAGGTCACGTGATTTCACCTGAAGGAATTTTAGTTAATGTAGCCAAAATAAAGGTAGTGTTAGAGTAGTTAGTGCCTAAGAATGTACCTAAGGTCGAGAGTTTTATGGGTTTGGCAAGCTACTATCGGAAGTTTTTTGCAAACTTTTCTAGAATATCCTTTCTTATTACTTCATTATAGAGGAAAGGGAAAAAGTTTGAGTGGACAAAAATATGCCAAGTAGCATTTGATCTACTCAAAGAAGAGTTGACTATTGCTCTAATTTTGAAGGTACCAAATCTTGATGGTGACTTCACTATCATCACAAATGTGTCAAGAGAAGGCTAAGGTGGAGTCTTGATGTAAGAAGGGAAAGTTATAGCTTATGAATCAAGAAATTTGAACCCCTATGAACAAAATTATGTGTCCCATGACTTAGAGTTGGTAGCAATGGTTCATGCATTGTAGATGTAGAGGCACTATTTGTTGGGAAAGCCTTTTGATTTACAGATCAATCATCACAGTTTGAAATATTTGTTCACCCAACCCAATCTAAATGCACAACAAAAAAGATGGTTGGAGTTGATATCTGATTATGACTTCAATAGATCAACTACATCAAGGGAGAGGAGAATCAAATTTTTGGTGCCTTAAGTCACAGGTGGCATATCGCCTCAATGGTGACAATTCAAAACGAATTTAAAGTCCAAGTGTTGCAAAAATTTGAGGATGAGTACTATGAGCAAGTTAAGCAAGCACTCAAGATCAATCCACAAGATGCAAGGTATGAGGGATTTCACTTTGAACCTAAAGGATTGTTAAGTTTTAAAGGAAGAATATATGTGCCTAACTCTAAGGAGTTAAAGAATCTTGTGTGGAAAGAAGTTCATGAAGCACCATACTCTGGAGATCCTGGTGTGACAAAAATATTGGCTAATGTGAAGCCATTATATTTTTGGAAGGAGATGAAAGGGGATGCTGCTAGATTTGTGGCTAGATGCTTGGAATTTCAAAGGGTGAAAGTTGAAAATCAAGACCCTGCAAGTCTATTGTATCCACATGATATTTCAAAAAGTAAGTGGCAAGTCATTAGTATGGAATTTGTGCAAGGATTACCCATGTCAAGGAATAAGCACAATACCATTCTAGTGGTGGTAGAAAAGCTTACTAAGGTAGCACATTTTATACCTAGGAATTTAACTGATGAAACTCCTGTCATAGCTCAAAAATTCATTCAAGAGGTGTTTAGATTGCATGGAGCACCTGAGAAAATTATCTCAGATAGGGATGCTCATGTGACCTCTAGGTTTTGGAAAACCTTATTCTCTACACTTGGGACTCAATTAAATATAAGTTTAGCCTATCATCCAGAAACGGATCAAAAAAATGAAAGGGTGAACCAAGTACTTGAAGACCTACTAAGAATGTAGTGCATGAATCAATAATACAATTGGGAAGATTACTTTCCTTTAGTGGAATTTGCATAACAATTCCTATCATTCTACAATTAAGATGGCTCTTTTCAAATCATTGTATGGTTGGAAGTTTCAAACCACTATAAGTTGGGATAAGCTTGAGGATAGGGTAAGTCTTGGACCAGAGATGTTTTCTAAAATGGAGGAACAAGTTAAAATTGTTAAGCGAAGGCTAGTAGAAGCCAATTATAGGCAAAAAAGCTATGTAGATTCTAAATGGGTTACCAAGAATTTTGTAGTAGGTGAAAAAGTGTTGCTAAGGGTTAAGCCTCATAAGAGTTCCATCAAGTTTGGAAAGTCATTCAAACTAGCTTCCCACTATGTAGGTCCTTTCGAGGTTCTTGAGGAAGCAAATCATGTTGCTTACTGAATTGTGTTTCCACTAGCTCTTGTCCAAATGCATAACATATTTCATGTCTCTTACCTAAAGAAGTATATACTAGGTGATAATCATGTAATTGATTGGAATACTTTACAGGTACAAGACACTGAAGTGGTAACAATTGAGCCTATCAAGGTGCTCAGAACACGTAAGCTTTGCTTGCGTAATAGGGAGGTCCTAAAATGCAAAGTCCAATGGGCACAGTATGCGAAAGATTCTGCCACTTGGGAAGACTATGTTTAAATAGTGCAAAAGTTTCCTCACGTCTTACATGCTTTTGAAAGTGCTTGAAAAATAATGTTGTGTTTTTTTTTGGATTATTCTATGTTTTCTACATAAAATCATCGAGGATGATGATTCACAAGTGGGGAGTATGTTACACCCCATTGTGTGTTTATCTATTTAGTATTACTACAATTGCTTAAAATACTGAATATGTGAATGTATTTATAACTCTAATTGAAATACATGCGTTTGTACTTTTTTTATCTATATCATCGGGAAAATGATGAATGAATGTTAATTTCATTTCATGTTTATAATGAGATGAATATGAGGAATGAATGTTGATTGAATTTGATATTCTGACTATGAAATGTATAATGCAAATGATTGTTTTGATGAACGACTGACTACTGTTGAAAATGTGCTAAGTTGAATGCAGATACTAGATCAAGCCTCTGGAAGAAAGGGGGAGTATCACTCAGGAGAAGGACTTGGTTGGGTAACCTTTAATGAAACCTAACTGAGCTTTCACACACTCACTTATAGAATGGTTAAGTCAGGTCATAGTTTCAAGAAATGGGTGAGTCACCTTAAGTCATTTTTGTGTTTGAATTTGAAAGGATCATGGTCTCTATTGTGAGCATTCTTGTTTTGTGATAAGTGCTTGGTGCATATGAGTTATACCTTGTGTGACTATATTTAATCGATGACATATGTATACATGAAATGTATATATATATATATATATACATGTGCATGTCGATGATAAGCCATACACATGAGTAAATGTGTGCATGAGTATACGTAGGTAGACGTACCTACACATGCTCATGGACAGATTGCCCATGGGCATGGGGGTATGGAATGGACAAGGAGATATATATATATACACACACAGCATGTGTATATGTTTGTCGATAAGTTAGCAAATATATGTGATTGATTGTATAAGTAAAAGTATATGTGATATATCCATATATACATATATGTACACATATTGAAATATACGAATATGTCGACGTAATGGAACATCCATACGAGTACATCAATATATGTATATGTGTATATAGATATATACATATGATAATATTTATAAAAGTTAACATGGATAGATGCATTTGAATATCAAATGGTTTATTAATGAATTTGTTTGTTAATATATGTAAACATAAAATTATTTTATGTTATATTTAAATATGTATATATATGAATACATTGTATGCTCGATATAAAAAATACATGGCACTACATATTATAGCACATTGATAACATATAACATGCATGTATAAACTTTGTATATAGTGCATTGATAATAATAATATGTGCACAACATATGTATAGTGAATAAAACATATCATTAAAGTTTGTGTGTAATGCTAAGGCCGTGAGTAAACATTCTAATGTACTACATGAAGTAATGGCATTGTTGTGAGCGCTTGGATAAGCTAAGCCAATGTTATGTGTTGAGTGTTTAAGCAAGACAAAGTCAAACTTAACTAAAACACAGGAAATAAACATTGACTTAGTCTTTTAAACAGCAAACCAAAAGAATAGGAAACCTAGTGTTTTGATGGTGCTAAAGTATGAATGATGCAAACCAAATAGAATTCTTGAACCTGCAACAAATTCAAGGATGAGAAGCAATATGAAGTATAAATTGGTCACTTATGCAGTTGGCCAAATAAGTCGACCTGTAGGAGACCATTACCTTGCATTTCTTAACTCTTTTCTTGTTGTCTTGAAGAATGAGGTGACTCATTCTCATGGTTGCATATGTGTTTGATGAGCATCGATTTATGCCACCACCTTATTTGTCTAAGTTGTTGAGTTGAGCTAAGGTGTTGAGATGTGTCATTTTGAGTAACTTGTTTGTAGGCAGCAAAGGCTCATAATTTTGTATAAATAGAGGAGAGGATTTCCTCATTTGGGATACGCATTCACTTGCATATGCTATTTTTATCTTAAGATATTTTTGTTTACTAAGCTAAGAGAAGTTGTGAGGCAAATGGAGTGAAATTTATTGTGAGGAAATTCTATGTAGAAGTTCTTGAGAAGTGGAAAAGTTGCAAGTTGATTCTTAGAGTGGATTTAGCTAAGGAACCAGTTGGTCAATTGGAGTATAGCATATATCAAGCATGTGATTCTACTCTTTTTATGTTTAATCTATTTTTGGAAAGATTGAATTTCTTTGATTGTATTGTTTGGAGAAATGCATTATATTGCTAGAATAGAGAAAAGATAGGGAAAGGAAAAGATTCTTACTGTTGTGATTTCTTTATAAATGTTTGTACATACTCCATATTAAGGAGTGGATGTGGTCAATAATTTTATGTACTAGGATATGATGAAGCTTATATAGTTTATAAGGTTATTTATTTTGAAGTAATTGTGTAAAACTCATAGGTTATTCTTGGGATTATATTTTCCCATGGAGGGGATAGCTTATGCATGTGAATACTTAGTAGAAATTCCATTATGATTGGAAAAGGGAATATGTTGCTTCCAAGGTTAGATATTACATATTGAAGGGAATTAACTATGCATGGTATTTAGATGGTCTTAAATCAAATCAAGCTAGGGCAGTGTATATGAATAGGATGACTTTCAATTGAAGTGTTGACTGAAGAATACTTTGGCAAAATTAGTGCAATTTTCCACTGGTTGCACTGTCAATTCACTGTGTTCCTATTATGCATACTAGTTCAGGATTGTAGTGGGTATACAAGTTCTAGTTATTTAGGACATAACACTAAGCTCAAGAAGGTTATAGTTATGAGGTTACCTTACCAATATCTTCGTTGAATGGAGGGCCATCTTCCCATATGTGGTAGATGTGCGGGGAACCGCATTAAAGTCTATGGTTAGCGGAAAAGCACTTGAGTGATGTTTCCCATCAACAGTTGGAAACCGAGATTTGAAAAGGAATTTCCTAGGCCATTTGTATCTATTGCCTATGAAGCTTAGTTGAGCAATGTATGTATCTTTGTATACAATCTATGAAAATTTGTAAAAGTGATATATTATATTGAGAATGAAATCAATACTTTGGAAATATGTTATGTCAAATATGCTCCAATATTCTCTTTTAGAAAAGAAATTTTTTATTGCAATGATAATGAAACATAGTTTATTTACTTGAGGTAAAACCTATAAATTTACTTGCGTGAACAATGTTACAATTTTAGTTTTCTCATTTTGTCATACCTCTATGCCAAACCCTAATCCTACACATGCCAAATTATTAGTAAATCAAACTACTCCTCTTTGGAATACCTCACTTTCAAAACCAAATCTTTGATTGAAGGCACAAGCCATGAGGTATCATATACATCCCAACTTTGACACTCGTGTATTTTTTCTCTATTCATCTTCACCTACCACCTTGCATGACAAGTGCACCAATAATGCACTTAGTAATGATGAAAATCTCTAAGGGATTCCATCTTGTACAAAGACTTAACCCAATCCTTCAAAAATGGATCCACATGTCACTCCAAAAGGGTGCACCACAAGGGTGCCTCTAATTGACATTAATAAAATATTTATGGTTTTGAACACAAAGGGGATCCTCACCATAATTAGTGAGCATAATTGTACACTATAGGGAACCCTCCTTCATACCTTCCAAGCACATCTCTACACAAGAGGACATAATTTCTTATACAAGTTGGAGAGAAATGGTGCTCAACATGTACACAAAGCCCATTTTTCATACAAACTTTGAAATGGAGACCATGATGTAGTTTTTGATAATCTTTCTAGGTGTCTTAAGATTATAGAGGTAAAATTGAAGGAGCATCACAAAAAATCCACAATCTCTAACCAAAAATCCCAATGAGAATTTGTTGTTCAAGTGTCCAAATATAAGGATAAGAACCCATGGTTCTATAGAGAACAAAAGATGTAAACCTTGGAGATATTACATTTTAGAAACCATTTGATGAAAGGAATGGTATCACTCAGACGCCATCTTCAAGTTTTAATAGTGGTGGTCCTAAGCAACATCGAGATGATTCAATTTGCAAGTTTCCTTAGGAGTAAACCATTGTATTTTTTATTATGTTATGTTTGTACAACCAATATTTTGATTATTATGGCATATTGTTGTAGTTTTTATCGTGATTGCTACCATAGCCATATTTTTAAATGGGTTTCAATCCGATTTAATGTAAGTAGAGGGTTCAACAATTTTATCTTGTTTGTGAACTCAATTTATAGATCTAGATATTTCTATGAATATAAATTCATGATTAAGTATACTCAAACCAATTCTTTTATAATATATTACAAGCTATCATCTCTTTTATTTATGAACCCAACTATGATGTTAGGGTTTGCTATTATTTGTATAAATGCAAGGAATTTTTTTAGGTTTACTAAAGTCAAGTAGAAATCAATTAGGACTTATCATTTAGGGTTAAATAATGAAGCCTAAAGCATAATACTAAGTTATTAAAGTTTTTTTGTGTAAACAATAATTTAATATGGAGATTTTAAAAGTTCTAATTAAATATATAAGCCAAAAATTTAAATAGCCAAATTATTTACCCTAAATTTAGTTAGGGACATTATAGTGGTGTAACATGCCCATAGTTTATCCTATTCATTCCACCTAATTTTAACTCATAATGTGAAAATATCACGTTCACAAACACATAGAAATAAAAAATTTGCAAATTAATAAAATAGAAGCATATTTGAAATAAACCCATTCCAAATTACACTGCATAAATAAATTAACATTACATAATCCACATGGCGACGGGGAGGAGCGCTCTGGGCAAGAAGATGAGCGAGGCTCCCATTTTGAATTCTGTTGGTGATTCTGCAGAGGAAGTCTCTGAATCTGATGATGATTCATGGCCGAAGGCGTTCCAAAAACTTGTTTCATCTGTGTTGGGCTTATTGGTCGGGTCTAGATCCATGTTTCTGGATGTTTAATGGATGGGCCTGGTTGGCTGCTTTCTTGTGTAGTCCCCTGCCTCTTCTTTTAGCGAATCTTTCCAATGCTTTTGTTATGGTTGTTCTGCAACTGGCCGAGGGTTTTGGAATCCTGGTACTTTGCGGTGTGTCCAGTTTTTGCTCTTGGAATCTTGGAGGCTTTATGGAAAGACTTGGAAAAGCCTTGGAGAAAACTTCATCAAGCTCTTCATCTTTTGTGGAAATCTTTCAAGGTAGGATTCTTTCACTTAGAATGTAATAGTTTATTTTATTATAAATGTATTAATGGAGGTTTTGGATAAGTTTCTTATTACTTAGCTATTTTTTGTGTGTATGGAATAGGTGTGTGCGAGGTTAGGCTTTCCCAAGTTGATGAAAGAAACCCGTGTGGGGTAAGGGATGTGTGGAACCTCCAAAGGGATGTTTTTTTCTCATCGAGGGGGAGAGTTTGTGAATATGAGTACCCTTAGTTCCATTGGGAAATTTGAGGAGAAATAGTGTGGTAAATATTGGGAGGAGTTGTTAAGTATATGGAGGTATTCAATCCCCTTGAGAGAGTTGTTACTTGTATGAAAATGTGTTCATGGTTTTATATTCATCCCCATTGGAGAGAGTCCCCTCTCCTCTCCCTTCAGTGAACCTTGTAAAGGTATCATTTGTGAGTGTATCCTTAGGTAGGGTTGTGTGTGCTCCATGAGTTGTTTATGTGTCTATTATGTATTGTGCACCCAATTTTCTTATGAGCCTCCTAACTTAGGGGTGGACTTGTAAGCAAACCCAAAGGTTGGGAGATGATCTCTTCATTAGCTTATGGGAAATTATGTTTTTTGTAGGTGTAGACATCCAAATTTGGACAATTAATTTATCCAAATTTATCACTTTTCATCTAAACATCCTCTTCTCTGAGTTAATTAAGTAATATTACTATTATTTAATTAATATCCTCAATTCTGCCAAATCCCTAAGGTATTTAATTAATAATTAATAATTAAATATTAAATACCTTACCCTCCTTAATCCTCTTTTCATCAAATAAATTAAATAAATATTATATTTATTTAATTCCTCACATGTCATTTTCATCTAATCCTAATTTATTTCTTAATCTCTTCATTAAGGATGTGCACATGCCTAATCCATGATTAGGCATAAATGTCTTACCCTAATTAATATGTATTTAATTAATAATTAAATATTAAATACCTTACCCTCCTTAATCCTCTTTTCATCAAATAAATTAAATAAATATTACATTTATTTAATTCCTCACATGTCAGTTTCATCTAATCCTAATTCATTTCTTAATCTCTTCATTAAAGATGTGCATATGCCTAATCCATGATTAGGATGTGTCACATCCTCCAACTTTTGCAAGTTGGCTTCTAATCCTCATTAACCCCTAATTATCCTCTAATTACTGATTAGTCAAACCTAATTAGTACCTTGGTCAACTCTCCCCATCCCCCAAGGAATTTTTAATTCCTTTTTATTCACCCTAGGCTCCTCTCTTCCCCATGTGAATTTTTAATTCACTTTTATTATTCCTAGAATCCCCTTTTCTCATGCATCTTCTAGAACCTTTGACTTGTCACATCAAGTCACATGTGACAAATTCCCACCTTTTGGGAACCTTGTCTTATCCACTAAATTCTTCCAATCATTGTGAATTTTTAATTCACTTTTATTCTCCCAAAGTTTTCCCTCTCCCCATGTGATCATTGAAAGGTCACATCAAATTACTTGAAAGGTATTTGTCCTTACTCCACATCATGTACCTCTCTTCCACATCACCTACACATCATCTCACCCTTAGCCATCTCACATTCCACATGTCAAAATGTGAGGGCTTGTGAGTCCTCAACTCACCTTAGCCCTTCATCTTGACCTTGTTGGATAAATCCCAACCATTGAATTCTCTAGAGAATTCAAGTTTCTCTATAAATCCCTCCTCCTCAAGGGCATTTACAAGACTTAGCCATTTTGCAACTAAATGTTGCCATTTTGTGCACTCATCTAGCCTTCAATTACATTCACTTGCATTTACATCCAAGCATATAGTCAAATCCTTCATTTTTAGCCACATCAAGAGCCATCAAGGAGCATACAAATCAATCCAAATCAAGGGCCAACCAAAGAGTTTCAGCTACAAGAAAGAAGGTATAACCATCTATCTTCATTTAACATTTTTCTCTTTGCATTTTACAAATTCCTTAGGCTAATTTTGAGGTGTTTCATTATGTTTTCCATTGCATTTTAATTGCTTAGAATAGGTTATACATTTTGATATCACATTTCTAGCACGCCCGGTGGGACCCACAAATGGTTCCTATACTTCACGTTTGTTGTTGTTGAGATTTTTGCAGGAACACGTCACAGTGGGGCGACTACGCCCCTGATTTTTTCGCAGTGGGGCGATTACGCCCCTGATTTTCCGCAATGAGGCGATTATGCCCCTGATTTATTGTAGTGAGGCGATTACGCCCCTGATTTTTCGCAGTGAGGCGATTACGCCCCTAATTTACTGCAGTGAGGCGATTATGCCCCCTTGGTTGAAAATTATTTTCTGTGCTAACATTTTCTGTAGTGAGGCGATTACGCCCCCTTGGCTGAAAATTATTTTTTGTGCTAACATTTTCTGTAGTGAGGCGATTACGCCCCCTTGGCTAAAAATTATTTTCTATGCTAACATTTTCTGTAGTGAGGCGATTACGCCCCCTTAGCTGAAAATTATTTTATGTGCTAACATTTTCTGCAGTGAGGCGATTACGCCCCCTTGCCTGAAAATTATTTTATGTGCTAACATTTTCTGCAGTGAGGCGATTACGCTCCCTTGGCTAAAAATTATTTTTTGTGCTAACATTTTCTGCAGTGAGGCGATTACACCCCCTTGGCTGAAAATTATTTTTTGTGCTAACATTTTCTACAGTGAGGCGATTACGCCCCTTGGCTAAAAATTATTGTCTGTGCTAACACTTTTCTGTAGTGAGGCGATTATGCCCCCTAGGTTGAAAGTTATTTTCTATGCTAACACTTTACTGCAGTGAGGAGACTACGCCCCCTGGGGCTGAGATTTGTACTAACACTTTTCCGCAGTGGGGAAATTACGCCCCTGATTTTCTGCAGTGAGGCGACTATGCCCCTGATTTACCGCAGTGAGGCGATTACGCCCTTGATTTACTGTAGTGAGGCGATTACGCCCCTGATTTTCTGCAGTGAGGCGATTACACCCCTGATTCGCTGCAGAAGGGTGACTGCGCCCCCTAGAAGGTAAAACTGTTATCTTGGCTTTGGTTTTCTTTGCTATTTTCTCCCTAACATTGTTCTTGCAAGGATACATGTGTTTTTTGCTAACTTTTTGTAGCATATTCTTGTGAAGTTGATGGACAAAGCGGGATAAAACATCTAACATTTGCTTGCAGGGCTATCCATTTGTTCAAACTTTTTAAACTATCCTTGTTGTTTGCATTAATCTAAGAACATAGTTTAATTAGAGGAAGTAATATTCATTGCTTGCTATGCTTATCTTTTTGTGTTACCCAAAGGGAGCATTAGCTTGTTTTCGCTTTCACCTTGCACTTTGTGTGAGCTTGGGGAGTAGTTGGAGACGGTTAGTGCTTTCTTTATAATGGGACCTGCTTGGGGATTTCATCACCCCAAGGGACGATTCCAACCACGCATACCGGCGGGGTATATAAAGGGGGGAGAGCGAAAGTTGTACCCCAATCCAGTCACGTCGTAATTGGCGGAGCGTCAAAGCTAGGGTGATACCTAGATAGATGTGAAGAGTTGGTCTGAGCCCTTCAGTATCTCGATGGGGTTCCCGACTCACACTTGTGACGGGCTGGTGTTCACATTGTGCCTCACGTATCGAGAGTATATCGAGGACTCCCTAGACACCTTGTGCATCCTAGATTAAGACCTCTTTGGCCATACCCTTAACACTAATCATAGGGTTGTGTTTGCTTGAGAGTGTTTTCTTGTAAGAAACCAGTGAAATTTTCACAATTTGGCCTTATCATTGTCATTTTAAAGTCCTTGCCATAGTCATTTGCATCAAACCAAGCCCCTGATTTACCGCAGTGAGGCGATTACGCCCCTGATTTACCACAGTGAGGCGATTACGCCCCTGATTTACCGCAGTGAGGCGATTATGCCCCTAATTTACCTCAGTGAGGCGACTGCGCCCCTGATTTATCGCAGTGAGGCAATTAAGTCCCTGATTTACTGCAGTGAGGTGATTACGCCCCTGATTTACTGCAGTGAGGCGATTACGCCCCTGATTTACCACAGTGAGTTGATTACGCCCCTGATTTACTGTAGAGGGGAGAATTTGCCCTCTTGAACACCCAAAATCACCCCATTTGGATCCGTTTAGCCTCTAAACCATCATTTAACCATTTCCAACCATTATCTCATCATCCCAAGCCTCTGTTTTGTCACTCTAAACCTCCAAAAACCTCTATTTGACCATTTTAAACCTCCATCTCATCATTCCAAACTTTCGTTTAACCATTCTAAATCCCCATTCACTCTCCACAATCATCCTTAATCCATCCACTCATTTTAAATTTCCCCATAATCCATTTAAAAGTCTGTACCCTCACCTAGCGAACATCATAATTTTACCATTTACATCACCAAACACCACACATAACCAAACCACCTTAACCTTGTATTACAAAGTGGTTATCCAAATTGACCATAGCACTTGAACTTGATTATTAGTCTTTAACTTCAACCCAAATCAATTTGCTTCCATCTTGAGGTGAATTCGGTGTCATAAGTTATCATCCTCGGCCCAATCAATCCATTCCTATCTTAAGGTGGATTCGATGTCGTGATCATCCTCTTAATCAATCAAATCTCTAGGTCACTAAGGGTAACTTTCTTTGATTAAACTCAAGGTCTCTCTCACATCTTTCATCATCCAATCATACCCATCTAATCATCCAAATCTATCAAATCTAATCATTTTTTCAAATCATCCAATTACCCAATCAATCAAAACACATTCGTTATATCACCACAATCCTATCCAATCTGATCTATTCAATCAAAATCCAATCAACCTTATCCAATCCAATCCATTCACATCACCTTCAACCCAATCAATCTACTTCCATCTCGAAGCAAATTCGGTGTCGATCGTCAGAATCAATCCCATCACATCATCCAATCATCCTAATCTGAGCTTTAGTCCAATCCTGATCTGAGCTTGACCCAAATCCCGATTTGAGCTTTAGTCCGATCCCATCCAAAATCTTTTCATCCATCCTCTTTATCCTTTCACCATCATGAATCCTTATCCTCCATTAATAGTGGTCAAGGGAAACCCTAATTACATTGACAACGATAATGAAAGTCTTGTTGATCAAGAGGAATATGACATAGATCCCCTTGACACTATCATTGCTAGTAAGCTTTCTCCACCCACTTTCCAAAATCCAATCACCCCCTCGAGTTATCTTGTTATGTCTTCGTCCATGCCTAATCATGTTGCTTATGCTACCTTTGACAAGGGATATCCGTCATATCCATCATACCCTTCATCTACATCATCCTCTTATCCAACACCCGCATCCTCTTATCCTAGTCTACCATCTCAATACCCATATCCTAATCCCCCATCCACATCCTCCTATCTAAATCCTTCATCCGCATATACCCACTACCCTAATCTTTCATGCCAATCTACTCACTCTAATCCTACATTCGTACCTTCCTATCCTAATCCAACATCCACATCAACTTATCCTAATCCAACATCCACATTTCCCTATCTCAATCTGCCATCTCAATTTTCCCATCCTAATCCACCATCCCAATACCCTTACTACAATCCACCACCCGCATCCTCATGTCCTAATTCACCATCCCAATCCCCTTATCTTAACCCTTCATCTAACCTTAATCCCCCATCTATTTCCAATCCTGCATCCAATCCCATTCCCCCATCTAATCCTAGTCCACCAATCCATAATCCTTCATCCACTCCTACCACACCATCTCAGCCTAGAGCATTCAAGCTCTTCACTCCAGAAGTTCTCCAAGGACTTATAACAAAGAAGGCATCTCCCACTCCACACCTTGAAGTTATGGAATCATGCCATCCCAACCCATCATCCACGGTCATTAGAGACGAGACTCTTCTCCACCCAACACCTATCATTGATGGTACCACCCCTAGCACCACTCAAACCATCAAACCCATCACATCTCCTACCATCACATCCTATGAATCCGTTGAACCCCCATCTCCTACCATCACATCCTCTGAATCCGTTGAACATCCACCTCCTACTCCAAGAGTTATCGAACCCATCGACGATGCTCAAATCCATTCTGATGACTGCATCGAATCCTCCATCCTATCTCCCCAACTTGAAGAGTCTCTCCAACACTCTGTCATCCTTTCATCCACACAAGATGTGTCATGCCAAGAGTCTAATCCAAAGCATGCCCACATATCCCCTTCTCCAGATCAAGATCCTACCATCTCATCTAGTCCACCACAAGATCACAGTCCCCCATCCATTCCATTCCATGATCCCCTTGTCATTCAAGCTTCCACCGCTCCATCTTCATCTCCATCACATGAGCCCACTACCACAAATCCAAATCCTATCATATCCCCTAATCCCTCTCCTGATACCACCCATCCAAATGTTGATATCCCATCATCTCCCTCTCATGATCCCCCATCATCACCTAAAAATGCTATCCCCACATCGCTTGCATATCCCCTTGGTACTCTCACATTCTTCCATGGTGGCCTCCTCGCAGAAGAAAAACATAGTGTATATACTGCCTATCATCCTCCACCTAATAATGGACTGGCATCATGTTTCCAAAATAACACAAATCCTATCATGGATTGCATGCTCAAGAAAATGAACTATCAAGGAAAAGGTGTAGGCCTTCATGAGCAAGGTATTTTAGAGCCCATCCAAGTCAAAGAACAAGTCTACATGCAAGGTCTTGGACCTATTTCCCAAGACTCACAATCTAAAGATGTTGGTACAACCTCTAGACGTCCTCAACAAGCCTTTTTCACAAGAAATGTCGACTCTTCCCATCACCCCACCAGATCATATGTTGCCATCCCTCCTCCTCTATCATATCACCTCAAAACAACTATCCATATTCCCCCTTCATCTGCTCCATCCATTTTAGGTCCGTACATCCCTCCATCCACCATATCCCATCATTCATTTACTCCATCCATTTTGGGTCCGTATATCCCAAACTCACCTCCTTCATCTCATCCTTTCATCCATCCAACACCTATCCATGTCATCCATCATAAACATCCCTCTCACATGTCCCCTAATCAAGATCAACAAAGGCACATACCCGCACATCCTCCATCTACACATAATCCTACCTTCGTCGCTCCACATCATCCATCTCCTCGCACCCATCCCATTGCTACCAAAAGCACTTTGGGTATTAAAACAAGAATGTATCAATCTAAAGATCGACATGAATCTAAAGCTTTCGATGTCCCCTCCAAAAGACATGGTGAAGAGAAGAAAAATATAAATCTAAATCCACATCAAATTCGTAGGCCACAAAGGCCCACCAAAGCAAAGATCAAAACCATGTGGATCCCAAAGAAAAAAGATGCAATGCCATCACATGAAAAATTTGTAAGAACATTCAAAGTCGCTAATCCAAAAGCTAATCATACACCCCTTTCATCTCCTAAGTCTGTTTTGGGTCCCTATGTCCTTAAATTCACCATTCCATCTCCTCCATTATCCCCACATTCTCCATCCCTTAATCCTATTATCTTTTCACATCCACCACCAAATGTGCCAATGTTGGTCCTGAACACATCTCCCCATCATTCCATCCATACCCTTTGCAGCATCCCATCCATTATCCCATGTATCTCCCCTCTCAAATCCCTCTAATTCATCCTCTTGCATAATCCATTTATCCTAATAAGGTTGTACCAACATCCAACAGTCACTTCAAACATGGGCTCTTAATACCTCATATAGAACTTGATGCTTGAGTCCTTCATCCATATCCTTATCATGTATCTTCTAAATTCCCTTATCCATTTTCATCCCCCTATTATCCAAAAAATCCAAAAAAATAAAATAGTAAAGAGAAATAATTTGTCCAATGGTGAAAACTTGGCAAACAAGCGCCTTGGATAAGTACCATGATGAAAACCTGGCAAACAGGCGTCATGCGTAAATCCCCATCTGCACTTGGGAGCAACTTCTTGATATGCATTCCCTCCCTTTGCTATGCTTCCAGCTATGCACCTATAATCCCCTCCATCCCACCTATCTTCCGCGTCCTACCATCATATCCCATTTATCTCCCATCCCTCTATCCTTCTTGTGATCTTGATCAAAACAGGGGCACCTATCTATACATGCTTTGGCCACCTCTTGGTATACATTCCCTTCATCCATGCTATGTTGTATTCCTTGGTCACCCATCCTATCCTCATTTAGTTATCTCCTTTATCTTCGCATCCAATCGTCTTCCATCCCTCATGCCTCCTCATATATGACATATCTAGAGTGGGGGTATTTGCTTCCTTTGTGACATAGTCCTTGGAGACACCATCTATCATAACATCCCTTTATATCTCTCTCCATCTATCACAACATCTCTTCCATCTCCCCATCCTTATCTTCATGTCCCTCTATCCCAACATCCCTTCCATCTCCCCATCCTTATCTTCGTGTCCCTCTATCCTAACATCTCTTCCATCTCCCTATCCTTATCTTTGTATCCATCTATCCTAGCATTCCTTTCATCTCCCAATCCTTATATTCTTATCCCCCCATCCCCCATCCGCCGCTACCCAGGGCGTGTCCGCCCCTGGCCCGGGGCAGCTCCGCCCCTTTGTCGGGGCGGCTCCGCCCCTACCCGGGGCGTGTTCACCCCACCCAGGGCGTGTCCGCCCCCTGGCCCAGGGCGGCTCCGCCCCTTGCCGGGGCGTGTCTGCCCCACCCAAGGCATGTCTGACCCCTTGCCAGGGCGTGTCCGCCCCACCCGGGGCGTGTCTACCCCACCCGGGGCGTGTACGCCCCTGGCCTGGGGAGGCTCTGCCCCTACCCGGGGCGTGTCCGCCCCACCCGAGGCGTGTCTGCCCCCTGGCCCAGGGCGGCTCCACCCCTACGCGGGGCATGTCTGCCCCTGGCTCGGGGCAGCTTCGCCCACCCGGGGCGTGTCCGCCCCTGGCCTGGGGTGTGTCCACCCCTACCCGAGGCGTGTCTGCCCCCTGGCCCAGGGCGGCTCCGCCCCTACCCGGGGCGTGTCCACCCCAGCCTGGGGCGACTCCGCCCCTACCTGAGGCGTGTCCGCCCCAACCCGGGGCGTATTTGCCCCCATTCTGGGACGTATCCGCCCCTCTGTGCTGTGCGGCGGCGTGCCCCATTTTCTGACAATTATCGTTCCATCACCAAAATTACATAAATGCCACTTAGAACATCATTAAATCCCATATCTAGCATCAAATCATCCATCCCAATCACCTAGACTTCATTTTGAGAATTTTAATTTTTGTGTCGAAACTTTTGGAGGCCATAACTTTTGACTTGGGTGTCCGTTTGAGTTGAAATTTTACGGGTGGTTACATTATGAGATAACAAGTGGATTCCCAACTAGCTTCTTTGAAGGCTGTTGAAACCCATTTTGCCACATTTTCGGGGCCTCAAACTTTCATTTTGACCCTCAAAATCTCAATTTAGTATTTTTTTCCAGCATTTTAAAAAATTGTTTTCACTCATAACTCGAAATGCATATCTCAAATTTGGGATGTTAGTTGGCAATTCATCCTATCTCATCATTGGGCATTTCTTGGAAAAAAATTAGACTCTCAAAAGTATATCCATGAGGTTTCATAAAATGGAAAAAATTTGACAATTTTTAAAAATTGCCAAATCTAGAAAAATCTGATTGTCAACACTTTACGCCCTTTAAACCCCAAAACTTGGTGTAAAATCAATTCTATCATATCATCCTCCCAAGTCATTTCAATAATTTGGATAACTATCCCATCCCTGAGCTTTATGTGATCGTCATCATCCTATCCAATCCAACTAGTCTATCCTATCTCATCATATCGGTGTCATCATCCTCCACTCATCCTATCATTATCCTTTATCCATTATTTATCTTTGGTCTTTTGTCGAACTACGTTGCCCCTGCGCTTTCACGTAGGCAAGGTCGATCACTTGATCCACCCCCGAGGATCCTTTATCATCTATCATCGGTCTTTCTTCTTTTTCCATCTTGTCATCCATCAAAGTCTCCATCATGGTCCATCGTCAGCCTCTTGTCGAACTACGTTGCCCCTGCGCTTTCACATCGGCAAGGTTGATCATTTGATCCGCCCCCGGGGATCCTTTATCATCTATCGGTCTTTTGGCTTTGTCTATCTGATCCTCTATCGTCTCTCGTCGATCGCCATTGTCCACTTTACTCATTTTGTCCATCCTATCTTTACCATCTATCAAGGTCTCCATCTTGGTCAGTTGTCAGCCTTTTACCGAACTATGAGGGCTCTGCGCTTTCACGTAGGCAAGGCTGATCTTTGATCGGCCCCCGAGCCCCTAGGTTTTTAGGGTGTGTTAGTCTCATGTCTTGTGTCGTGTCATCAAGATATGCCCTTATCTAGCCAGTTCCTCACAAATGAGACCCACTTGTATCACGAAATCCAATCGATTTTGAACATCCCGCATCATAATGATCTTTTAGTGTAGTATCCATCATGATCAGTCTCAACAGGATGCATCCTTCCTAATAGACCTCATCAATCCCATCCATCCCCTTGATCCTATGGCAAAGGACATTTGAAATTGATTGCGATCTTTTGATGCTTTTGGCTTTTGTTTATCATTTGAGCTCCCTATCATCACTTGTCAAGGCGCCATGATCCATCATATTATGGCGTGTTTTGATTGGTCAACATAGGGGCATATCTTGATCTTTTGTTTGATTGTGTCTTCTTGGTTGTCCCACATAGTACCCACCAAGATCGAAGTCTTGTGTTATCTGGGGCATCCTTTTGTGCTTGTGGTTATCTCAATACCTGGCCCGACCAAGGTCTTTGTGACTTTGGGGTGTTGGGATAGCCTTCTTGTCTATTGTGTTTATTTCATGCATTAGACACTATTATGCCTTGGTTCCACATACCCTGGCACTTGGTGTCTTATGCTATAGCAAAAATCAGTGCTCTAAAGATGGCAAATTGCATTAGGATTGCATTTCATTTTTATCATCTTGTATGCATCCCCCATCCTCTCATCTATCAAAATCCCCCCATCCATTCATCCTTCATCCTTATCTCACATCTCTATCCAATCCCCATCCATTCCATTTAGCCTGAATCATCTAATCTCCTCCTTGGTTTTGTCCCCAATTTTGTTACAAGCCTTCATCCAATCATCCTCATCATCATCATTATCCAGATGTATTCTTTTGTATCCCTTCGATGTTGTTTTGGGATGTATCCTTTCCTCGTCAACAACACTTTCATCATTATCATCGGGAGGTACTCTTCCCTATCCTTTAGTGGTGTTTTAGAATGTATCATTCCCTCATCAATACCACTCATTGGGATGTATCCTTCCATATCCTCATGTTGTTTCGAGATCTCTCATTCCTTCATTAACAACACTCCATCCATCCTCAACCCCTTTTGGCTTGTACCTTGAGTGGGGCAACATCATTTTCGTCTCTGCATCCATTTACTTCCCAACCTCCTACCGCCTTTTCATCCTTTCATATCCATCCCTTTGCATCCTCTTCCTCATCTCCCATTTCATCATTTCATCCATTTCGAGAGCACATTTGTGTTCTCTTGAACCCACATGTCCTCTCGAGGGGGCATCCTCAATCCCTACTCTTCATCTTCACCCCCACCATCTTTCTTCCTAGTCATCCATTTGATGACTGGGGCATCCTTCTCAATCTAACCATATCCTCCTAGGTTCTATATTTTAATATTCTTTGAAATAATGCTACTTCATAACACCATCTCAAAGAGGGGCAAAATGTAGACATCCAAATTTGGACAATTAATTTATCCAAATTTATCATTTTTCATCTAAACATCCTCTTATCTATGTTAATTAAGTAATATTACTATTATTTAATTAATATCCTTAATTCTGCCAAATCCCTAAGGTATTTAATTAATAATTAAATATTAAATACCTTACCCTCCTTAATCCTCTTTTTATCAAATAAATTAAATAAATATTACATTTATTTAATTCCTCACATGTCATTTTTATCTAATCCTAATCAATTTCTTAATCTCTTCATTAAAGATGTGCACATGCCTAATCCATGATTAGGATGTGTCACATCCTCCAGCTTTTGCAAGTTGGCTTCTAATCAGCATTAACCCCTAATTATCCTCTAATTACTGATTAATCAAACCTAATTAATACCTTAGTCAACTCTCCCCATCCCCCAAGGAATTCTTAATTCCTTTTTATTCACCCTAGGCTCCTCTCTTCCCATGTGAATTTTTAATTCACTTTTATTATTCCTAGAATCCCCTTTTCCCATGCATCTTCTAGAACCTTTGACTTGTCACATCAAGTCACATGTGACAAATTCCCACCTTTTGGGAACCTTGTCTTATCCACTAGATTCTTCCAATCATTGTGAATTTTTAATTC
The DNA here is from genome assembly GCA_007258455.2 of Sequoia sempervirens. Classification (NCBI taxonomy): domain Eukaryota; kingdom Viridiplantae; phylum Streptophyta; class Pinopsida; order Cupressales; family Cupressaceae; genus Sequoia; species Sequoia sempervirens. The sequence continues at coordinate 95,026,122 of VDFB02026320.1, read as the reverse complement.
ACTTTTATTCTCCCAAAGTTTTCCCTCTCCCCATGTGATCATTGAAAAGTCACATCAAATTACTTGGAAGGTACTTGTCCTTACTCCACATCATGTACCTCTCTTCCACATCACCTACACATCATCTCACCCTTAGCCATCTCACATTCCACATGTCAAAATGTGAGGGCTTGTGAGTCCTCAATTCACCTTAGCCCTTCATCTTGACCTTGTTGGATAAATCCCAACCATTGAATTCTCTAGAGAATTCAAGTTTCTCTATAAATTCCCCCTCCTCAAGGGCATTTACAAGACTTGGCCATTTTGCAACTAAATGTTGCCATTTTGTGCACTCATCTAGCCTTCAATTACATTCACTTGCATTTACATCTAAGCATATAGTCAAATCCTTCATTTTTAGCCACATCAAGAGCCATCAAGGAGCATACAAATCAATCCAAATCAAGGGCCAACCAAAGAGTTTCAGCTGCAAGAAAGAAGGTATAACCATCTATCTTCATTTAACATTTTCTTCTTTGCATTTTACAAATTCCTTAGGCTAATTTTGAGGTGTTTCATTATGTTTTCCATTGCATTTTAATTGTTTAGAATAGGTTAAATATTTTGATATCATAGTAGGTTTTGGTGTATTCACTTGGGGAATTCTTGCCATTGGAATGGCAATCCTTTTTTCCACTCTTGGGTTGGATGTCGTTTCATCTCCTTGTTTTATTTTGGAATAGGTGGAGCAAGTTGTTGAAAATGCTTCCTAAATGGATTTTCTATGAAAAGTTGTTTATTTCAAGTTTGTAAATTCTTTTGGATGTTGTGTTTAAAATTAGGTTGAAAATACTTTTACAAAAAATATATATCTATTGTATTTATTTTTAAAAGGGGGATTGCTTGATGAAAGAAATTATTGTATATTGTTGCATTTCTCCCATTTAGAGATTTTTAGAGTTATATGTGTTGGTTAAATACAAATGAGTAAAAATGATTGTTTAAATTGTGACATTAACACATGCACGCACACGCACACACATGCCCACGCACACACACATGAATATTGTATGTTGTTGTTATGTTTCCTTTTTAAAATAAATATATATATATATATATGTATGAATGACTAGGTTTTATTGTCAAATATATATACATTTTTTAGTTATATTTTAAATCGTAAAAAATAAAAAATTATAATTTAATATGGGAGGGTTGAAGCCCTAGCTACTACTATAGCAACTATGGGGCATGGTACTTTCGCTCGCCCACTCCCCTTCCACATGGATGTGGCCATTATAGGTGTTGTGACTCCTTTGGGGGCCACAACACACATAGGGGGCTCAACCCCTATGGGGGGGCCGCAAACTCTGTCGTTATTTTTTTTTGTTTAAAAGAATAACATTTAAATTGTGTGCATGCCCTTTGCATACCATGTTCAAAAAATAACTACAAACAAAAATATATACACAGTGAACTAAATATATATTATGTATTTATAAAAATATATAAAATTTTGATCTACAAACAAAAAGATATATGCTTAGTTAGCATATTTTTAAATATAAAAATATGTATATTTATACAAACAAATTTAGGAGCTAATATATAAAATTATGTATAAATAAATCAATCAATAAAATACCAAGATCACGAAGATTTCAAAATAAATAAAAAATAAACCCTTACCTTTAGAGGAATTTCCTCTTCAATCTATGCTATTTCAAATGAGAATGAAAGGGAGATTGGGGCCTTTTTAAACTTGAGTTTAGGGTTGTTAAGTTGTCCTAATGGTTCAGGCCTTAAGTGGAGTTAGGGATAATTAATTCCTCAAATGAAATGAATCTTGTACACTTTTAGGAAATGCAAACTCTTAGGTGAAATGTAATTTTTTGATGTTGTGTAATTTAGTACTTTAAGGTTATATGACTTGTAATCGCTTCGTGGTGATGTGATCATTCAAGTTATTTAGTCAAATAAATCATTTAATTAATTAACTTAGTTGTGAATGACATTAAATTCAATTAAATTTGTAATTAATTTGTAATCTAATTTTATTTCAAAATTTAATTTTTAAGAGAAATTTAAATGTCTGGCTAGATTTGGGAAATTTCATATTTTATTCCATTTTAATTTAGTTAAGCATTATTCCTTAGAAGTAGAAAATCTTGTTATAGCTAAGCTAATATTTAATTGGAAATTAATATAGTTAATTATTGAAAAAGTTTTGTAGAAAATTATTATCTGTGATTAGGTGCATTTAATTGTTTTGTTTATCATTGTTTTAATTAGTTAAATATTTCAAAATTTAAATACAATGTAGCTTAGTTAGGGTTTAGTTTGTTATAGGTGTTAGGTCACACCTTGGAGGCTTGACCACTTAGGAACCTAGGGGGGATGTTACCTTGAGGAGGTCCTCCCATGTAGCATCTTGCATAGAGACAACAAATCTTAATTAGGTTACCATCATCACCATAGGGTGTGAGTCATAAATTCTATAACACCCACTCATCTCATTTCTTCCTATGCCTTGTGTGGCATGCTTGTCATGATAATGCACATGCAACATCAACATGTGAGCACATTACTCTATCATGTTGAGCATGATAGAAGTTAGCTTTTTATTTTTAAAAATGTGGTTCATGTTTTCATGTCCATGTGCAAATGTGGGCACAATTGAATGCCAAGCTAGAGAAGCTAAACAATGAACAACCTCCTCATGAGTAGACTAAAGTCGAGTCAATGTTAAAGGATAAATACATTAAGCAACTGGAACAAGATGTGGGTAGGACTCCCCAAGCAAAGCTAATGGAGGAGTGGGGCTTGTCAAAGTCACACCAATTGCAAGAGAAATCCCCTCAAAACCCACATGGCCACCAATCTGAGAAGACTTGTCACCCTCAGAGGAACCATCCACTTGAGAATTGGAAGAATAAATAGTCAAGTGATCTTCGTAGGCATTCCTCCATCACATCGTCACAAGTTTATGTTGAGAGAGTGGGCAATCAAAAGCCAAATGGTCAACAACTAAGCATTGTATATATTTGAAGGAGAGACCTTGATAGTCAAGAGGTTGATTCCAAACCCTTTTCTTGCCATCAAAATAATATCCCTATGAAAAGACTTGGAGATATCAATGTCCATTAGAATGCAAGCAAACATACAACCCATGTAGAAAGTAGTAGAATCCCCCTTCTAGAAGCAACCAATAGCATTGCATATGGCTTCATAACCAAAATCTTCCCAAAATTATAAAGGAAGATTCAAAAGTTAACCCACATGGGCCTAACATTGAAAGGTCCAAAGAAGGGGTTGAAGGAGATAGACCAAAACTTGACCAAGAGAGAGTTATATAATAAAGGTTCACCTAATAATTAAAATACAAGTGAGCCTATTTGTTTTGACAATAAAAATGATAATGTATAATCAATGTGTCCAAGAGGTCTTAAGGTGAATTATTGGATCCTTAAAGCAAATGGCATTTTACTTAGAGCAAAACTCCCTAAGAAAATGAAATGACTAATCAAAAATACTCTCTCTCACACACACACACACCCATATGGATTATTGGCATGAAACCACTAATTGAAATCTCTCTCCTCCCTTTAGCTCTAACCCTCCCTCTCTCTATCTCCCTCTCAATCTCCTCTACCTTTGTCTCTTTCACTATCCCTCTATCCCTGGACCATCTCTCTCTTCCTCTATCTTCTTCCATTCAATTTTTCTTTCTATTTCATCTCTATATGTCTCTTGTTTCCCCTCTCTCAACTCATGTAAGATCAACCACACTATTAGATTTCTTTTAAGTTAATTTAAATGAAATTGCATACATATGTGTAACTTTTCTAATATATGCATATATATTTTTATACATACATATATATATATAATTATTTATATTGTACAAAATAGAATATGTAATAATAAATATATACATACATATATTTATATAACAATTTATATTATAAAAATATAACACATAATAATAAATAAAACTATAATATATATTTTATATATACATAAATTTATTTATTTTTTAAATTGGGTTAGCTCCCTTTCGATTAAAACAGAGTGAAAACAAAATCCTCAAACAAGGTTACATGATGTTTACAAATTCTGGAAAAGTTTCTAAAAATATTATTATAAGGATGAAGAGCATCCCATCTTTTAATTCAACAAAGCGTTCTACATGTTGGACATTTTACAACTCTAGGTTCCTCGCCAAGAATCTCATGTACTACTCCAAGTTGCACTTCATCAATCCCCACTTGAACAGCCAAAGGTACTCCCGCAACTCCAAGTTCTTCTTCAATTGCCTTGTACCGAAAACTCCTCCCACATCATCTACAGCACTCCTCCGGTCATATGCAGATATAGCCTTGTACACCAAAATCTGCAACGATTCTTTTTTATATATTTGTTATTACCAAGCTTTCCATACACATTTCTTTTTGCGATGTCAATGACAATCATAATGACCTCATCGTCATGTAAGTGTCCCATTTCAAACCTTTTTGTACCCACAACTTATTTGATTACGCCGAGAAGCGTTTTCTACAGTGGCAGGCAACCGTGTACATAAAAACACGCGATGAACATCACCACGGTTGATTTGAGCGAGAAAACAGGTCCACTGCTTGGTTATGCCATGAATAATGCCAATGTTTGTGCGTGCATTCCGGTTGACGCGAACAGAGGTCACCAATCCGTGAAAAAATAATCCTTTTTTTTTCAAGGATAAGAACGTTTATCCTTGCCACCCGCACAACCATTATTATCAGTTATAGTTCAGTAACTTTGTATTTATTCCTTCAAATTTGTTCCAAAATAGAAGTGTTGCTTGTCTGTAACGAAAAAACTGTTTCAATCATGAGAAGAGGAACCAACAGAAGAGAAGGAGCATTCTGTTCTTGTCTTGTTTGGGCACGGGCATTTCTGTCCGGTTAGTTATATTCTATTGCTTCACTCCACATTTCTTTTGTTGTTTACAACATGATACTGTGTTTTTTTTTGCGGAGGTTTGAAAGGTTAAATGCAGTTTTGTTGGTTTTTTTGTTTTAGTTTAAATTCTCTGGAAAGATTGATTCTATGCTTGTGCTTCGTCTTCAATAGCTTGGCTTGAGAAATCTTTTCAATAAAGCTCTTCACGATTGCAGTAGGAATGTTACAAATCTGTTGGTATTTATTGCCGTCAGGTCTAGCTCCAGGCTTTCGCAACTTCATACATCTATGGCCTTGTTCAGTGTGATATATTTGATAGAAGGTTATCTTCCATTTTTTGCCACGTATTGCGCTTCTAAGGAAGATCCTTACACAATTTATGCTCTCAAGTTTTTTAAGAAAATGATGAAATACTACAAATCAAAGTGATTTTGTTATTTTTACACATTTAAGTTGATCAATTTTAAAGGCTTGGAATGATCTAAATAAATGCCAGGCTCCTAATGGTTGCGTTTATTTCAAAACTTCTTGCTCCCACGGAAATCTTACTGCGAGTGCTATTTACAACAGAAAAATTATTTAATTTTTAAAAAAGATGAAAGCTGGTGAATCTTTCATTTGATCTTTCTTTTTAATGAAAAACACTATATAAAATAGTCCAGACTTGAAGTACAGAACGACATGCTATGGTTTGTACAGAATGACATGTTTCGGCACGGTGCAGCTAACTACAAATTTGGGAGAGTGAAATTGACCGTCTCCTTTAATATTTTTAACACGGGAATTCATAAATATTTTCTACAATGAAGTTACGCTTTACGCCCCTTACTTATCTTGAAATGCTTCTTTTGCTTCCGATATTTATCATGATCTTTTTTTGCTTCCAATATTTATCATGATCAACTGAGTAAGCTTGAGAAGTAATAATGTACAAGCTCGGTACTTCTATGAAAGAACAGTAACAAACTCATGAAAGGTAAAAAAATAATCACAAAACTTAGAATTATGTGCAACAAGATTATTTATGTGTCTGCTTCCAATAAACTATTCTTTACTTCACTATAAGTGACTATAAGTGGAACCTTATTCCCCATTTGAGATGAAAATTCTACGCCATACAAAACATACAACAGGACTTCATAACATACAACAGGACTACAAGATTCATTCCAAATTTGATTAATACCCAAAGCAGACAGCATTGGAATAAATCCAAAAACAGGAGGATTTCTGCACATTAAAATACTCAGGTATGTGGGAAGTAATTCAGTAATAGAAAGCAGCGATTTCCACAATGAGGAGCCAGGTTCAAAACTCAACAAGTTTGCACCTGCTAGTTATGCACTCCTACAATTAAAAGGTCTTTTCAGGAAAGGCCAGTCACAAAACCTGCGTGAATATTAACGATAGAAAAGAAACTCGTCATACTGTGGATCTGTTGCCTTGGACATATTCCTATTTTCCTAACAAAAACAGGCCTGTGGATTGATTGAAGATATGAGAATACTAGATAGAAACCAGGGGATGACAATATGGCCTACCACCAATCCTCAAGGTATCCTGAATTTCTTAAAGAAGTATATTATGTTGAAAGATACTGTAAGCAAAACCTCAAATCCTTTAACATAATTTGCTTCTTCTTTAAGAAATTCAAGATGCCTTGAGGATCATTTCATAGTGATAGGCCATATTGTCATCCCCTGGTTTCTTTCTAGGTTTCTCATATCTTAATATATCCACATATTCTATAAGTTTTGACATTAATACCAGTGAAAGAACTAAAATATTGTAGAGCAATAATAAGCAGCATGTAGCTAATAGTAGTATGCAACCTTTCGACCAGTTTTATCTTCATCTCGATTCATATCATATATCTTTGTTCTCTTTCAGGCTCTATAAGCAATTAGTAACTTAAAACCTGATTATCTTTCCTCTGTAAATCTGATTCTGAAATCTGGACTGTAATGTCTTAGTATTTACGGATTTATAAAATCGTGTTCCCTTAGATTAATTCCCTTCAGTAAATTTGTAAAGCCAAGATGAAAGTGTATTAAATACAAAAGGATGTAGTATTAGTATCGAATTAAAGTGTAAACAAAAGAAATTTTATCCGTAATTGTGGAAAAGTCAATACCTCTTCAAAATGCTAAATTAGAAAAATCTGCATGATAAAAGGGGGTTTTCCATCTCAGATCAGTCAGATGGAGCACACTCGTTTAAACACCTATACCCGGCCATACAAAATTCTGAAAGTCACTGTGATTCATGCAAGATGTGTTCACACAGCCAGAGGAAGGAATCAACCATCATTCTTACAACAGCAATGGTAATATCACATTAAACAAGATTCACATAAAGAAATTTTATCCGTAATTGTGGAAAAGCCAATACCTCTTCAAAATGCTACACTAGAAAAATCTCCAATATAAAAAGGGGTTTTCCATCTCAGATCAGTCAGATGGAGCACACTCGTTTAAACACCTATACCCGGCCAGACAAAATTATGAATGTCACTGTGATTCATGCAAGATGTGTTCACACAGCCAGAGGAAGGTATCAACCATCTTTCTTACAACAGCAATGGTAAAATCACATTAAGTAAGATTCATATATATCTAGCAGAACATTTTGTTACTTTGCTTGAAGACAGCCATCAAAATATAGATTGCAGAATCCCCTTCACTTTTGATTTAAACTATCCAGTTTCCCTTGCAAGTTGGCTTTGGGTAATCACCGATCAGGCAGACTATCAGCCTCTGTTATAAACTCATCTAATCACACCATACTTCAAACTCATAAAGGCTGGTTTGCTATTCATGTTTCCAAGTTTTCTAAGGATCAAAGGTGGAATGGATACTGGCACTTCTCTAAATTTATTATGTAGCATAAAAACTTCTGATAAGCATCCATTGACTAACCAGACCTAATTTTGAAATGTCAATAAAGATATCCAACATAACCAAATGCTGTGAACGGCCGAAGCAAGTGAAACAGATAAAAGCTAACTTTTTAGAAAGGTGAGATACGTGAAGTTTGAAATATGCCTTGGCAATCACACATTAAGAAGCCTTGGAAGATTGCATCCCACGGACTACAACATCATTGAGACCTCTTCAATGCCAAATATGAGTTAAGATAAAATCATAACAAATGTTTTCCACGACATTGTCATTCAAGAAGACCCCTAGAGATTCACTAGTAAAACTAAATATTTTGAGAACAACCATTCCAATCCAAAAGTATGATCCATAATCCTATACTTCTGGTTAGAAAATCCTATTTAGAAGACCCCCAAAAGATTCACTAGTAAAAGTTAAAACTAAAAATATTTTAAGAACAACCATTCCAATTCCTATCCAATAATCCTATATGGGATCCTCATTAATAAACATAATAGCGAGCACAAAAAACTTAACATGTTACTTTTGTATATTACTTAATCATAGTAGAATTACACTTATGCACCAGTGAGATGGCAAATGGAAAGTGTAAATGGAATTCAAACACAAAGGTTTAAAATGGAAAAAATAGGGCAGTTTAAAAAATGTCAAAATACTCATAAATGAAGAGTTTGTAGCTGATAGGCTACATATAGTGTGAGATTTGAGCCTGAAACAAGTCTCATGCTTACAAACCACTGTTGAGTTGTCATCAGAAAACAAGTTTTAGCTGCCATTTAATATAAATCAACTGTCATTTAATGGTAAAAGCCTCCAAAATCTCACTTATCAAGTAGAATCCAGATAAATATTGATTTTTTAACTAGATAGTAACATTCTATTTCCATTTACAATGTTTTTTGTCAGGCAAACTTTATTTTTTCATTTGTATTCCTTTATGTTAAATCTGTATGCAAATATTTCAAAATCAGATAATACTTAATTTCTTTAAGGGAAAAATCTAGATTTGTCTAAGTTTATTTCATTCCATTATTTAGCACTTATTGTTAATTGTTTTATCCAGCCACATACAACTAGCATTTGCAACACATAACATCCATACGCACCCATACACATACTCTCTAACATAGTTATATTTGAAGTGGTTATCCCAGTTTTTTCACAGAACACTGGCTTTTTACTTATAGATCAGTTTTGACTGGGTTTTTCAAAAAGTAAAACCCACTGTGTCGGTTTGACTTGGTATAGCCCAAGTGCCGGTACTTACAACATGTATTATGCTACATGTGTTACCATTATATGGTTAATGGAAAAATACAACTACCAAAAAAATACTTCATTGATCGGCAATAACAGAACCTCAAACGAGCCTTATTTTATAAATTTGTTCATATTTGATATTATCTTTATAAGCATGCTGCATTGTTATATCTTTGCAACAGAATAACAAGTGCGATTTGAAAATCCAAAAAATTAAACTGAATATCAATTTTAACATACAGATGTTCTACATACATTTGTAAATGATATTTAGTTAACCCAGGTTACAAGTTCCAATAAACTTCACCAAATTCAAAATATATATTCAGTATTTTTTACTATATCATATAAAAGCTCAATTCATTATTTAGATTTTTAATAATGCAGAGTATTAGTTATCTTATAAATATTAAAAATCTAAAAGCAAACATTTAAAAATTAAACCCATTTTATTAAATCATTGTGTATAAATAATGGAAATGTTATGACAGAGACAATTAGAGCATGAAATTATCTTTACATTTAATTTTCAATATTTATTATTATTTTCAAATATATAATTAACCATATTTTTTTACATATTTGTAGTACTTTTTTAATAAAAACATATTTTTCCCATATTTAAAGTCTACCGCATAAGACACTTGGAATCAAAATGGCTACCTTAGAAGTAACAAAATGTTAAACTTAGAAGTAACATGTTATAAAATACAGAGCAGATTTAAACCGTCAAGAAAATAAAGAAGTCTTAACATCAAAGTATAAAGAAAACCAACAAAAATGAATTCTAAGTTATTGAAATTGAACTAACAGGACAAAATTAACAATTCCTAAAAATTTCCAAATCCTTTTTTTAATTATTTGTTCACATTCTTGTGCTTTGCAGAGCAAGTGCAGATTGGATCCCAAACACAATGACCTCTGGCATTATTCGCAAAATTCAGAGAGATAACAAAGGGCGGGTTTATACTGACAAAAAATAAAGAAATCTTTACATCAGGGTCTAGAGAGAAATCAACAAAAATTATTTTAAGTTGCTGAAATTGAATCTAACAGCACAAAATTAACAAATCTTCAAAAAGAATATGAATTTCCCAAACCTTTTTTATTATTGGTTTACAATCTTATGCGTTGCAGAGCAAGAGCAGATTGGATCCCAAAAACAATGGCCTCTGCAACATCATTCGCCAAATTAAGTGGGACAACACCAAGGGGTATGATTTCCTGAATGACATTCTGAACCCTGGCTGGATCAGCTGTAGCAGGATTTAGGGCAGGCGTGAGCTCTGCGGGTAACTGAAATGCGGTCATTGCAGGAAACTCAAGTCCATCATTCATTCCGAAGGGTACAGGCTCGCGCCAAGAGGGTGCCATGATAATCCTACAATATAGCCACCCAAAATCCCAGGTTTTCAGATTTCATTTGCCATCAAATTCAAACTAAAATAGAAGAAAAGTGCCGCACAAGAAAAATCCTAAAAAGTCTAAACCCCATAATCAAAATCCAGAAAAATTCATAGAATTTCAAACAGTAAAACTTCAAACCACAGGCTTTGAAGTCCTGTAATTTCAAACCCTAACAAAATCGAACACTAGAATTTCGAACTCCAGAACTCCAAACCCTAAAAGACTGACAATTCAAACCGTAGAATTTCAAACCCTAAAAATTCAAACCGTAGAAATTCAAACCCTACAAAACTGAGGCCCTACAATTAAAACAATTGAAAATTCAATCATCATGAGAATATTCACCTTGACCAAAATTGTTGTGGTTTTGAAAGAAAGGCCTGTGACTGCTCAACGGCAAATGAAGCAAAGCGAGATGCTACATGTCGATGCGCCCAAGTTTTGTACGCGCCAGCTAACTTAACCACCGTATTTTATTTTAGTTTGAAGGACAATTGTTTTCCGACAAGCTCAAAATAACTTTCCCACTTACACATCTCATTTTTACTTATATATGCCACGCCAATTGCCAAACAAAATATGACCGAGGCCCCCATTATGACTCCTTTTTTTTTGGATGGAGGGTTTTACATCAAATCTAGATTCATTTTTGCAAATCTGATTTGGGCGCACGAGCCATAGGCTGAACCTCTTCAGCTAAGAGCCAAGGATTGAGGGGTGTCCATTCCGCCAAATTCGCCTCGGGCATGATCCTGACCTCATCCCTTATGATGTCGGACTCTTGCAATCAACAAGACTTGATCTCTGGTGGGCTCATTTAGAACCATTTAACTTCACCAATAGACTAAGGGTCCATTGAAATAATTATAGTCCATACATATTATTAGAGTAAAAGGAATGTTAAGTTTTAATTTAAATAAGTTTAATTTAGATGAATAAAGTCTACTTTAATTTGAGTGTGCTTATCTATTAGGGTGTGCACTCACATTCTCACCAATGTTAGCACATATATGATTACTATTCTCATCAAAACTTGGGTATATTCACATTGACCTACTTGAGCTGTGTCTAGAATAGAGGTAGTGTATATGAGATTAAGTAATGAGTCTTGTAGGATTATGGCTAGGCTAATTTCAAGCTCATCATATTTTATGTTAAAGGAATTTCAGTTGTATCTTAATAGAATAGCTTAATGTTTATTATTGTAAGTATATTTTTCGAATCTAAATTTTACTATGAAAGATAGTTAGGCATGGGTGTTCATAAATTGTAAAGCATATCTAGATTTGTGTAGCTAAGAGCCTTGGTTTTTTAGAAACATCATTGTTCAACATATTCATGATTTTAAATTTTTCAATTGTTTGACCATTACCACTCTCTTCAAGGTGGTGAACCTTAATTTTGTGATTTGATTGTATGAAATCTAAGGTGGTTCTTTTTGAAGAATATTTTTCAAACAAATGTCAAAGATTGATGGGCGAGCCTAATGTGATAGGTAGTCACATTGTAGACTATTTTTTGCACCATTGTTCCAAGTGATGTACAAAGCACCAAATTTTGTGAGGCCATATTTTTACCTAGAGGCTATTTTATGGTATTATTTCTTTGAAAGTGCATCTTTTTCTAAGAGCAATTTAGATATGCTATCATTTTGTACGAATCAATTACATTAATCATTGATGAGTGGGGTTCAATACGATAAGTAATTAAAAGTTACCCATAATAAAAGAGACAATATTTGCCCATTCAATGTCTATCATATTAGTGTGTCTATTCAATGCATCGAACCTATATTCCCACAAATTTAAATTTTCACTTGACCCCTCTCCAATACACACAATTTCAAGACAAGCTTCATCTAAAGGTCATATCTCAATCAAATAGGCATGTTTTTAGTGCATTTTTAATACACATTAATTTTGACATCTTTGTAGTGGTTTATGTATTTTTGCCAAATTTCACCATTTTATACTAGCATTTGATAGGTTTTTATATTGTCCCTAGTGCATTTCTATTGAGGTGATTCTTGGGCATGCAAAAGACTTTTCAGCCCCACTTTTTTGAAATCATGTACTTGTACAAGAAAATTTTATTGGTACTTTCAAATTTCAAATATGATGCATTATTTTCCTCTAGTGCCTTATTTTCCCATTTCTTTGTGGACATCAATTATGAGAGGTACTCTACACTCTTGGGCTTATTATAATGTATTTATCTCCTCGTATGGTAGGATGAAAATCATGGGCATATAATCCATTTTTGTTTAAGACTAAAGGACAACTTCTCATGTAGGTAAATTTATAGCTAACCCAATGGAAATAGGTTTACTTGTAATAGAAAACTTGAGTTATGAAAGCATTGCTATATAGTCTTGTGGTTGAAGTAGAGTCGAGACACAAGAGATACATAAGAATAGACTTGTATTCAATAATATTATGTGAATATACAAAAAGTATGCAAAGGAAAATACAAGAAGCATAGTGTTGTGATTAAGCATTGAAAAATGCATATGCCTAATTTACCAAATGTTCTTTGGAGTGCAACCAAACTAGCTTGAATGATATGATTTGGCTCAATACTCAATAGACCAAACCCTATCAATATATTAGCTTAGAAAATGTACATTGGTGTGTATTTATACACTAGGTTTGTCAACTAAGCCTTACATAGTATATTGTTAATTGTCATGTGTGTATGGTGCACTTCCCATTAGGCTAGAGTTGTGACAGATGATGAATTCATATGGTGTTGGTAGATACAACCATGTGAGTTAGATACAACCACATGCGAAACATATATGGAGCCTAACTAAGTGTGTTGGTGCATATGCATGTGGAAGCATTGTAGGAGCAGCTAGTAATGTTATATTATCCAAGCTAAAGTGTAGACTACTAAAAGTGGCACAATGTGACTAAAGAGTGCATGCACAATTATCCTATGTATCTTAGAACTTCTTGGAAATAATGCTTGCTCAAATGTGCATGAAGCCATTCTACTAGATGATGCCACATATTAGAGGCATGTGGAGCCTAACTAAGTGTGTTGGTGTAGATGAATGTACAAGTTGTGCACAATGCAAAAGTATTGTAGGATTTTGTAATGTTATTATTGAAGCTTAAGTGTAGACTCCTAAAAGTAGCACAATGTGGTTGAAAAGTGCATGCATAGTTTTCCTATGTTATCTTCCTTAGAGATTCTTGCAAATGATTCTTGTAAAAATATGCACGAAGCCATTATGCCAGATTATTAGTCATGCATGAAACATCTTGGCATTATATCTCTTCACAAGTCATGGAATTTTAGTCAAAGTTGTATCTAACATGAATGAAAAGGATTATTTGTGAAGGCCATAAGCATATCATAGGAGTGCTTGTAAATATAATTCCACCAGAAGGCTTAATGGTGATTGACATCATCAAATCACTTTTCTCTTATTGTCAAACCCACTTAGGGCCTTTAGAGCATTTATACCCCTCTATTGGTATCCATAATTTTGAATAAAATTACTACAAGAAATTATTATTTAAAGGAGTTTAGAATAGGGTACTACACACGAATATTAGTAACTCCATCATCAGTGGCATGTTTC
>VDFB02026320.1:95001849-95011946 GCA_007258455.2 Sequoia sempervirens | reverse complement strand
AATATAAATATTTAAAAAGGTTGGCAAGGATAATGGTAAACATAATACTAATGCAAATGTTGCGATTCAAGTTAATGCTGTTATAGATATTTCATATTATTCTTATCATTAGTTTGTTCCATGTTCATGCGTATTTAATGGTTTATTGGTGGTTACGTGCATCTATTCAAAGAAATTTGGTGGTTGTGTTTTATTTTGTCTTGTAGAATTTTGGGGCATGACACAAATTGAGTTTAAGGAAGACTAGGGGATGAAGAGAAGAGGTTACAAAGATGCTAGAGTAGAAAAGTGAGATACAAGTCTAGGAAATTTTGGAGGGGAAGGCCATGACACTTCAGATTTTATTGTTTCCTTACATCAAGCGAAACTACTTATTGTCATAGCCATGATGGTTCTAAAACCATCACATTGGTTACTAAATTGTGATTTGAAAGTGAAATCATCATGGTGGTCGTTAAATCGCTATGACATTTTCACCATATTAGGCCGAACCAATGAATTTTAAAGCAAGAAAATCTAGAGAAAAAGATAGTAAGGCACAAAAGGCATGGATACAAACTAATGGAGGCCAAGGAAGTGATCTAGGAGCATAAAGACTAGGGGAACCAAACAACCAATTAATTTCTTTCATGTGCAAGACACATACTAGACGTTACATCATCATTGAACTAAAATGTCAACCCATTGCAAGGACATAGGGTCATCCCACAATAATGGGTTACACTTTTTGGCCAAACTTGACATTGAAATCAACATTTTCAGAGAAAACTTCACTTTCTAACACTTATAGTAGGTAAACTATTAGGAATTTGAAAATGATGTAAACTAGTGAATTGTGATATTTTGTCTGCAGATTTTAAATGTTTTTAAAAAAAAAAAAATTGAAATTAAATTGTAATTTTTTTCGATCTCCCTTGATAACTAGTTTTTAATAGTAAACAACATTTTTAAAAAGTGGTGTGTACTTCAGCTCACATAACTTTTTTTCCACAAAGGATAAAACTCTAATTATTTTGAATTTAGGTTGGTAACACAAGTATCTAGGGCTTTCATTTTGTTTCATAGCATTTTGTTGAATATTTTTCTTTTAATTAAGTTTTGAAGTCAAAACATTTATAATTTAGACATAGGTGCACTTCGGCTCGTATAACTTTTTTAGTATGTATTGAAATTCAATTTTTCTTTTTTTGTTAGAATGAGGACATCAATACCTAGTGGATATATATTTTTCATTTTTTTTCCCCTCAAATTTACTATTTTTCCACAATGATTTTTCATCAAACTTGATTTTCGGTGAAAAACCTATGTGGCCAAGAAACTAAAAATAAAATATAAAATAAAAACAAAATATATTAAATTTATAGTTTCTTGGAAAGCACGTTTCGATCACTACAATCATCCAACTTGGTTTATCAAGTTGATCTCATTTTGCACCTCCTTCCCAAGCTTCGATAGTCAAAAAAATGCATAAATTTTGAAATGGTGGAGGGGAAAGTGAAAAAAGGGGGTTCATTAGAAGGGGGGTTCATTTGAACCCCCCTTATATGGTGCAAAAGGGGGTTCATTAGAAGGGAGGGG
Organism: Sequoia sempervirens; assembly: GCA_007258455.2. Classification (NCBI taxonomy): domain Eukaryota; kingdom Viridiplantae; phylum Streptophyta; class Pinopsida; order Cupressales; family Cupressaceae; genus Sequoia; species Sequoia sempervirens. The sequence goes on along the minus strand of VDFB02026320.1, from coordinate 95,010,368 downwards.
GGTTCATTAGAAGGGGGAGGGTTCACTAGAAGGGGGAGTTCATTAGAGGGGGGTGGTTCATTCGAACCCCCTTCATTAGAAGGGGTAAACCATTTTAATTTTTTTGATGAGCATTTCTAATTATTCTTCATTTGAAAAATTGTAACCCACTATTGTGGGTTTACCCCATACAAAAATGAGTATTTACAGTTTGACAAATCACATTATATCATCTATTAAAATTTTCTAATTCTATATATATTGATTTTGTAAAACATTTAATTTATATACATTTATTACATCTATCACTAAGGTAGATTCTCAATATTGATTCTATTTATGCATCCTCTCTTATAGATGAGGGATGTTCATTTTCCTTTTCAAGGCTGTATACTAATTAGTTTATATTTTGATAATGTAAGGAAACCTAAGGCAGCACTGAATTGAAATTGGTGCATGTCCCAAACTTGTAATGTATCTCAATGTATTTATCACTACAAGCTTCTATGCAGTCAAAAGCAAATGAATGGGAAGGACTTTTTTAATATGTTGACAAGTTGTGAAAGGGATAAATTCAAATCATACACCAAATAAGATCTAAGGATCAGAAGTCTAGAATGGGAACAATTTACAAGCTGTGTTACTTTGCAATAAGCTGAAGAATATCAGGCCATTGAATTATACAGATATACAAAAAGACCTTTTTGTAATATTCATTGATAACAATGCAAAGCCTTAATTGCCGGAAAGGCTGGATAAAAGGTATAAACAAAACCCATATATTAGAAACACACTCTTTCATTAATCCTTACATTCTGGTTCAATAACCACCCAGTATGTAAGACACTGTTCCATCTGCTTTGTTGGTTTGCAAAAGTTCATCAGCAGGATGATGCTGCTGCTCATACCTTCTCTCCTCCTCTTCTTCTTCCTCAGCAATCCCATTTTCCTCATTGCCTTTCAATAATTCATCAGTTTTAAAGCCATATTCTATATGCCCATTGCTCTCGGTCCTTGCATAAACTGCTTCTGAACACACAAAAAAATTCATCTCATCAGATCAACAGATTGCCCATAAAATCTTTAGTATATTCAATCTAATCCAGAAGCGTTGATGTAAAAATTCTTACACAATCGAATTCAGAAATCGTCTCCCAATAATCTTTAGTATATCCAATCTCTGTGAAAAATCAAAGAGATGGGTATAGCTGAAAAACATTAAAAATGGTTTACTGATCTTACCAAGTCTATGCAGTCCATGCTGAAAGTGGAAAACTAAAGACCTTGGGAGCCTCAACCTCCCCCCATTGCAGATGGGTGTTCCAAAGGTTAAAAGAAGCACAACGAGGAGTATTGGTCTGATTCTAATTCTATCCATTTCACAGAGCACTAAATCTGAAGCCAAGACTGTTAAAGAAGAATAAGAATGTATGATACAGAGACACCTCAACCAAAGCTTTGAGAACCCACTAATGCAGATAAGATATTGTATATAATGGGGATCTGTGGTATTAGAATATGCCAGCAGCATGGTTTTGGATTTTTTGTGGTAATAGGTAAATGGAGCCTTCAATAACGGCCATTAAAGTTGTCATAACTTGACAAGTTTTTCATGCCACTCATTTTGTGGCCTTACAAAAATCATTCAATATTTGTGAGTCCACATTATCTTGTGGAGAATTGTTTGGTTATGGGTGGGAGCTAGTGAAGCCATTGCTACTCAAGGAATCTTAAATGGTCAGCTAGTCCAGGCTGGTCTTAAAATTTTAAGTAAAATAATAATGAGTGGCCCAGATGTCCAAGATCATAACATATCAAAAGAATCTTTTGCGTTATTCTAAAACTAGAAATTCTTGGTCTTATCTTTATTTCTCATATCAATTATATGTTGTCTGTTATTATAATAATTTCTGGAATATTGTTTAAAACTAAAAGTGCTTCAATAGTCATTCACAGCCTGGCATCCAATATTCTATTGTAATTATGCTTTTATATGTGTATAGTTCATCAAACTTTAACAGTGTAGATTTTGGACTATATACTAATTTTGGTGTTGGACTAAGGTTGCACGTAGATTTCTATCACTAGATTTGCATGTGGGCTAATTATGAAATGTCTAAGAGGACTTTGAATATTAGATATGAGGAATATATTATATTTATGTATTGAAGATTTATATATTTTAAATAGAGATAACATTGAACTTTTGTTATCAATTATATAATAATATTAAACATTAGTATTTATTTTTTAAGATGTATTAGTTTTGAATAAATAATTTGTAATCTTTTAAAGTGTTATGGATCATGTATTTAGTAAGATTTGATTTTATATTTTTTAAATTATTCAATTTTACAACAAATTAAAGATTATTTGATTAAGTATTCAATCTTCATTATCAAATATATAGCAATATTAAATGTAAGAACAACTTATCTTTATTATAAATTATCTAGTGATATAAAATATAAGAATAATCTAGATATTAAATATAAGATATTTTGGGCGGGGGCCCTAGCTCGGTTGGCTAAGTAATTTCGTTGCTGCTGGTCACGAGTTCTAGTCTCCCCCGTCCCCGTGGTACCGGAGGGTGTGTCGCGCCAGCGCCGCCGGTCACGTTAAAAAGTTTACCAAGCGCACTGCAGTTTATAGGGGGTCGTGCTACCCGATTCCTGCAGTCTAAAAAAAAAAAAAATATAAGATATTTTATCTTTAAATGTCTTAATTTTCTATTAAATTATAAAATTTTATTTTAAAGGAAAGTTACCTTCACATGAATCTTTTATTCCCATTTTTTTTATCTCTTTTTTTTTCTTTTTTCTTAATAAAAATTGATTAATTTATATTGATAATTAAAAATGCCACAAGTCCATGAAAAGAAAATAACATAAAGACATTTCAAAATTAAATTTTCAAAAGAGAAGACTATGTAGAAAATGGCACAAAAAGAGAAATTTAGCCTAATTACAAAAGAAAGGAGGCGATTTAGAAATACTAATGCCATATAAATATAGTTATTAAATAAAATCTTCCATCCATTATATTGTCTTGTTCCTCACATGACTAAAATGAAAGGTAATAGAGTCATCCCAATTGCATGTGACTGGATTGCAATGGTATGCCTCTGAAAAGAATGTTTGACAAGTTTATCATCCACCATATGATTCATGGTCATTGCTCATATTTTAGTATTTTCCTTTTGAAGGCAATCAAAAAGATATCTCCATTCTTCTATTGCTTCTAGCACTTTGGTATAACAAGTCATTTAACTTTGAAAGTTTTTGAAATTCTCTTTCATCAACCTTATTACTAAGTATTTGTCATTTTCTCCTACTTCTATGATACTTGATGCACATTACTCTATTGAATTTGAGCAAAAGATTCCCTTCAAGCCCTATGGTTATTGTAATGGCATGCAATACTATATGGTAATCAAGGGAATTTATTCCCACTCTTTGGGAATAGACATCTAATGTGTTTAAAATAGTACTAAGAAAAATAAAAATTAAATTACTATTAGCATGAATCTTAAGACTAAAATGAATAGGATGCACATTATACTTGTAAAGGGTTAGTATGGTTTTCAACACCTTTTAAATAGCAATACAAGAATTTTTTAGACAAAGACATTAATTCAAATAAGAATATAAATTATAAAACAAAAGAGTGTGGATTAACAAGCTAAGGATGTTAAGAACAAGATGGATGAAGGATGGTAGATAAATTCATCTATTGCATTAATTAGTTGATTTTTTATAAGTTAATTTTTTATTATAGGTAAGAAAATTCTAACAAAAATTTATATTGTGGACAATTTTATAATTGATTTTGTTATATTTTTTTGATCTCGTAAGGTAAGAGAATATTTGTAGAAAAATGGCATCCACTTCAATACATCATAATTTTTAACAATAGTTTAAAGCAAACTCTTGTAAACCAGGTATGCATCTTTAGAGGGTCTTAAGGACAAGAATATAAATATCAATTATAATTTATTAATATTTTTTCATGGATTATATGAGAGTCAATTAAACTAACTTGGAAATACTTAGGTAGGATTTTATTTTAGATATATTTAGAGATATGCATGCTATTTTTAGGAGTTGAAATTTTTGGATTTGTGACTATTTGAATGATTTATTTCATTCCATATGTTAATGTCAAGTTATATCTTTGAACATGAAGGTATTGTTATGAGTTCTCACCCAAAGAGATATTTTATAATGGGTCAAAAAGTGAACCTTGTTGAGAAATGTGTATTGCCCTTACACTATCAATGTTACATATTTAAATTATTTATTGTATTTATTCATTATTTGTGTCATTACATGAGAAGGGGGCATCCCATTTCTATATAGTACTACTTACCACATCTAAGTTATCTTGGAATGTGTGTAAGGAGTCGTAAGATTATTTAATGTTACTATGATGTGTACAAGAATTATGACATTATAAGATGTGGGAGTTACTGATGATGGATTTATATGACATGAAGAAAATGATTATGGGATTACATTAGAAACTTCATCAACATTATGATAATAATATAAGACATGTCATAAAACATATTTGAGTAGAAAAAAATGACAAATTGGGGCAACTAAGTTGTAATGTTGACAACAAATAGGTAATGACAAGTTATGATAGATGTAAAGAATTTTAAAAAAATATAGTCTAGAATTCAAACTTGGTATGAAGCATTGGAATTTCAACCATGGGATTTTGGGTGTCATACCTCTTACATGATATCTCATGGTTTTCTCAAACTAATGGATGGTTTCCTATTTGTGTCTCTTCTATTTATTGGGGTGCTAGGATGGTGTTGCAAAGATGATTTTATGTTGTTGAAACTACTCCATGATTTAATGTTGGTGATACTAATGTTAGGGAATATCCTTGAGTTATATGTAATTGTATTTTTATTGTTTAATACAATTGGTTTTGTTCTTTGAAGTGGGGGTTTTCTCAAAAAAAATCCCCATGTACACCTCTATGTTGTGGTTGTAATGGTTTTGTGAGTAGCATGTTGATTGCATGTCCTCCCATGTCACTTGCATGTCAATGCATGTTATTAAATGTGTGATTTTATAATTAAAATTTGTTAGATTTTATATTTGATATATTTGTCTCCTCAAAAATTAGCCTACAAATAATTTATGCATGTTAGATTCCTTTTAATTGGTATTAGAACATGATCAACTTGGATTCTAGGTGGTAGGAAAGATATTTTTTGGATTGATCTTGTTTTGGGTGGGAGCATGCACAAAACATATATTTTTAAAGAAAATGGCAAGAATTTCTAAACAAGAGGGAGATATTTAATGCCAATAATTTTAAGTTGTGAAAGATCAAGATTTGTGAGCTATATTATTTGGACTGAAACCTACATTGATGAAAGATAAAGAAAGAATTGTGTTGGATTAAAAGGAAAAAATGCTTATCAATCTTTTCTTCATAAATTCAATGTCACTAAATATCTAAGGAATACACCTTAAAATCCCTTAGGAGATGTTACAAAAGCTATCTTATATTAAATCCCTACTTAATAATATTTTATATAGAATACATTGTACACTCTTAAGATGGATAAGATGATTCATTTTGGGACACAGGTAATGTCCACCTAAAAATATTCCTTGTGGGAATATTTTATCTACTAAGTATTTTCATGTCCCCTCTTTTTATGAAACATGTTTCCAAAGTAGAGCTACTTGGATTACCGCCTAAGAGGGTATTTGATTTCTCCATTGATATACTGCCGAGACTAGAACCTGTTTCCAAAGTGCCTTACAAGATGACAACAATAGATTTAATGGACCTCAAGGCACAACTAGAAGAGTTGTTATCCAAGGGTTTGATAAGACCCAGTGTTTCACTCTAGGGAGTGCCAGTGATCTTCATGAAGAAGGATGGTACACTGCACTTGTGTATAGATTACCGTATGCTTAATAAATCTATGATAAAGAATAAGAACATGTTGCCATGTATTGATGATCTTTTCAATTAGATGTGGGGTGCGACTGTGTTTCCAAAAATTGATATATGATCAAGATACCACTAACTAAGGATCAAAGATGAAGACATTTTCAAGACTACCTTTAGGACTAGATACAAGTATTATGAGTTCATGGTCCTACCATTTGGACTAACAAATGTGTTGGCAGCATTCATGAACCTAATGAACAATATGTTTAGGGATTTCCTAGATAAGTTTGTTTTGGTTTTCTTGGATGACATCCTAATTTATTCCAAGAATGAGTAGGATCATTGCAAGCATTTGGAGATAGTTCTCCAGTGGTTAAGATAACATAAGTTATATAGGAAACTCTCTAAGTGTACCTTCTTTTACCTGGGTCACATGATTTTAGCTAAAGGAATTTTAGTTGATCCATCCAAAATAAAGGCAGTGTTAGAGTGACTAGTGCCTAAGAATGTACCTGAGGTCAGGAGTTTCAAGGGTTTGGTAGGCTACTATTAGAAGTTTGTTGCAAACTTTTCTAGGATAGCCTTTCCTACTACTTCATTAAAGAGGAAAGGGCAAAATTTTGAGTGACAAAAAAATGTTAGATAACATTTGATCTACTCAAGGAGAAGTTGACTACTGCTCTGATTTTGAAGGTACCAAATCCTGATGGTAACTTCATTGTCATCATAGATGCGTTGGGAGAAGGCTTAGGTGGAGTCTTGATATAAGAAGGGAAATTTATCGCTTATGAATAAAGAAATTTGAAGCCATGTGAACAAAATTATACATCCCATGACTTAGAGTTGGCAACACTAGTTCACACATTGTAGATGTGGAGGCACTATTTGTTAGGCAATCCTTTTGAGTTGAAGATCGTTATCACGGTTTGAAATATCTGTTCACCCAACCCAATCTAAATGCACAACAAAGAAGGTGGTTGGATTTGATATATGATTATGACTTCAATATCAGCTACATCAAGGGAAAGGAGAATTGATTTTTTGATGCCTTAAGTCGTAGGTAGCATATTGCCTCAATGGTGACAATCCAAACCGACTTTAAAGTCCAAGTGTTGCAAAAATGCAAGGAGGATGAGTACTATGAGCAAGTTAAGCAAGCACTCGTGATTAATCCGCAAGATGCAAGGTATGAGGGATTTCACTTTGAACCTAATGGATTGTTAAGGTTTAAAGGAAGAATATATGTGCCTAACTCTAAGGATTTGAGGAATATTGTGTGGAAATAAGTTCATGAAGCGCCATACTCTAGACATCGTGGTGTGACAAAAATTTTAGCCGATGTGAAGCCATTATACTTTTGGAAGGGGATGAAAGGGGTTGCTGCTAGATTTGTGGCTAAATGCTTGGAATGTCGAGTGAAAGTTGAACATCAATACCTTGCAATCCTATTGTATAAACATGATATTCCATAAAGTAAGTGGCAAGTCGTTAGTATGGACTTTATGCAAGGATTACCCATGTCAAGGAATAAGCACAATACCATTCTAGTGGTAGTAGACAAGCTTACTAAGGTAGGAAACTTTATACCTAGGAATTTAACTAATGGATCTCTTGTCATAGCTCAGAAATATATTCAAGAGGTGTTTAGATTGAATGGTATACCTAAGAAAATTATCTCGGATAGGGATGCTCATGTGACCTCTAGGTTTTGGCAAACCTTATTCTCTACACTTGGGACTCAGTGAAATATAAGTTTATCCTATCATCCTACTAAGAATGTACAGCATGGATCAGCAACACAAGTGGGAAGATTACTTTCCTTTAGTGGAATTTGCATATAACAATTCCTATCATTCTGCAATTACGATGGTTGTTTTCAAAGCATTGTATGGCCATAAATGTTGAACCCCTATAAGTTGGGATAAGCTTGAGGATAGGGTAATTCTTGGACTAGAGATGTCTAAAATGTATGAACATGTTAAAACTATTAAGAGAAGTCTAGCAAAAGCCAATGATAGGAAAAAAAAATCTATGCAGATTCTAAACGGGTACCCAAGAATTTTGTAGTAGATGAAAAAGTGTTGCTAAGGGTTAAGCGTCATAAGAGTTCCATCAAGTTTGGAAAGTCATGCAAACTAGATTGGCGCTACATAGGTCCTTTTGAGGTTCTTGAGGAAGTAAATCATGTTGTTTACTGAATTGTGTTGCCACCAACTCTTGCTCAGATGCATGATGTCTTTCACATCTCTTACCTAAAGAAGTATATACCAAGTGATAATCATGTAATTGATTGGAATTTTTTACAGGTACAAGACCATAGAGTGGTAAGAATTGAGTCTATCAAGGTGCTCAGAAAACGTAAGCTTCACTTGTGTAATAGGGAGGTTTTGCAATTCAAAGTCTAGTGGGACTAGTATGCAGAAGATTCTACCACTTAGGAAGACTATGTTGAAATAGGGCAAAAAATTTCTCACATCTTACATGCTTTTGAAAGTACTTGAAAAACAATGTTGTGTTTGTTTTTGGATTATTCTATTTTTTCTACATAAAATCATCGAGGACAATGATTCACAAGGGGGTGAGTATGTTACACCCCATTGTGTGTTTATCTATTT
>VDFB02026320.1:94671538-95001749 GCA_007258455.2 Sequoia sempervirens | reverse complement strand
TTCTGTCATACCCAATGCCCACATTTTTTGGTAGCGGAGACGTATCAATGGGTTGTAACCGCCCTTGTTCTTGCTTTCCCAGGCCTCTGCCTTGATAGTTATGCCGCCCTTGTTCTTGCTTTCCCAGGCCTCTGCCTTGATAGTTATGCTTTTCCACAAACTTTTTTGGCCAAGGGTACTTTTCTTGGAAGTATTCCTTGAGAGGATTTTTCGGCTGAGGCTCTTCTCGGTAAACCCATTGGCTTATGTCTTCTTCGGGCGCATCTGTCTTGATACTTGGGGATACAAAAGTGGTGGTAGGGATATTTTTGCCACGGAAGGTGACAATCTTGTCTGCTTTTGGGGTAGCATGGGAAGGTTGACCATACTCGTGTGGCGATGGTGGCATGGTCGCTATATTAAGAGCAGTGTGCATTTCGTACTCACCACACCCTTTGTCAATGATCTGGACTTTTGTGATTGTAGGATCGATGGAAGATGGAGCGGTTATTATGGTGGATGGTGGATTAATGGGTGATGACCGAGATGCCCCCATTTCGACCCCAGGACAATAATGTAAATGGGGAAATGATGCCTCTAGAGCGCGGCAATATTCGAATGGTAGGGGATCGGCATAGATGGTGACCTCTTGTTCGTTGACTGGGAATTTGAGGCATTGATGGTAGGTGGAGGGCACGGCTTGCATAGCATGGAGCCATGGACGGCCGAGGAGGAGATTATATGGTAAGTTCAGATCAAGGACATGGCAGGTGATGTACTGAACTACCGGTCCCACTTGGACAGGAAGGTTGATGATCCCTTCTGAATTTCTTTCTGCATTGTCATAAGCCTTGATTGTAATAATCTGGTTGTTTAAGTCCGCTTGGGTATACCCTACCTGTTTTATGAATTTTAGAGTGCACAAGTTGAGGGCAGAGCCATTATCTACCAAGACTCTCTTTATTTTATGTCGGGCAACCACGACTTCAATATGTAAGGGGCGATTGTGATTGGCATCAATGTTGGGCATATCATTTTGGCTGAAGTGTAGTTGGTGAGATGAGGCTAGGTGTCCTACCAAGGCTTGGAACTGTGTAGGATCCATATTATTAGGCACATGGGTTTCCTGTAGGGCTCTGTTGAGGATTTCTTAATACACGGGGGAAGACTTGAGTAAATCCAAGATGGAGATATGTGCAGGGGTCTTTCCTAGGTGATCAAGGATATTGTACTGGGAAGTTACAGGAGTCAGTTGGGCAGGTGCAGAGGCTGCAGGAACGGTGATGCGGGCTCATCGTGTGGTAACAGCACATTGAGAGTCTTTAGCTTTGACATGTATCATGGATACACGAGGTTCCACCTGCTCAATGTAATGAATAATACCCTCGTAATTGAGGGGTACATTCTTATAGCTCACATTATTTGTGCTGTTGTTTTGAGGATTACTGTTGGAAGTGCTCGGGCCTTGGTTATGGTTTGGGAAGGCGTTTTGATAGATCTGCAACTGAGCATTGGACGACGGAGCTTGACTAGGGTCAACCTTGATGTCACCTCGATCTATGAGATCCTGGACATAGTTTTTCAGACCTTGACACTTATTCAAAGAGTGTCCTTTGATTTTGTGGAACTCACAATATTCATTTTCCCTAAACCATGTGGGCTTAGGTTTGGATTCATCGAGTGGCTTGGTGACAGGGTACGTGATCGGATAACTGATCTGCAATAGTTTGTTGAAGACGACACTCAAGGGTTCTCCTAGTTGAGCATATTGGCGCTTAGTGTTCCCTTGGTTATTTTGATTGGACTGTTGGGGAGGACGGGGCGCCCCTTGCGGTACTGATATGGCATTGGGTATGGATTGCTGTTGCTTCTGAGATGTGTTGGCCACGTGGACATGTTTAGTGTCAGTGACACCATCATTTACTGCATTTTTGTTCTTGTTCCAAAAATGTGGCTTGTCGTTGAATGTCCTTTCCCTATCTTGGTTATATATTTTGATGTGCCCCTTGGCAACAAGGGCACACTCAAGGATGGGTCCTTTCTCCACTACCTCCGCGAAAGTGGTGACACAATGTAATCGAAAGTTGTGGGCCATGTCAGGATGAGAGTTCTCCACAAAAAGGGTGACCATATCCTTCTCTTTCAAAGGGGTTTTCATTCGGCTTGCTAGGGCACGCCACCTTTGGAGGTAGCTAGTAAAGGTTTCCCCTTCACGTTGTTTCTCTTTGAGGAGATCCAGGGTATTAGTATCTTTCTCCAAGGTTAAGGAGAAGTAGGAGACGAACCTTTCTGACAAGTCCGCAAAAGATTTTATAGATCCCTTTTCGAGGGTCATGAACCACCCTAGTGCGTCGCTTCCCAGACTTCGGGGGAATAGATGCAAGAGATAGTTGTCATTGTGGATCACTTCTTGACACTGGGAGTAAAACTCCTGTAGGTGGGCCTTAGGATCTTTGTTCCCCTTATATTTGTCAAATTTTGGCATCTCAAAATGTTTGGGGAAGGGAATCAATGAGATGGAGGGATCATACGGATATGGGCATAGATCTTCGAACTTGAACGATTGTTTGCTAGTCCCTGCCTGGAGATCCTTTAGTGCGGCTTTGATTTCCAGGATGTCCGCATTGGTTGGTGTGTCGGACGGGTATTGATGGTAGGACGATTGTGGATTCTGAGAGGATGTTTGGAGATGGGCGTATGGATGAGGAGGTGGCAGCCCTTGTTGATACGCCAATGGACCTTGTTGATAAAGAGGTTGTTGTTGCGAGGCGGAATATGGATGGGTCTAGTAGTTATGGGTGGCATACTATTGGGAAGTAGGGAGAAGGTGTTGTGGATTGGCTTGCGGATATTGGGGGTGCTGATACGATTGTTGCGATGCCACATAGGAGGGTTGTTGTTGATATTGTTGCTGGTTATAGTAGTTGTAATGATGGGGTGGTTGTTGATGCATGGTTGGCGGCTGTGGTGGGTGAGATGGGATGTTATGTGGTGGTTGTGCTTGCGGGCGTAAAAGTGATGCAAGGAATGGAGATATGGTTGAGGCTGAAGGCCGAGGTTGATTTCCTTGTGACTGATGTTGTGATGGTTGTGTTGAAAATAGGGGATTGACTAATGGTTGTTGTTGAGGTGGAGGTGCGATTGAGATGTTGTATGAGGGAGGTTGTTGAATGTTAGTGGGAGCGTAGGCTTGGGGAGGTTGTTGGGACACGAATGACAATGGAGGAGGGATGTTGGATTGGGGCGGTTGTTGAGGAATGAATGACGATGGTGGGGGATTGTTAGATTGTGAAGGTTGTTGAGGAATGAATGACAATGGTGGGGGATTGTTAGATTGGGACAGTTGTTGAGGTATGAATGATGAGGGTGGCAGTTTGTTTGTCCCAGGAGGTGGGGGTAATGCGGCGAAAGGGTTGCCCCCAGTGTTGACAAGAAGCGGGTTCGAGGGGGGTGGTGCCGGTAGCATTAATGGTTGCGGTTGCGGGACGTTTTGTGGCATGCCATAGGCAAAAGGATCATTGGGATCAACGGTTTGGGGGGCTCCCGTGACCGAGATGGTGGGATGTGTGGGATTGCCAACGGGATATAGGACAGCGTTGCCGAATTCGGGTTGATGCCAGCCTCCTACAGAAGGAATGTTGGGGACATACGAGCTACTGGGGATGTCATGTGCACCTTGGGGTACATTAGATGTGGAGGTGCCATACTTGGATAAGTCGACACCTGACGGCAACTTGAAACCTTTGTCAATCAAGTGAGCCAAGATTTGGTCACCATGTCTTTCAAGAAGGCACTCCGTCATTTGTGCATTAACTGGGTTGCTAAAGTGCTCCTCGAATGTGAGCTCAGGTTGATCGGCCATGTTTTCCTCCCCAGGTGGTGACGTGTTTTGACCATCCACATTGGATTGCGATGAGTTTCCATTGTGGGGATCATGAGGGATATTAGCACCATAGTTCGGATCTGACGTGATGTTGACTGTGTTGGTGGGATTTTGTGGGTTGTTCGATTGGGCATTTAGGGCTTGTTGGTTAGCCATTTTCTTTGCTTGTGATCGAGTCTGAACGGGCATGCAAGATGATGAGGTAGATTAGAAACACCTTGATGATGAGAGATTGATTTGATTTCGATGACAGATTAGTTGACGATGATTGATTAGGTCGACATGGATTGGCTTGATGGAATTGGATTGGATTGATTGGTAGATGTTGGATTAACCTAGATTCTGGGTTTTGATCTGAATAGGTTTGATGATGTGGGGATCAGATCAATTTTATGATTAGGATTGATGTGATGGTAGATACGATGAAGACCGAGATCCACAACCGAGTTTAAGAGGGATCCTTGGTAACACTAGGTATTGATTGAAAGGTAGATGTATGGTAACGACACTGAATCCAACTTGAGATAGAAGCGGATTGATTGGGTCGAAAAGGATAACTGACCTAAGACGGATAGCGATCCTAAGCCAGTTATGATGATTGTGATTAGGGATAAATACCTAGGTCAACTTGGATGACAACTCCAACGGGGTTTATATGGAATAAAGATCAGAGATGGAAGGTGTTTAGGATGGATGGGGAGTGTTTCAAGATAGATGAATGGCTCTCAAAACAAGCAAAAGATTGTTCAGGACAAATGACCCTTAGAACGAAGGGATGGGGGCTCAGCATGGACGTTCAGATGTTTGTTTTGGATGCTAAATGATCGTTTCGGTGTTCAAAACAGAGGGACAATGAATGCCAAATGATGGTATAGGCTAGTCAAAGGGACAGGTCCGCCACTGCACAAGGACAGGTCCGCCACTGCACTTGGACAGGTCTGCCACTGCACTTGGACAATTCCGCCATAGCACAGGGACAGGTCCGCCACAGGGTTAGGACAAGTCCGCCACAGCACTAGGACAGGTCCGCCACAGGGTTAGGACAGGTCCGCCACTGCACTTGGACAGGTCCGCCACTGCACTTGGACAAGTCCGCCACAGCACAGGGACAGGTCCACCACAGGGTTAGGACAGGTCCGCCACAGCACTAGGACAGGTCTGCCACAGGGTTAGGACAGCTTTGCCAAAGGGGAAGTTTAAGTCGGATGATTGGATGGATGGGTAAGGCAAAGGACCCAAAATATAGCAATCATAAAAAGACTTGGCCAAACTGACAATCACTGGTTTATGCACAAGAAAGACAATGCAAACAGCACAACCCTAATATTAGTAGAAACGGGTATGGTCAACAAAGTCTTCTACTATAGGATGCACATGGTTTCTAAGGAGTCCTCGATATACACACGGTACATGAGGCCCAAACCGTGAACACCAACCTGTTACAAGCGTGAGTCAGGAACCTTAGCGAGATACTAAAGGCTCGGACCAACTCTTCACGTCATCCCGACGCTTCGCCAATTACAACGTGGTTGGATTGAGGTACAACTTTCGCTCTCCCCCCTTTATATACCCCGCCGGTACGCGTGGTTGGAATCGTCCCTTGGGGTGATGAAATCCCCAAGCAGGTCCCACTAAGAAAGTAAAAAAGGGTGACTCAAAAGGACTTGGAAAGCTATGATTTCTCTTCACCCAGGATCGCCAAATGGCGCAAGGGGATTGGATACATCAAATAGCCTTCCCAAACATGCCAAACAAGGTTTATTGACACCGTTAATTAAACTATGTTCCTATTTTACCAAAAGACAATCAAAAAAACTTGAAAATTTTACCTTCTGGAGTCCGGTCTCCACTCTGAGGGACCCTGCCTGCGAAGTGTCAGGTCCGCACAGCCGCAAGTAGATCAAGGCCCTGGCAGACAGTCCGCCACAGAGGAAAGGTCCGCCACACTTGGACACTCTGTCTGAGCCGTTGAGAAAGCAAACGCAAACAATTAAGAAGAGTGTGACAAACAACTTAAAACAACCTACACCTCAAGATTAGCCTAAGTTGGAAACAATACAAAGTAAAAAGCAACAAAATGGAACTTTATACCTTGTCTTGAGTCGATCCTTTGGTTGGCCCTTCGATCTTTGATGTGTATGCTCCTTGGATGACAAGTAGATGCAAGCTAAATGATGTTGTGAGGATGAGTGCAAGTGGATGAAAACAAGAAAATGGCTAAGTATAAGTTGAGAAATAAAATTGCAAGAGTTTGGCTAGCAAAATGATATCCCCAAAATGAGAGAAAAGAGGGGGTATTTATAGGATTTTTGAGAATTCCTAGGGGAAATGGAGGGTCAAGATTGAGCCACCAAATATCAAGATGTAGGGCTAAGGTGAGTTGAGAACTCACAAGCCCTCACATCTTGACATGTGGCATGTGAGATAGCCCTAAAAGGTGAAGTGGACATGAGGTGGAAGGAGAAGGACATGACATGGAGAGGGGTACAAAGTACCTTGGGATTGGACAAGATCTCCTCATAAAGGAGGTCCTTGTCCCCATGTGGTGAGAGGACAAGTGGGGAATTAAAAATTCCTCAAATATTCTCATGGGGATGAGAGAAAGAATAAACAATGAATAGAGGACATGTGGGAAGAAGTGAAGGAATTAAAAATTCCTTTTGGGTTCCTTGGGGGATTAAAAGGTGAATTAAAAATTCACATGGGGAAGGGAGATGCCTTGCCCAAAAGGAGAAAGCCTTTAATAAGGTTGACTCAAGGACATATGCCATAAATAGGATGAGGATTAGGTTAGGCTAACCAAATGATTAGAGTTGTGCAAGTACTCAATTAGATGGACTAATGATTCATTAGAAGCAAGTGGGAAATTATGGAGGATGTGACCTTAATGATGATTAAGGGTGTGCACATGCTAACCCTGGTTAATTAGAAGAAGATGAAGTAATTAAAATGGATTAGGGACCAGCTTGCAAAAGTTGGAGGATGTGACCATGAGAGAGAAAAGATGAATTAAAAATGAATTTTAATTTAAAAGGGGAATATGACTAAATTAAATAAAAGGGTATATTTATTTAATTCAGAGGAGGAAAAGGAGGTAAAGTATTAAATTAAATACTTTAGGACCTTTGTGCAAGATGCAGGGTATTAATTAAACAACTGGTTTAATTAATATTGACAAAGGGGATGAGCAACCGGACGAATAAAGAGACGCATTTGATCATATGGCAGTGATCAAATTGGATGTCTACACAGCCAATGGGCTTGTTAGCAAGAAAATTGGGGAAACACAAACCGAAGTTATGATCCCCAAGCACTTTCTGAGTGTTGTAGTTTATACCCTGAACTCAGTCATATAAAGGAAACACCAGTTTGATCCAAAAAAGGGAATAACTACTTAATTATATATTCACTTAATGGAAAATAATATCATATTAGATAGAATTATGGTAATCATTATATTAATCACATCAAAATATTACATTCATATATCTTCCCCTATACTATGCACATCTCTTTCCCTTCTTTACATTTAACCTTTTATACATTCATTCTTATACTTATATCTTCTTACATACAATTTCATACACATACTTCTACATACATTCATGTTTTCATATCTCTACATACTATTATTCATATATTTTCTATACATATATCTATGGGATGGTACATGACCCATCTATCCTATCCCTACCCTAGATGGTATCTTTTCAATCTTAAGGTCCACAAGCTCTTTATGGAAAGATGCAGTAGGATTTTCCTAGTGGAGTCTGCACTGTTTCTCTTTCCTATCAACATCATCCTGCCTTTCAAAATGTTGACTTATCCTCTAGTCCATTCTATTCTATTGGAAGGATATCCTTTTATATCTCCTTGAGTTTTGAAAATGTGTTGTCCCATTGTGTTTTTTCCAAATGTAGTTGTTGGGTTTGCACTTGGATCTGAAGTAGGAGCTTCTTTGCCTCTAGTAGTGTACGATAGCACATTTATTTCTTTCCTCATCCTTTTTTTCCTTTTGGTACTCTTCTTGAAGTTGTCGCTTGATTTTTTTCTTTTGTAATTGGGCATCCTTGATCACCTCGTCTACCAAAATTCTTAATTTGTTTTCCAATGTTTGGGATGAGTCCCCTTGAAGATGTGGGAACTTTCTTTGTATGCCTTTTACCACTTCCTCCAGTTGATCTAAGTGCTCCATACGACTCTTCAAAATTTATTCCTTTCTATTTGTTGTAAGATATCCCCTAGGATTAATGTCATTGAATTCTTAAACTCATTTCATTCGCAAGCTCGCATCTTGAAAATTCTTTATCTTACAGCTTATAGTCTTGATCAACCACACAAAGTTGTATGCAAGAATTCAATTGATCCTGACATCAACAAAAACGCCTTTCATATTATTTAGAAATATTGTTTGTTCTAGGCCTAAAGGAAAAAATTTGATGAAAAAAACACAGTCCAGTTTCGTTGATGAACTGAATGATGCATCTACAAAGCCCTCTCTAGAAACATTGAAGACCTCAAACATGGAAGTATACACATCAACCATTTATCTTTTATACTATAACATAGATCTTTGTTGGAAAGCACTTGCCATATATTTATTTCTATAGTGAATTTTGTAAATAGGGCATTGCTATGATCTATTGCTAACTGCATTTGCACTACCATTATAGGTGACAGGAACACTAAGACCTAAGAATGTCCACTTTCCCCCATACAAAACAATCTGCATTTCATGTAAACAAAGAGTTTTCTTTACACAAACAACAAAAAATGATACTACATGGTGCACTGCATGTGGAACTAACACAAGATTTGTATGTACCCACTTTCTACAATGTATTGTTTAGACAACAGAGGGAGCTATAGACTGTTATCTACACAAACAACAACTTTGAAATAGTTTCCCCAAGCTAGCTGCAATTCCATTTGAAGAGTACAAGAAAGACATGTCCACAGTAATGTTCTTGCTATGAAAATTTCAGCTGTAAGGGATGTTCACCCTTGGAATGAATAATTGCATCATACGAATTGTGGGTGAATCAAGCAACATATCACCTCCAGTGACTAGAAAATAAATTTGCAGTTTCGCACAAGTGCTTACATTGCACTATTCTATTTTTTATTCTTATTCATTGATGCAAATCGTACAAATTACATTGTCATGAATGTAATGCTTATTGATTGTGAACCAGGATCAAGGAAATGCAACATTGCACCATACAACAATATCAACAAGAAAAATGTCTAGGAGCCTATACTGCTTAGATATTTTTCACACAACCAATAAGAGAACTAATGTGTTAAAGCTTTTATGAAGACTAATCTGATAGTTTATTTTTAGTTCTTATGTGCAAAAGGCAAGTTGATGGTTGTATTTTCTTCTATTCCAAACATACATACTATAGACATGAACACCTTTACTTTCAATTTCAAAAACAATTACAACTTATGTTTTAGTTTATTTTGACCTCTTCTATGCAACACATAACTTGAAACTTGTTTATTCATCTTTTTCAACCAACATACTATACATGTAAACTAGTTTGACTGTAGTTTGGAAGGTAGTTATAAGTAATGTTCCATGTGTAATGCTCTTTTCTCCCTGCAAATCATACTAATACATGTTTGTGATAAAAAAGAAAACAAGATTGTTTCAACATTGCTTTTATGTGACATACAAAATATTTACGTAAATGCTTGCTACTTTTAGATACAATGCTCTATTTCTCGACAAAATACTTGTCTACAAAAATGATTCTGTCCTTTCCAGTAATGTTCCGAACAATTTAGATTCTAATTTTGAAAATGCATCAACATTACATGTTTCTCTGAAACATTATTTATCTAAAAAAATGTTTGTAGGGTTCTTTGCAATGCTTAGATTAGGAAAATTGAATTTATGTTTTAACAGATGTTGATACGAAAATCATTAGGATGGTGGGGGCATTTAAATGACACAAATATAGTACTTAGATTAAATTTACAAAACTTATATTGCACTTTGAATCTATTCATCTTATTTCAAAATAGATTATACTTATTGATCCAATATAACATGCTTTTGGTCTTCAAGGATGGTGTGCCTTTATTTATGTCTTATTTTTATTGATTGCTAATGGATAAAAAAGAAGACATGTGTATTGCCTCTTAGGGCCCATTCATGCTCATTTGCTTTGCCTTGATTCTTACATGTTTTGTATCTATGTTTTGTTTCACTCCTACAACACTGTCATTCTCATGTATTGTGTACTTAATTGTTCACCTTGTTTGTCGACACTGAAATCTGTTAATTATCATGTCTTCCGTTTATATGCACTTGCAATTAAGTAATGGATTTTACTATGAAGTCTTAAATCTGTCACGCCAAAATTGTTTTTGTTTCCCCCCATTTTCTTAGATTGGGTTCAGCACAAAGAACGAGGCATGGGTAAGTTCCAATATCAATTACACTGCCATTTCCTTCACTTGTGCACTCATTTCCTCATATTGTCTAATGCTGATGAAATTTGTTTTTGTTCACAGGATTTTATGTCTACATTATTGCAAGTGAACCATGAGGAAAATGTAAGTTCCTACACCTTTTGCAATGCCGAATACATTTGAATTAGGAGAATACCAAAAAAAGACCAAAATATCAGGAGCGAATGACAAAATTGCAAAAACAAAGATGGATAGTTTGACGACGAAAAAATCCGCCACTATTCAAATGCTTTATTTTTATGATAGTAGGGACCAAAAAACAAGCCTTTGTAAGTTCTTATATCTTTTACACTGTCATTTTTTGCTATGTTGTTTGACTTGCTGACATTTTCTGACACAAGCAGAATCCATGTCTTTTGACAGGGCCTATGTATACTACTTTGGAAGAGGGGGTTGATGCATCTGTAATTTTATCTATGTTCAATGTTGTTGCTTTATAGATGGCTTCGAAACACCTTGTCACCTGCTCATGTCTTTTTATTATGTATTTCTACTCTCGCATTGAATTTCAATAACACAATATATATACACCTTACTTTTCATTTCCATTGTTTATCCACTTGCGTTGATTCTTTCATGAAAGTGAAGTCTTAGGTATTGAGCCAATTTAAATACCAACTTTATGAATAGTGAGAAAGCAGTTTTTGCATTCTTTATTTGCTCCACCAAGGTCTTTCATGGGAATGGAAACTGTCCCTGTCAACATAATTTATCTATATCATACAAGTAGCCAACAACAAAATAGTTGTAAGTAGGGATTAATGTCTATTTTTTATGGTTTTATGCACTTAGTAGTGTCTATCGTTGCCTGATTTTGAACGTTGTCAGCTCTAGGAACAATTAATGGCTTATAGTGTTAAGTTTGAAGCCTGTAGAGAAAATGATGGTTTACATTGTTTATTCACTTACTTTAATTGTTTCAAGATAGCATGACCTATGTCTCTTAAAAAAGCTTATATCTTTCATAGTCAAAGCAATAGATCAAGCATTTGTAAGTTAGTATATCTATTACACTATTGTTTTTTGTGTTACTTATTTAGCTCCTTACAATATTTAATGAAAGTAGAGTCTTTGTCTATTGCCAAGGTTTATGTCCATTGTACTTGAACTAAAAAACAAGATTCCTGCAAGTTCCTCTATCCTTTACACTGTCATTCTATAATATTTTGCATCTTTACATTTTATGAGTTCCTACCTATCATTTCTACAACATAAATAATACTTTGCTTAGCAGAATTAAAACTTCAAAACCAAGAAATATTTAAATTACGAACTAAGCTCACCTTCATTGAATAAATTGAAGTGCAACTAATTATTTAACTTGACAACATACACTAACCCATAAAGAATAGCAAAGAATAGACATTCACACACAAAATGCAAACAACAACAAACAATAGACATTGACCCATAAAATGAAAATATGTTAACCACTATAAAAGACATACAACCTTAACAAAGGCTTTGTTTTTCGCTCACCATAAAATAGATATAAACCCTATGAACAAACACAAATGTAATGAATTTAAACCCAGACATTTTCCATTTGCTTTGACCTAATTTTCATTTTCATTTAATAAATTCAAGAGCAGCTACAACGCATGAGTGCACACAATAGAAATTAACTATAAAATGCATAGATGTAATAAACTATAAAATGACACTATAAAACATATAGGAACTTACAAAGGATTTATTTTTTCATTCCAAAATCATACAGATAGAACCTCTCAAAAGGCGTTGATTTCACCCTCATCGAACAATCCAATCAAACCAACAGACAAATAGAAAAATCAAAGCATAAAAGATAGAGTAACTTACAAACGCCACCTTTCCCACTGCCATCACAATAGATGAAAACCCTAAATCCACTCACAGCTAGAAAACAATAGGTATTAACTCATAAAAAGCAAAGATGCAAAAAAACATGACATGGCACTGTAAAAGATATAACAACTTACAAATGCTTCAATTTTCAATACTAGAATGCTAGACATAAACCTTCTCAAAATTGCACTGATTTCACTCTCATCGAAAAATCTGACCTATTCAGTAGACAATACCAAAATGAAAGTGTAAAAGATACATGAACTTATAAATGTCACCTTTGTCACTTCCAACATTCTAGACATAAACTCTCTCAACAAACACAAATCTCTGCCTCATCAAACAATCCGAGCAAATGAACAAACAAGGTAGGTAAGAACTATGTTTCAGTCTAGGGACTTGCAAATAGTAAATACAAATCTAATGCTTTAAATTCCACATATCCCCAGTTAGAGTATGTGCGAGGACACAACTATACCAAAAAATGAAAACACTAATGAAATATTTCCAATAGATAGGTTTGTTGTCAAATATATCACAAAATGATTCTACCATGATGGAATGTGCTCGTTAGTGTTGGAAATGTTTCATGGCTTCTAATCTTTTTTGATATGGTTTTCCTCTTGCACTTGCTCTTTCTGTGCATGCATATCATTCTAATAATAGACTTATGCATATATAGTGTGTGAATTCTATTTAATGTCAATAGATTGTAATGCAACTCTCATTAATGGCTTCCGCTATAAACTTCAATGACTTGTAGTGTTTATTCATTTCCTTACGTTGGCTCTCAGAACAAGGAAACTTGGAAAAAAGTTGTTGCACTATCATTTGGGTGTTGTTTACTCACTTGCTCGAATTGTTTGATGAGGAAGACATCTTTGGTTGTTCATAGGATCTACGTCTTCCAGCTTCGAAGGAAAGAAAGACCTAATTGTAGCTTCATATCTCTACGAAATCCATGTCTATTGAGAAGGTTTATACATATCATATTCAAAGCCAAAAACAAGTGATTTGTAAGTTCCTATATCTTGTTCATACTCATTTTTCACATTGTTTATTCATTTGCTCAAAAAAACTGATCAACATTAAAACTGTGTCTTCTGTCAGGGATAATTTCTATCATGTTCGAAACAAGAAACAAGTCATTTGTAAGTTTTAACATCATTTACACTGTTGTGCTCTAGTTTTTCTTTTCTTTTCCCTCTTTGACTTCCTTTACAAGTCAATGTCTCCTCTTGAGTCGCAGACTTAACACCATAATTCATCAATGTTCGCTTATTTTCTTCCGACAAGTAACAAAGCATCTGATGGACTCAAGCACACTCCCCATCAATGGATTTAGGTATCAAGCTCTTGTCCTTAATGCTCCCTCAGAAGCACTCAAAAAGATATTTGTAACAATTTTTCCATTTTGACTCTCTTCTATATTAAACAATTTATCTTTCTAATATTTACATGCTTTATGCTTTCAACTATTACTTGGGTAGTCCCACAATATTGGTTTACAATTTTTGGCCAAACTAGACACTGAAATAATTTTTTCTAACTAAATCTTCACTTTTGGGCACCTATACCGGCTAAACCATGAGGAATTTGAAGATGATGCAAACTAGTGATTTGTGACATTTTGTCTATAGATTCTAAATATATTTTTTTCAAATTTTTGGAATCAGATTGCACTTGTTTTTCCATCTCCTTCAAAAACTAATTTTTTTCAATAAACAACATTTTTAAGGAGTGACGCTCACCGTATAACGCATAACTTTTTTTCCATGAAGGATAAAATTCTATTTTTTCGAATTTAGATTTGTAACTACGATATCTAGTGCTTCCAATTGGTTTCATAGTGTTTTATTGAATATTTTTTCCTTAATCAAGTTTCAAAGTCAAACCAATTACAATTCAGACATGGGCGGACCATATAACGTGTAACGTTTTTTGTATCTATCAAAATTCATTTTTTTTTGTTGGATCAAGGTCTTCAATATCTAGTGCACTCATATTTTTCAAAAAAAAAAATTCAATAATCTTCTATTTTTCCACATGTGCAGAACAAAGAGCTTGATTTTCAATGAAAAACCTATGTTTAATAAACTAAAAAAACAAATACATAATAAAACCAAAACATGTTAAAATTATATTCATTGGATAGCTTATTCTGACGACTACCATCATCTAGTTGGGTATGTGAAGTATCCTCCATTTTCATCCTCTACTCGAGCTTCGAAGTGCAAAATTCTGGACTTTTTTGGTGCCTGAGGGGGCTCGAAGGGGGGAAAAGGGGGGTTCACTCGAACTAGGCACAACAACACAAAAGGAAATTAGTGCTGAATTTTGTGCCGAATTTTAGTGTATTTGAGTCCATCAATCAAACTCATCTCATGGTACAAAAGTCGGCAAAATAAGGTTTTTTTTTTCATCGTCAGATTTTGCACCGAATTTTTTGCCATATTTAGTGTTGGATATTGCACCGGAAATGCAGTGCCAGCAATAGAACCTCCTTAACGCCAGGAAATAACATTGAAAATAGTATCTAAATTAGCAAACAATTTGACTTCCAGTTTTGCTTCTATATTTGCTCCCATTTTTGCTTCTAGTTTTGCTCCCAGTTTTGCTTCCAATTTTGCTTCCAATTTTGCTTCCAAGTTTGCTTCCAGGTTTGCTTCTAGTTTTGCTTCCGATTTTGCTTCCAGGTTTGCTTCTGGTTGTGCTTCTAATTTTGCTTCCAATTTTTCTTCTAATTTTGCTTCCAATTTTGCTTCCAAATTTGCTTCCAAATTTGCTTCCAGTTTTGCTTCCAGTTTTGCTTCCAAGTTTGCTTCCACTTTTGCTTCCAGTTTTGCTTCCAATTTTTCTTCCAGTATTGCTTTTGGTTTTGCTTCCAATTTTGCTTCTAGTTTTGCTTCCAATTTTGCTTCCAATTTTGCTTCCGAGTTTGCTTCCACTTTTGCTTCCAATTTTGCTTCCACTTTTGCTTCCAGTAAGTAATTTAATTATTTAACTCATATGATTAAATAACAAGATAATTATTATAACATGATCATCATCTATAATTAAAACAAGTGAGTCAAATATCTATAATTTAATTGAATTTGACAACATCCATCCTGAGTAGTAAATTAAAATCATCATATGTAATAAATATCCATCCAAAAATCATTGACCACTTTTAATATATATAAATTGGAAAGTCAATATTGATAAGATCAACATCATATATAACTAAAACAAGTGAAAGTCAAATATTCCAGTAGATCAATAACATGTCAAAATGATACATGTCCAATAGTCGACATAAGTCAAAATGATACATGTACAAATGATATAAGTAAAAATGATAAATTATTTAACTCAAATTGATACAAGTCAAGATGATAATGTCCAAATGATATAAGTGAAAATGATAAATTTCAATATGATACAACTCAATAATATGGTACTGTAGACCATGAAAATGATACATATGATAGTAACCATGAAAAGAGGCATCATAACGATATATTAGCAATGATCCATGATGCAGTCTATATGATCATGAATGTCACTGGGTACTACCAACAACTGCCTCACCATCATCACCACCATCATCGTCGTCGTCATTGTCATCGTCATCATCATTGTCATCGGCCTCGATGTCTTCGATATCTACGTCATCATCATCCTCTGCCATGTGATCTATATCAACATAACCAATATTTTCTAGATCTATATCATGATGAGGATCATCTTGATCTTCTGGAAGACCCGTGTTCTACAAAAAAAAAATTAAAATGAAAAGTTATTATTTATTTTATGCAATAATTTATTTTTTCTATTATATATCTAATATTACAACATATGAGACGAAATCATAATCATATTACATCATATCAAAGTGCACATACCATAATAAAATTTCAAAAACGTTATAGCTAATATGTGATTCCAATGATGTAAAACATGCAATAATTCTAATAAACGTTAGTAAAGATCACAAAAAAAATTGTTATACAATTTAACTATCAACTGTAAATTATATTGCATAACCTTAAGTGCCAACCCTCTGCAAAAGAATGAGGAGACTACAAGAAGATTGGCTATAGGGGGCATTGGTACAAGAGATGTACATGGCTCTTCCAAGCCATCCACTGAGATGGTTTCATACAAAAATGTGGATGATATCCCCATTTCTAGAGAGCTCATGATTCAGGTTGATACGAAAAATGATGTTGTTCTGGTACCCATATATGGCATAATGGTTCCATTTCATGTAGCCACCATCAAGAGTGTTACAAGCCAACAAGATGGAGGGAATTATTATATAAGGATAATTTTCAATGTTCTAGGTACCGGCTTTAATGCCAACTACATGCCAACATTGAAATTCCCTAGCAGTATTTATGTTAAGGAAATTTCCTTTATATCCAAGGATTCAAAGCACATCAACGTTGTGGTACAAATGATTAAATCCTAGAGATGATTTGTAGCAATGAAAGAGTTTGAAAAGGCAGAGAGATCTACACTGGTGACTTAGGAGAAACTTCAGCTTTCAAAAACAAAGGCAAATTAGGCTAGCAGACTTGTGGATCAGGCCAACATTTGGTGGAAGAGGAAGAAAGATGACTGGAACTCTGGAGGCCCACCATAATATATTTCGGTATTCAATCATGAGAGCAAAAGAGAGATGATATCATGTATCAAAACATGAAGCATGCATTCTTCCAGCCAGCGGAGAAGGAGATGATTACTTTGCTTCATTTTCATTTGCATAACCATATCATGGCATGGAAAACAAGAAGACCAAGGATGTCCAGTTTTATGTGGAGGTACTGGATGTGGTCCAAACTTTAGGAGGGGCAAGAAGTTCAATGCATGATCTTGATGAAATTGAGGAAGAACAAAAAGAGAGGGACAAAAAAAAAATCAATGTAGAGTTTCAAGGATTTTTCAAGCAAGTAAGAGAGCTATGGGAGCAGCCTCATGCAAAATATTTTTAACTATAGTTTGATGTACCATTTAGAGAGCTTGGTTTTCATGGAGTTCCTTTCAAATCCTCTGCTTTTATTTTTCCTACAGTAAACTATTTGGTAGAGTTGTTGGAATTACCTTTCTTAGTAACCACTATTAGTGAGATTGAGATTGTTAATCAATTAGGCGCTAATTACCTATAGCAATGAAAGAGTCTAAAAAGAGAGAGCTACACTGGTGACTCAAGAGAAACTTCAACTTTCAAAAACAAAGGCAATTAGGCTGGCAGACTTGTGGATTAGGCCAACATTTGGTGGAAGAGGAAGAAAGATGACTGGAACTCTGGAGTCCCACTTATAATGGATTTTGGTATTCAACCATGAGAGCAGAAGAGAGAGCTGATATCATGTATCAAAACATTAAGCATGCATTCTTCCAGCCAGTGGAGAAGGAGATGATTACTTTGCTTCATTTTCATTTGCATAACCATATCATGGTGTGGGAACCAAGAAGACCAAGGATGTCTAGTTTTATGTGGAGGTAATGGATGTAGTCAAAACTTTAGGAGGGGAAAGAAGGTCAATGTATGATCCTGATGAAATTGAGGAAGAACAACAAGATTGGGACAAGAAAAATAATATCAATGCAGAGTTTCAAGGATTTGTCAAGCGAGTAAGAGAGCTATGGTAGCAGTCTCATCTAAAGGATTTTGAACTAGAGTTTGATGTACCATTTAGAGAGCTTGGTTTTCATGGAGTTCCTTTCAAATCCTCTACTTTTATTGTTCCTACGGTAAACTGTTTGGTAGAGTTGTTGGAATTATCTTTCTTCGTAATCACTATTAGTGAGATTGAGATTGTTAATCAATTAGGCGCTAATTGTCTATAGAAATGAAAGAGTCTAAAAAGGCATAGAGAGATACACTGGTGACTCAAGAGAAACTTTAGCTTTCAAAAAAAAGGAAATTAAGCTGACAAACTTGTGGATCAGGCCAGCATTTGGTAGAAGAGGAAGAAAGATGACTAGAACTCTGGAGGCCCACCATAATGGATTTCGATATTCAACCATGAGAGCAAAAGAGAGAGATAATATCATGTATCAAAACATTAAGCACACATTCTTCCAGCCAGCGGAGAAGGAGATGATTACTTTGCTTCATTTTCATTTGCATATCCATATCATGGCGTGGGAACCAAGAAGACCAAGGATGTCCAGTTTTATGTGGACGTAATGGATGTGGTCCAAAATTTAGGAGGGGCAAGAAGGTCAATGTATGATCTTGATGAAATTGAGGAAGAATAGCAAGAGAGGGATAGGAAAAATAATATCAATGCAGAGTTTCAAGGATTTGTCAAGCGAGTAAGAGAGCTATGGGAGCGGCCTCATCTAAAATATTTTGAACTAGAGTTTGATGTACCATTTAGAGAGCTTGGTTGTCATGGAGCTCCTTTCAAATCCTCTGCTTTTATTTTTCCTACAGTAAACTATTTGGTAGAGTTGGTGGAATTACCTTTTATAGTAATCACTATTAGTGAGATTGAGATTGTTAATCAATTAGGCGCTAATTTCCTGTAGCAATGAAAGATCCATAAAAGGAAGAGAGAGCTACACTAGTGACTCAAGAGAAACTTCATCTTTTAAAAACAAAGGAAAATAGGTTGGAAGACTTGTGGATCAGGCCAACATTTGGTGGAAGAGGAAGAAAGATGACTAGAACTCTGGAGGCCCACCATAATGGATTTGCGTATTCAACCATATGAGCATAAGAGAGAGTTGATATCATGTATCAAAATGTTAAGCATGCATTCTTCCAGCCAATGGAGAAGGAGATGATTACTTTGCTTCATTTTCATTTGCATAACCATATCATGGTGTGGGAACCAAGAAGACCAAGTATGTCCAGTTTTATGTGGAGGAAATGGATGTGGTCCAAAATTTAGGAGGGGAAAGAAGGTCAATGTATGATCCTGATGAAATTGAGGAAGAACAACAAGAGAGGGACAAGAGAAATAATATCAATGCAGAGTTTCAAGGATTTGTCAAGCTAATAAGAGAGCTATGGGAGCAACCTCATCTAAAATATTTTGAACTAGAGTTTGGTGTACCATTTAGAGAGCTTTGTTTTCATGGGGTTCCTTTCAAAGCCTCTACCTTTATTGTTCCTACGGTAAACTGTTTGGTAGAGTTGGTGGAATTACCTTTCTTAGTAATCACTATTAGTGAGATTGAGATTGTTAACCTTGAGAGAGTAGGGCTTGGGCAAAAGGAATTTGATATGGCTATTGTTTTCAAAGACTTCAAGCGAGATGTACTCTGCATTAACGCCATTCCTCAATCTTCGTTTGAAGGCATCAAGGAATGGTTGAACACCATGGATATAAAGTATTATGAAAGTAGAATGGACTTCAACTAGCGACCAATTTTGAAGACTATTGTATTGATGATCCAGATAAATTTATTGAAGATGGTGGTTGGGAATTTTGAATATGGAAGCTAGTGATTCTGATTCTAATAATTTAGAAGAGTCAGATCAAGGATATGAACCCTCTGATGTAGAAGAGGAATCAGATGAGGATGAGGAAGGTTCAGAAGATGAATCTCTTGTGGAGTTAGATGAGGATGATGAAGAAGAAGAAGATTCTGAAGGGGAGGAAGATAAAACATGGGATGAATTAGAAGCTGAAGCCAAAAATGCAAATAAGGAAAAAGGAGATGAGTCTGACAGTGAAGAGGAAAGGTGGCGACGAAAGGTAAAAGCTACAGGGAAGTCTCGGGCACTTGATATTAGAGATTCAAGAGGAATGCCTGCCAAGAGGCATAAAGTCAAATGAATTGAGTTCATCTACATCCTTCTACTATTATTCATGCACATAAATGGTTCAATTGTTTATGCAAATGATGCATATATGTTGACTTGATCAGTGTTGTTACTTCAGTAGTTTGACTTCTATGGTAACCAACCATTAGGCCATTCTGTGCGGGAGCACATTTGTGTTTTTAGTTAGATTTTTTGGATAGCTCTACTTGGTGTTAAGGACATTCCATTTATCCTTTGAATGTTAAGAAGTCTAGTATTATACGCTTCTCTATGTTGATCAGATCAGGTTGCAAGTTTTTTACTGCTGGTTTCTTTATTTATGGAGTTTTTTTAACTTGGAAGACGGGAATTTACTACCTTTTTTAAATTAGATGGAAAAATTAAGTGGCTAGTTAGCTACACCAAGTGATGTAGACTACAAGGATGTGTTAGATCTATAGGATGCCTACCAAGATGCATCAAAACATTCTTACATGTTAAAAGAATGGTAGCATCAAGAGGAAGGATGGCAAAGATGCATGTGGATCACTTAGTAGAATGGCACCATGAATTCAAGGAAGCACTCCTTGAGATACCATGTTTGAGAGAAAATAAGGTAAATCAAATCAACATGGGACTAAGTTACTCAAATGATACAACTCATAACTTAAATGAGGACACTTAAGAGATATTAAAATACAATGGTCATTAATTAAAAGATGCGATGAAAATAAGGCATGAATTTCACCCACTACCCTTTAAGGCAAACAATATTTTTTTCCTCAACATGAAATAATGGGACAATTGAATGGGATCTAGGGCCAACAGAGAAGCACTTTAGAACTCATCCTACGCATCAATAAACAACTCAACACAAGAAATGAAAATTGAAATATTAACACAACAATATCCAACTAAGTTATTGAAAGTCAACTATTGATTCCTCATTCTCCATCCAGATTAAAAAATCAGCCCACTTTTTGCTTTGTAACTTTTCCTTTTAAAATTGCTTTGGATGTTGGCCATATTTCTCCTCCTGTCAAAACATGGCACATGGACTGGTTAAACTAATTAATATGCAATCATTTACTTTTTCCTAGGAAATTAAAAAAATATATCATTTAATATATTAAATATACTTACAAATTTACAAATCAAGGTCTGTAAACCTTTATGGCCACTATGATGCATGGCACAAATTTTTTGAAGCCTAGCCTTGGAGGCCTTGTCTTGAAACATATACTAATTCAATTTAACTATGCACAAATAAAATTTAAAAATAGTTTAATAAATTTGATATAATCTTTTGAGAAAATTCAAATACCTACGTACTCTACTCACCAGACTTCCTCTGTGCATTAGACTTCTCATATTCTTTTACAAGCTCTTTCCATACTTTGACATTTACATCAATTGGCCTTTTTTGAGCCTTAGCTCGGGAGGGATTTTTTTATCTTCTTTGTTTGGTTGCACTGAAATCTCTTGCAATTTCGAGACATTCGTAGCTTTACCTTCTTCACAGACAAACCTGTGCCAAATTCAGTCTCCATGTCATTAATAATTGTTTTTTGCAAGTGTATGGGTATCTTTGAGAATAGAAAATGTAGACGGTCTTTGAACCGTTGAAGGCATGATTCCTTCAACCTATTCACAAACCCTTTTCCAACATCTGTCATTCGAACTTCCCCTGAAACCACATCGTATTTTATCTTGGTATTGTATCTACCAATGAAAGATTGAAAAGATGGTGTGGTGGAAGAAGTCAGTGTCTCATGAGTGGGTGGGATAGTGGAAGCCTTTGCTCCGTGTTCTACACTCCTAGAGTTAATTGTGACTGATTTCCTCCTAGATGTTTTGATCGATCTAGGACTACTTGGGGAATCAATTGATTCCCTTTGACACGGTTGATTTGGTTGCAATGTTTGAGGGGCTTCACTAGATCGGTTTTCTATGTATCTAGCAAGCATTGTCCAACACACATCATCTTACAAATCTATAAATTGACAATGAATTACCTCATTGTGGCCAGAGTCTACTCCCTTTGTTCTCCTCCCTCTATTGCTTGACATTTTGAGGCAACCTAGGGAAAATTATTTTTGTCTTATCTGTGGAGCCAAATGAAGTACACACTATCAAGTATGAAAGTTTTCATCCAATTTGTGGTATGAAAGTTTTACCTTGAATGACTCTCTTTCTGATTTAAACACCTATGAATTAATTTCTTGCGCACTTGTATAGAATATAAATATATTTGAAAGGATATAAATATATGCAAAATGAAACAAATGTATTTTTTAAAAATAAATGCTTGTGCACCTATATAGAATGGTAATCTTTGGGGGATAAAAAGGGTGCAGAGTGTGGTTTTATTGAGAGTTAACACAAATAGGTCCCATGCTCAAGTCACATCCGCTAATTAGAAAGAAAATGAATGTGTGCACACAATCAATTCAAAACCATGAGCTCATTGTTCTATAAAAGAATAAGTGAAAATTAGTAATAGCTAATTTAAGCCCAAAGGTCTCACAAATTTGAGGAAATGATCTATTATTCAGTTGTCATCTCAAAATCCCTATCTCCTCATATTGTCTCAACCAACCTTTGTTTCCATAGGACTTGTCTTGAAAGCACTCGACTACTTTTTTAGGAAGGAAGTGAGAAAGTTGTCTTCAAAGAAAGGTATGGAAGGAAGGTCCGAGAAATCGAACTGGAAACCGAAAGTTTGGGATGGGAATGATAAGAAAACCAGGGCATTGGGGTTTCAAAAACACATTCACTACTCTCAGATGCGGAGGAACTAATGCAATGTCTACAATTTTACCCTCCTCCTTTGCAACCACATGAGATGAACGATTTGTGTGTAAACAAAACAATATTCACAACCCTTTCTTCACAATCCTCTCCATTTAATCCAAACAAAAATATTTGTGGGAATGAAAAAAACAAATTGTAAACTTACCTATGGTGTCGCAAACTAAATCGAATTTCTGATCTACTTTCTTGTAGCCCTCCTTCGCATTGGTTTTCCCTTTTTTCTCCTCTCTTCCTTGGCGTGGCTTTTTTCTCCTATCATCTCTTCCTTGACACGAGAAGTTTTAAATTTATGTTCTTGATTATGTAGTCGGCACTATAGTCTACATAGTTAACACTAACTTTAGCGCCACCTTTCAGCCCTAAATGTAATTCATTTGGGATGCAAAAGGTAGTGCAAAGTGCGCCTAATTTAGCGCCTAATAGTGCAAAATGATGTATTTTGCTTGGAAGTTGATAAATAAATTGATCCTAAATTAACTTCATCTTCATATGTTCCAAGGGAGCAATCATGGTTCCCTATTTTATCTATTCCTTATTCCATGTCAATTTTGTGGGTGCAAAACTAATAGAGGTTAGATTTGTGAACTCGGAAATGACCCCTCTACAACTAGATGAGTCATCTAAAGTGTGAAATATATGTCTAAAGTGAGGTTTTGTGTTGGATAGCATATTTGTTGAAATGATATAATTGGTTTACTAAACATTATTTACTATGTTGTGTATTATAGGGGGCAAGATGAGGCCATGGCAACAGATCGTGTCATATCAAATGAGGACACAACAACTGAAGCAGGACATCAGGTACTCAAATTTTGACTTAACTTAGGAAAAAAATGATCTAATGGCATTTTGTGATACGTCCATATTTTTTTACAGTATTATTAAAATTTATAATGTATTATCCAATCTTGACATAAATTAATGCATGTTGATTATTTTAGATGGAGATTAGAGAAAATGCAGAGCCTGAGCGTTCAACTAGCAAAAGAGGAAGATGTGTACGTGGACATGGTCCTAAAACTATTAAATCACGCAGACGACAGTGGGTGTTTGAGGATATGACAATGGATCTTGCAGAAACAACAAATGATTGCATTGAACAAGAGGTTGGTCAGGACTATAGTACATGGGATGAATACTTGAGAAAATATATGACTAAAGTGAGGTTTTATGTTGGATAGCATATTCATTGAAATGATATAATTGGTGTACCAAACATTATTTACTATGTTGTGTATTATAGGGGCAAGACGAGGCCATGGAAATAGATCGTGTCATATCAAATGAGGATAAAATGAATGAAGCGAGACATCAGGTACTCAAATTTTGACTTAACTTAGGAAAAAATGATCTGATGGCATTTTGTGATACGTCCATCTTTTTTCATAGTATTATTAAAATTTATAATGTATTATCCAATCTTGACATAAATTAATGCATGTTGTTGATTATTTTAGATGGAGATTGGAGCAAATGCAGAGCCTAAGCGTTCAACTAGCAAAAGAAGAAGATATGTACGTGGATGTGGACCTAAAACTGATAAATCACTTAGATGACAGTGGGTGGAAGAGGATATGACAATGGATCTTCCAAACACAACATATGATTGCACTGAACAAGAGGTTGGTCAGGACTATAGTACATGGGATGAATACTTTGAGAAAATTGTTGTTTGTGGATGTTTTGTATGTCATGGAAAGAAACAATTCAAACGAGAAATTATAAAAATACATTACATATATAGCTTCCAGTCGGTAGTATACCTCCTACAATTGATTCAAATCCAATAGGAATTGTGGTAAGGAATTTTTCAATTTGATATAAATAGCATGTATACTTCGTTTAAACATTGTTTTATATTATTTAAATAACTAATTTTTTTCTCAATGGATACTTGCAGGATAAAGTTCTTGGTTTAAAGTTTCTTGGATCACCGACTTCCAACCTAGAGGGCAATGATCATTTTTTAGATGATGCATTTAACAAAAATATGTGCCAATATACCAGCTCAGAAGATGAGGAATTGATGAAAACAAGTCACATAACAAGAATCGGTTTAAAGATGCATAATTTGCTTAAAGACAGGGGAGAGGTGGACTAGATACCCTATGAGAATGAATGTGATGGAGATGATGACTTGCCCCTGAGTTTGAGATCAATTTACAAAGAGACATGTGATCGTCGACTATATTGTGCTTGCCCTAGTGATCAACAACTGCCTAGAGTGTATGAGGTGTTTCAATTTTGGGGATACAGCTACATGATACGACCCTCCAATATTCATGGAGAAAATCTAGGCCTCTTTATTGTCCAAAATGTACATGTGGAATCTAAACATAGAAACAATTCAGAACAAACCACTAGGAGATTAATTCCATATTATGGTCCATCATATTATAGTGGTGAATGGAGAAGGCTAGCAAAATATAAGCCTAGCATGTCATCATATGGACTAAATTCGAATATGTATACACATCATCTCCAATTGGAAATTGGAAAATAAATTAATAGAGGTCATCTTATGTATATAGATGGAAAAGCATTAACACACAAAAATATTGCAATATTTATAAATACTAGTAAGGGAAGGGACCCTAATGTAAGACCAAATTGTCAATTTGTTGAGGTTATAAATGATAAAGATGGAGATATGGAAAGAGAGGTTGATAGATTGACAATGGTTGAGGATATTAAGGACCTTACCATTGGGGATGAGTTATTGATTGATTACCCCTTCTTAAAATTCACTCCTGCACAAAAGAAAAGAGAATAACAAGGTCTCCCTAAGGATGTTCTTAAGGGAAGAAAACCAAAGAATAATAAATGAGTGTGGACTGATGTTTTATAAACCATGTTGTCAAAATTGTGTTTTATTTAAATTATTGTATAAAAAGGTAGTCTATAAAATAACGTCGCATTATTCAATAGATGTATATATGTTCATACAATTTTTATTTTTATTTTTTAAGCCATATTTGATTATATTTCTTTGAAATTGATACATTTATGATTTATCCAATTGTTGGAAAACATTAAATAATGATTGCATTTGTTGATAGGTAGAAGATGTTGATGAAACACATACTAATACCCATGATCCAACTGGGTTATTAAGATTTGGACGAGATGATCCAAACCATCCTTTAAACAATACTAGGGCGAAAAAGAGCAAGTTTGAAGAGATTACTACCACTTGAGAAATTTGAAGAGCTGATGAGATCCGCATACACTGCTGACATGCCACCTAGCCTTAATAATGATGATCATGATAGTGAAAATGCAGTGCATGAAGAAGGATTGAATGAAATGATTACAGGTTTCTTTGGGGATGGAAACAATGATGAAAATAATGATCATATGGTTGACAGTAATGATGATAGCAGGGGTAATTACCACCAACGTAATGTTGATGATAACAACCTAAAAGACTCTATCAAGTGGTGAAGACACTCGTGTTCAAATCGGGTGTAAGTAGAACCTCAAAACTGGTATGCACATTAATATTATTAGAAATCAAGTCACTATTTGGTTGGTCAAACAAAGGATTCACTTCCCTACTGAAGTGAGTTGAAATCTATTTCTTACTTTGAATTGTCAATTGGTGTACACAATTCGTAAACATTCATCGACTTCATTTATATTTCTTTAAGGGGATTTTAAAACCATATATTGTATATAAACTTTCATACTTAGTTTTATACTATTTTTTTCATGTTATTAACATTACTTATTGAATTTCAGGGCTTCAAACAAAGGGGATATTTTCATGTCCAAGATGTGTAGAACAATTTCAAGGGTGGTATTTTGAAGATCTACATAAATTTATTTACACAAACAACAAGGTTTTTCTACCACTAGATCATAAGTTTAGAAATCGCTTGAAGAAGCAATTTGATGGAAAAGTTGAAAATAGAGGCCCTCCCATGATTATGGGTCCAAGTGATTGGCTTAAGAAGTATGAAGATTTTGAATTGAACGCTTGGGAGGATTTTTTTAATCAGGGTGATTCAATTGAAGAACCAGAACAAGTTGTAGTTAATATGCCAGAAGGAATGAAAAGGAAATCCATATTTTATGAGCTCCCTTACTGGAAGGATCTATTAATATCTCACCTATTAGATCCTATGCACATCTTCAAAAATTTCCCAAATTCTATATTGTGACATATATCAAGCAAAGAGAAGGAAACCTTGCCTTCGAGGAGAGATATTGCTCTTTTGCGTACCAAATTTGATAGAAAACATTTGTGGCCAAACAGGGAAAATGAAACATATGCAGAAGCTCCATGGATTTTGAAAAAAAAAAGAGCTAGAGCAACTAAAAAATGTCATTCATTCAATAAGGACACCTACTGGCTATGGGTCATCATTGGCTAAAGCTTTTACAATTGATGGACATATCACAGGATTTAAAACACATGATTTTCATAATTTTATGAAGGTATTATATATCATCATTTAACATCTACTGGTATCATTGATTAAGTACTAAACATATTTTGATATTTTTTTGTGTGAGAAAAAATTACTAATGACCTTTTCATAAATGTGTTTAATACCATATCATGCCATTGGCAATTAGGGGGGATTCCTATCTTACAGTTGACTTAAGGAATGCCATAGGTCGATTGTCAACATTTACAAGGTATGTGGTTATATAAAATTTTCATGTGTGAGAGACATAGAGATATTATATTGTATTTTAATTTTTGACTAAAGGTTCATACTAATTTACTATTCTTATATTAGGTGGGTGACCTCCAAGGAGATCCATGAATGTGAAGTGGCAAAGTGGAAGAAGGAAATTGCAAAAATTGTATGTGTATTTGAGAAGAAGCTCCCTACAAGTTTCATGGACCTACAAGTCCATTTACTTATACACCTAGTCGATGGCATTGAATTGGCAGGTGTCGTATCAACGAGGTGGATTTTTTTCTTTGAGAAGTATATGAAAACTCTAAAAAGATACATTTGACAAAAGGCACATCCAGAGGGTTGCATGGCTGAAGGGTATGTATTGAATGAAGCATTTTTCTTCCTATGTGAATTCCTTAGTAAGGATTTTGAAGATAGTCCACGTGTCTGGGATGAAGAACGGGCATCATATATTATTGATGGAGAAAAACCACAATCTAATGGTGTTTAAGTAGAAATTAGTAAGTAAATTCATGATCAGTGTGGTTATTTTTCTTGCAATCATTAATTTACTCTATAATTTATTTGTCAAATTAATAGCATGACATTTGGAGTTTGAAATAAACATGTTGACATGTAATGGGTGTAGAAGAAAGTGCAATACTTGACAAGTTCATTATGTACCACATGGACTTGATCAAAAAATGGATTAATCTGTATGATAAAAAGAGAGAAGTGTTAGAAGCAAGGAGATAGTTTAGGAGATCGAACCCAAGGAATACTCCAATTCCCACTGATTTGCTTGGGGAATGGGGCAAAGATTTCACACTAGAATGGGTTATTGAACAAATTCATAATCAAATAGAAGATGCAGGTATAGATTCAAACATAACAGAAGATGAAATTAGCATGTCTAGAGGATGTGAAAGAAAGGTACAATTAGAATTTTACAAATGTCGTTTCCTTACAATTTTGACACTATTAACTATTTTAATATTCGTCATTATATTTGTTTTCACTGAAATAAATGGTCTTTCATAGGCGAGAAAATATTCAACAATGTAGGCATATGGTTGACATTATCATGTAGAAAGTGTAGATGTAAAGAGACGATCCTTCAATTGCGGCATCATGGTTGACTTCAAGCAATCCAATCGATCAAGCTCAAAAGATAAGAATATAATTGAAGGGAATCTACAATATGTTGGGAAAATACAAGAAATTATTGAGCTGGATTACCGCTCTTTTAAATGTTGTATTTTTAAGTGTAGATGGTATGAAGCATTTGAGAGGACACGAAGACATGATACCCATAGTGGATTGTTTTCTATAGATTCCTCATCCTTCCTACCAGAGGATAAGGAGCCTTATGTTCTACCAATTCATTGTGAGCAAGTATTTCCTTAAATAAAACAAGAAGCGGTAGTGATCATTAATCTAATAATTCATAGTTTATTGTGAATATATACATGTGTTTATTAATCAATAAAATTGTTATAAAATACGTCTAATATATGTGTCATTCATGTGCAGGTATTTTTCTATGAAGATATTTTGGACTTGAAATGGATGTTTTTTCGTACATTATGATCCAAGATTAAGGCATGTATTTGACGAAACATTAGTGGATACTGAGCAAAACAATGATGGTGAACAAAATGAGAGAGAGGGATTAGAGAACATCGAAGAAATTTACATCCATGATGATGTTAAAGATGGTTATGTTCAGGCACAAGAAGACAACAATCCAGATTTAGATGATGTTATGGTAGACAACAATATGGATGGTATAGAAAATGATGACCCAAATACATCTAGGAACAATATAGTGTTGGAAGTGGAATTACTCTGAGAGGGGGGGGAGTGAATCAGAGTAATGTATAAAAAATTCTGATGACTTGAAATGCATATTTGAAGCTTTTTTTTTTACTTTGAACAAATGAGTGACTTTATATATGCAATGTGAATACTAAATATTGAATGATTGTTTTCAATGACTTAACCAAACATAACATGAATCCTTAACAACTCATATCAAAGCATGATATATATTGTTCACATAATGTTGAATGAACAACCTTTTGATGATTTATTTTACACAAGACACCAAACACACTTATGGCAGAATATAACATTCATACATTGAACATGAAAAATGAACTTTGAACTTAAAGACAACTTGGAACTGTGTTAAAGTATCAGAGCATTGCATGAACTACTTTCACAATGATCAAAAGAAGAATTAAGCAAGATAGGCACAAACCACACAAAAGAGAAACATAGAATTTTGACGAGTGGAAAACCCTCTTGGGGTAGAAAAGCCACTCCAAAAATGCCTTACAGGCTTAGATCAAAAACTAAATTACAATACTTTCAGAGCACCAACTCCACAAAAATTCTGAAGCACCAACTTTAGTAGGAGCACCAACTCCTTAAGAAATTTTCTCAATAATCATGCAATCTGTCAGGACCTTATAACTACATTATTTTTGCAATTACAAAATCTCAACAGAGTACATTAAAAGATATACAATAATACCCATTATAATCTGTACTAAATGAAACAGTACCAACATAACCTCACTAAAATATATGCAATCTCTGTAATAAGAATCAGAGATATAAACACTTTAAGCTCTCTCTTTTACAACTTTTCATAATACAAAAAAATATCACCGTAATAACCCCTTATTCTCTTTTCAACAATACTCTGTTTGGTCTTATAAACTCTCATCACAGAGTCACAACTTTGAGTCATGCATTTATAAAGAAAACTATGTACACATCAAAACCCTCGAGTTTGAACTCAAGTTCAAAGCAGTTTCAAATTCAGTTATGATTAATGACAACTCAAGATCTTTTTTAAAACTAGAAATGCAGCCAACTATTCAAAACTGAAACAATATCAACTTCTTTTTTTTGCTTTTCCATTTACCTTTGAAAGATCAAAGCAAGGTACAGATGTTACCTTCTATTATGGCAGATCAAACTACAACCAAAAACCAGTAAGATTCTCTATTTCCTTTACTTCTAGCTCGTGGAGAGTCCACCAACTAACATGCCATTGTTCACAAACTACCAAACTTGAAAACCAAGCTTTAAAACCAGCAAGAACATTTTGTAACTGAAATGGTAATCTCTCCATGGCAGCGCTAGGGTTCATACTATTCTTGAAAAAAAATGAAATGAGCCTTTTTCCCTACTCTTTCCTTTTCAAAGACTTAGCAAACAATAATAATCACTTTAATTCTGCTGCCAAAGATATCACAAAAAGAACCGACAACATTATAGCATAAATCATTAACCAAATATCAATGATGGTTGTCGACAAAAACCCCAATAAAAAATGTTATTGCACTGCCATGTGACTTTAATAAAGTAAACTTCCTTGTAAAATAAAATGAGATCGATAGCACATATTTTGTGTGTTACAATTCTCAACTAGGTCAGCACTACCGGATATGCCCAAAACATTAATCAACAAAACAATATTGATTCCTTGTTATTGCCAAGACTTTTAAAAAGTCTATCCATTGAAATCAACCGATGCCTTTTTCACATGCTTAGAATACTCAATATTCTTTTAGGAGAATACAAACTTTTTATAAGAAATGCCAATGATGTAAACAACTTTTCAAAAGACCATGCCAATGGAATTCAATAATAAAACAAGGTTGCTTATAGCCATATCACAATGAATTTTCTATGCTTTATGACAAAGTGTCTTGAAGACCTCTTTAGCAAAGTAACCAATGAAGAGAATATATAAGTGATTTGAACTTGTAATCTACAC
The DNA here is from genome assembly GCA_007258455.2 of Sequoia sempervirens. Lineage (NCBI taxonomy): Eukaryota > Viridiplantae > Streptophyta > Pinopsida > Cupressales > Cupressaceae > Sequoia > Sequoia sempervirens. The sequence continues at coordinate 94,970,589 of VDFB02026320.1, read as the reverse complement.
CTTCTTAAACTTGTATGATTTGTGAAAACATAAGAAGTGCCACTCATACCACACTTGAATTGTCAACACATATAGAAATAAACTTGCATAAATATATAAGAAAATGTATACCTCACTAAGAATGTGCCAAACCACTGCCCATGGTGTCAAAGATGCCTAAGTAAAACCCATGTTATCATATAAAGACCTATATGAAATAATAACTCCATAGGACAAATATCTATCCTCTGCACATGAATCCAACATAATCAGTACCACAAAACAAAACTGAAAATAAACCAACCAAATCACTGTCCATAAAGTACTGAATATGTCAAGTATTAAAACAACAATAGCCAAATACATCAATGAATATTCCAATGTCAAATGCCAAATCAGTGTCCAATCAATTTTGACATCAAGGACAAATAGCACAAAAGAGAAGTCAACAAACTCCCCCTTTTTCCTTGATGGCAAAAACTGAGCCATCTGAAATGAAGTGCCAACATTTGAACCAAAAGCAACTCAAGAAATGAAGTGCCAACATCTAAACCAAAAGAAACTCAAGAAATGAAGTGCCAAAATCTAAACCAAAAGCAACTCAAGAAATGAAATTCCCACATCTGAACCAAAAGCATCTTAAGTAAACTCATATTTCTCCCCCTTTTTGTCACAAGGACAAAGGGTAAGCAGTGAAATGCCAAAAATTGTAACTGAAACAGCTGCAAATAGAGCAATGAAGCAACAAATAAACCATGGAAGTAACAAATAGCGGCTAAGAGAGCTAAGAAGCCCCCCTGAACCAATGATAGAACATTAAGAGATCAGAGATTGAGAGACAACTCCCAATCTAGACCGAAGTCTTTCAAATACTTCTTTAGCCAAAGGCTTAGTAAAAATATCTAACACTTGTGTTTGTGTAGGCACATATTGCATAGAGACTTCATCAGCGAAAAATTTTTCCCTTAGAAAATGAAATTTTATTGCAATATGTTTAGTCCTTGAGTGCATAATAGGATTCTTTGACAAATTAATTGCACTTGAATTATCACAAAGGATAGAAACAGGTTTAGCAACATCAATACCCATGTCTGATAGTATCTATGTCATCCAAAGAAGCTGAGTGCAACAAGATGTAGCTGCAATATATTTAGCCTCTATTGTTGACAATGAAACTGAATCTTGCTTTTTGCTATGCCAAGCAATAAGACAATCACCAAGATAAAATGTTGCACCACTTGTGCTTTTTCTATCGTCTAGACAACCAACCCAATCAGCATCAATAAAAGCCATTAATGTAAAGTCATTATTCCTAGGATACCTAAGACCAAAATCAAGAGTACCCTAGATATACTTGAATATTCTTTTTACAGCAGTAAGATGGGACTATTTTGGTGCAGATTGAAATCTAGATACCATACAAATAGCTTGCATTAAATCCGGTCTGGAGGCAGTTAAGTATAACAAGCTGCCAATCATTGACCTATATTTAGATTGATCAACATCAAGAGAATCATCATTTTTAGAAAACTTACAACCAGTCACCATTGGTGTGCTCACTGGACGACAGTCATCCATTTGAAAAAAATTAACATCTCTTTGGCATATTTTGTTTGTGACAAAAATATTCCCTGTTCAAGCTGTAAAACTTGGAGGCCAAGAAAGAATGTTAGTTCACCTAACATTGACATTTCAAATTTTGATTCCATAATCTTTGAAATTATTTTAGATAAGGCATCATTATTGCAGCCAAAGATTATGTCATCTACATATACCTCAACAACTAGAATATCATTACCTTCCTGTTTGACATAAAGATTGTTGTCCATGCCACCTCTTTTGAATCCATTTGTTTTTAAGTGTGCATCCAATCTAGAATACCAAGCTCTAGGAGCTTTTTTTAGACCATACAAGGCATTTTTCAACCTATAAACATGATTAGGCTTATTGTGTACAACAAACCCTTCAGGTTGTTCCATGAAAACTTCCTCATCCAAATATCCATTTAGAAAAGCAGTTTTGACATCCATTTGATATACTTTAAAATTCTTAAAACAAGAGTATGCCAAAAAGATTCTAATGGATTCAATTCTAGCAACGGGTGCATAAGTTTCACCAAAACCAATACCTTCTTGTTGTGCATATCCTTTGCATACAAATCGTGCCTTGTTTCTAACCACTTTGCCACATTCATCTAGTTTGTTTATGAAAACCCACTTGCCACCTATGACATTTTTGTCATCACGTCGTGAGACTAATTCCCAAGTCTTATTCTTTTCAATTTGGCTGATTTCTTCCTGCATTGCCTTTAACCAACAATCATCATTTAAGGCATCAGAAACATATTTAGGCTCAAATTCAGTTGCCAAACAAAAATGTTCAGCAATTTGTGCTTGCTCATCAACTTTTGCTCTTCTTCTTGTTAAGACTCCTACACTTTTATCTCCAATTATCAGATCTTGGGGATGATTTTTCATAACAATCTTGGATGGTGTTTTTTGAGGCATTACTTTAGAACTTGAAGCATACTCCTGTTGTGAATCATCTGCTTCAGCAGATTTAGGAGTGATATCAAAATATGCCATAACTTCCTCTTCATCATCCTGCACATGATCAGAATCTAGGAGCAATCTTTCATCAAACTTGACATTAACAGATTCAACAATCTTATTCAACCTTTTATTGAGAAATTTATAGGCTTTGCTATGAGTAGAATATCCTAAAAAGATACCTTCATCAGATTTAGATTGAAAGCTTCCTAAGTTTTCATCATCTCTTTTAATAAAGCATTTACAGCCAAATATTTTGAAGTAATTAATAGAGGAAAATTTACCATACCAAAGCTCATATGGAATGAAATTGGATTTCACTCTTATTTGCACTTTGTTTAGAATGTAAACAGCTGTATGAACAAATTTTTTCTAGTACATATCTAGCAGTTTGGCTTCATCTAACAATGTTCTAGCCATTTCTTTCACTATTTTGTTTTTCTTTTCCACAACCCCTTTCTGTTGAGGTGTCCTTACAGCAACATATTGGTTTTTTATACCATGTTGCTCACAATATTCAATGAATTATTGAGATGTAAATTCACCTCCTTTCTCTGATCTCAAGCGTTTAAGTTTCATATCAGACTCTTTCTCAACCATTTTACGAAAGATTTTAAATCTGTCAAAAGCCTCTGATTTATGTTTGAGAAAGGTTACCCAAACCATCCTTGTGTAATCATCTACAAATACCATGAAGTACTTTTCACCATTTATTGACCTTGTCCTAGTAGGACCACATAAATCAGTGTGTACAAGCTGCAATGGCTTAGTAGAAGAATGTTCTTTAGATTTAAAGGTCACCTTAGTTTGCTTGCCTTTGAGACATTCTTTGCAAACTATATTTTATGGTCTACTTAAGACAGGAAAACCTCTCACATTCTGATTTTTACTTATTCTAACCAGATTGTCAAAGTTTATATGCCCTAAATGTTTATGACATAACTATTTTTCTTCCACTTGACCCATAAGGCACATTCCTTCATAGTTTTCATGATTAAAGGAGTCAAGGAGATTGTAAATATTTCCAGAAGTTCTCAAACCAATTGCAATTGTTTTACCAAATTTGTTGTTTTTTTATTTCAAAACCTTGTAAACCAATTGTAACATGGTATCCATTATCACAAATTTGACTAACACTTAAAAGATTATGTTTCAACCCTTCTACATAATACACATTATAGATTGGTGTGTCATCATTTAGAAGTAAAGAACCTTTACCTTTTATCTGAATACCAGAGTTGTCACCAAACTTAACAAATCCACCTTCATAATCTTCAAGTCTCAAGAACTTGTCTTTATCACCAATCATGTGGTTTGAACAACCACTATCCAACACCCAGAATGCCTTCTTCTTAGAGAGAAAGGCAGTTTTCACAAGCATAGATTGCTCTACACTTGGAACAAACTTGGGTTTCCAAACTTTCTTTGTGATAGGCTTATTTTGTTTGCATTGTTTGGATGTGTGACCAATAGTGTTGCATTTGAAAAATCTGATTGTATTTGGAAAACCAAACAATTGTTTGTGACCAAACCTTGGTGTTCTAGGCATCACGAATCTGCAATTGCTCACTTTATGTCCAAATTTATTGTAGTAAAAACAATAACCATGGAAGAATGCATTGAATCTAAAATTGTTTCTTTTATGCTCGAAGGATTGCTTCTTACTAGTTGTCTTGAAGTTCTGATTTGAACATTCACCAGTGTTGAAACCTACACCAGTCATGTCCTTATGTTGTTTCTGCTTTCCAAGTAAGTCATTTAAATGCAAAGTGCTTTCATAGCCTTCTACTTGTTTCTTAAGTATGACTACTTCCTTTTCAAGCCTCTGGATTTCTTTGTCTTTGTCAGCAAGAATTGATTTAAGATTGTTTATAGCTCAGTTTGTAAAGATTTGGTCACCTTATTTAGACTTTTCTCTTGTGAAGCAACTTGTTTCTTTAACTTTTTGATTTCTTGTAGAGCACAAAGTAACTCACCTTCAAGACTTACTTCTAATTCAGATTGATTTTCAGTTTGACTTCTTGATTGATCACTTGAATCCTTTTGTACAATAATCTCAGCCATGAATAAAGTTTCATCTTCATCATTTAAGGACTCATCTGACTCAACATCTAAGTCTTCTTTGCTAAAGAGACTCTTTTTATTTTTGAGATTATTGTTAAACTTCTTTTTAGGATTCCAAGACTTTTTCTTGAATTGTTTTTCTGCTTTCTCATCATCATTGGTTTGATCTGGATAAGGACATTTAGCTGCAAAGTGATCAACTTTGCCACAATTAAAACATTTGAATGGCATTTTTCCTTTATATTTCTTTGTCAACTTCCTTACTAAAAGAGCTTCTAAAGAATCAGACAATTTTGATTCACTGTCTAAATCTTCTTTATTTTCTGCTTTAAAAGTAGTCTCTTTAGAGGTTGAAGCAGAGCTTCCTATCCTAATTTCATAGGTTTTTAATATGCTTTGTAAATTATCCAAGGTAAGTGAATCAAAATGCTTCTTTTCTTCAAGAGTAGAAACTTTAGACTCAAATTTAGGATGCAAAGTCCTAATCACTCTTTGAACAACATCAGATTTTGTAATTGTTTCACCTAGACCTCTTCTTGACAACTTCATCTATTCTTAAGAAATAATCAGCAATATTTTCATCATCCTTCATTCTCATTTCCTGAAATTGATTCTTGAGAGTAAGGATTTTGGATTGCTTAACCTTTTCATTTCCTTGATACACATTTTCAAGCTTCTCCCAAATTTAATATGTAGATTTACAATGCATAACTTTGACAAATACATCTTTTGTCAGACCACACAATGGTGCATGTTTAGCTCTTGCATTCATTTCGTATTTTATTTTCTCATCATGATCTATAGGTATGGTATCGGGTATAGTGTATTTACTGCACATTAAGTTCCAGACATCAAGATCTAAAGAAATCAGATATGTTTCCATTCTGATTTTCCAGAACACATAATCATAGCCATCAAATAGAGGAGCTCTTGTAACAGATGAATCTTCAGGTGCGTGTGCCATTATGACAAACTTCCAAGACCAAAATCAATGCTAGGTGGTAAAACCTAATGCAGGACCCTATGCTCTGATACCACTTGTTGGAAGTGGAACTACTCTAAGAGGGGGGGTGAATCAGAGTAATGTATAAAAACTTTTGATGACTTGAAATGCAAATTTGAAGCTTTTTTTTTACTTTGAACAAATGAGTGACTTTATATATGCAATGTGAATATTGAATCTTGAATGATTATTTTCAATGACTTAACCAAACATAACATGAATGCTTAACAAATCATATCAAAGCATGATATATATCATTCACATAATGTTGAATGAACAACCTTTTGATGCTTGCTTTTACATAAGATACCAAACACACTTATGGCAGAATATAACATTCATACATTGAACATGAACAAATGAACTTTGAACTTAAAGACAACTTGGAACTATGTTAAAGTATCAGAGCATTGCATGAACTAATTTAACAATGACTGAAGAAGAATTAAGCAAGATAGGCACATACCACACAAAAAGAGAAACATAGAATTTTGACGAGTGGAAAACCCTCTTGGGGTAGAAAAACCACTCCAAAAATTCCTTACAGGCTTAGATCAAAAACTGATTACAATACTTTCAAAGCACCAACTCCACCAAAATTTTGAAGCACCAACTTCAATAGGAGCACCAACTCCTTTGTCAGGACCTTATAACTACATTATTTTTGCAATTACAAAATTTCAATAGAGTACATTTAAAAGATATACAATAATACCCATTATACTTTGTACTGAATGAAATAGTACCAACATAACCTCACTGAAATACATGCAATCTCTGTAATAAGAATTAGAGATATAAACACTTTAAGCTCTCTCTTTCACAATTTTTTAGAATACAAAAAAATATCACTGTAATAACCCCTTATTCTCTTTTCAACAATACTCTATTTGGTCTTATAATCTCTCATCACAAAGTCACGGCTTTGAGTCATGCATTTATAAAGAAAACTATGTAAACATCAAAACCCTCGAGTTTGAACTCGGGTTCAAAGCAGTTTCAAATTCAGTTATGATTAATGACAACTCAAGATATTTTTTAAAACCAAAAATGAAGCCAACTATTCGAAACTGAAACAATATCAACTTCTTTTTTTTACTTTTCCATTTACCTTCGAAAGATCAAAGCCAGGTATTACCTTCTGTTATGGCAGATGAAATTGCAACCAAAAACCCATAAGATTCTCTATTTCCTTTACTTCCAGCCTGTGGAGAGTCCAGCAACTAACTTGCCATTGTGCACAAACTACCATACCTGAAAACCAAGCTCAAAAACTAGTAAGAAAATTTTGTAACTGAAATGGTAATCTCTCCATGGTAGCGCTAGGGTTCATCTATTCTTGAAAAAAAATGAAATGATCCTTTTTCCCTAGTCTTTCCTTTTCAAAGACTTAACAAACAATAATAATCACTTTAAGTCTGTTGCCAAAGATATCACAAAAAGAACCAACAACATTATAGCATAAATCATTAACCAATTATCAATGATGGTTGTCAACAAAAACCCTGATAACAAATGTTATTCCACTGCCATGTGACTTTAATAAAGTCAACTTCCTTGTAAAATACAATGAGGCCAATAGCACATATTTTGTGTGTTACAATTCTCAACTAGGTCAGCACTATCGAATATTCCCAAAACATTAATCAACAAAACAATATTGATTCCTTGTTATTTCCAAGACTTTTAAAAAGTCTATCCATTGAAATCAACCGATGCCTTTTTCACATGCTTAGAATACTCAATATTCTTTTAGGAGAATAAAAAAATTTTATAAGAAATGCCAATGATGTAAACACCTTTTCAAAAGACCATGCCAATAGAATTCAATAATAAACCAAGGTTGCTTATAGCCATATCACAATGACTTTTCTATGTTTTATGAAAAGGTTTCTTGAAGACCTCTTTAGCAAAGTAACCAATGAAGACAATATATATAAGTGATTTGAACTTGTAATCTACACCTTCCTAAACTTGTATGATTTGTTTAAACATAAGAAGTGCCACTCATACCACACTTGAATTGTCAGCACATATAGAAATAAATTTGCATAAATATATAAGCAAATGTATACCTCACTAAGAACATGCCAAACCACTACCTATGGTGTCAAAGATGCCTGAGTAAAACCCATGTTATCGTATAAAGACCTGTATGAAAGAATAACTCCATAGGACAAATATATATCCTCTGCACATGAATCCAACATAATCAGTACCACAAAACAAAACTGAAAATAAACCAACCAAATCACTGTCCATAAAGTACTGAATATGCCAAGTACTAAAACAACAATAGCAAAATGCACCAATGAATATGCCAATGCCAAATGCCAAATCATTGTCCAATCAGTTTTGACATCAAGGACAAATAGCACAAAAGAGAAGTCAACATATAGATGGTCTACAGTCAAATTTCAATGATGATGAAGATGATGCAGGTCAAGATGAGGATGATGATAATATGAAATACTTGAAAGAACATATGAACATTGACAATGATACACCGAATGACAATGTAGCAGACAATAATGTTAATGACCAAGACTTCTAAATTTTTAGAATTATTTGTAATCCATGTTTAAAAAAGGATGATTCTTATGGCCTAAACTTTGAAATGCTTCAGTTTTATTAATTCAAGTGTTAAACTATAGAACTGTCACTCTCCATTTTGATGGTGTATAACTTGCTTATTAGAAATATTTTATTAACCATAGATTTAGCTTGATATGTATCTCCCAATTTCTTTAAAATGAGTGCTATAATGGTCTCTTCATGTACATTCAACAATATTGAACTAGCATACCTATATTTAGAAAAATCTATGTAAAATAAGCCAAGAGATATCCTTCCCGAGACCCTATTGTATTTATATGGTGGAAATTTAATTTAATTTAACTTTAAACTTCATAAAATTTCTGAAAAATAAATCAAAATGAATATTGTATTGGCAGGGCTTACATTTTTTTTGAGGTGCCTATTTTAAATTTCATGATCAAACTTCATAATGAATTTTTCCTATTTTACATGTAGCAGACAATAATGTTAATGACCAAGACTTCTAAATTTTTAGAATTATTTGCAATCCATGTTTAAAAAAGGATGATTCTTATGGCCTAAACTTTGAAATGCTTCAGTAATATTAATTCAAGTGTTAAACTATAGAACCGCCACTCTCCATTTTGATGGTATATAACTTGTTTATTAGAAATATTTTATTAACTATAGATTTAGCTTGATATGTATCTCCCAATTTCTTTAAAATAAGTGCTATAATGGTCTCTTCATGTACATTCAACAATATTGAATTAGCCAAATAGAGTCTAATGAGACTCTTATCTTTTTTTCCATTTTTTCTGCCTTATTATGACATTCCAATAGGTTTTCATCTAGCTACTATAAAATTAAATCTCAAGAATCATATAAATATAAGTAGTGATTACAAAACCATGATCTAAAACCACCAAAAAAAGTGGCACCCAAAAACCTAGTTAGAAAATAAACACCCAAATCCCAAGATGGCAATAACATTGTAAATACTACTTATCAGTATCCTAGCACCTGATTTTCATGAGTTAATAATCTCATCTATGCATTTACATTAATTCATTGAATCAATAAGCAGGAATGAAATCAAACATCCATTGATGAACAATAGAGACAAGTAAAAGAAATCCTAGATTACTTTCATTCATAACTCATAAAACGAGCACAAGGTGAGACAATAGCCATGAAATTGGTATTTATTTGTATATATATTGCTATACTGTTATCCAAATTACATACATAACAATGATCTCTAAAACTTAAGACCAAAAACTCTAAAACATGCTTAGTATTCTCCTTACAAACCTTAGTGTTAATTGCAAAACAACGAACCCCTACTTTATGGCCCTGAATTCCTTCTTATAGAAATGAAGGAGCAAAACAAGCCTCAAGCCAGAAATTACACATGTCAAAACCCTATTGGACCGCTACATTAAAGATTCTCTCATTCAGTTACAATGCATTTAGAAAGAGGTGGGAGACATGTGAGAAAATGAAAGTAGTCTTCATTCGCTATTAGAGATCTGGTCCAATTTTCAAAATGGGTACAACCGAACAGTTACCTCAAAACTTGTGCCCACACACACAAAATGAAAGGAAGAAAAAGCATGAAGAAAATAGAAAAGGAAAAGACAAGAGGAAAAAACATGTCTGTAGCCTTGTCATCAATTCAACTTTGAAAAAGATGCACTATATTTCTCCATACTTTATCAAAAGCCTAATCTATACTAAATCCAAGCTATGTAGTGCATTCCCATTTATCTATTATTCATCATGGTTGTAGAATTCAAAATTTCAAATCATTGGCCCGCCACTCTTAATGCTAGACCTCTCACTCCTTCCAAGTACCTGCCTTTCCATGCTAGGAATTCTTCTTTAGTAGGCTATTCAAAGTTCATTACTTCATCAACCCTCTATCTATAAGGTGCATACTTGGTGACAATCTGATTAGATTCTTTATCAAATTCCAGTAGGACAGTATCAACACGAACTAACATATCCATATTTACCTTTAATGTCTCCATATCAAACTTTTGACAAATTTTCATAGCTTGATCTGAAATAACCTTATTTGCTTCATTTTTCCAGTCCTGTAGAGTCTTATTGCTACCACCATCCCTTAAAATGGATGGAAGAAGGCCATGATGAGATTCATGGAAGGATTTTACCAACTCCTTTATCTTGTTTTCCAATGGCTCAATATTTCCTCTGTATCCCTCAATCTTATTTACAAGAATCACGGTAGGCTTAAATTTTTTAGGTGGGTTGGGGTCCTGCTTAACCCCAATTCCTATCAATATCAATTCCTGCTTCCTAGGGATCCAGATTTCCATGAGTGGAATAGCTCTTTCTTTTTCAATGTCAAACATTCTGATAGCATCAACCATGGATGAATAACTATAGTGAATACTATTTAATTTTCTATTCAATCTTTTGTTTAGATGTTCTAGCACTGTTGTGACAATCCTCATATTGCTCTTAAAATCATATTCATCATGACTATTACATTTTTCTTTGTATTCATTTAATTTCCTAAGAATATTGATATCCCCTTCCACTTGTGGCCCTTCTGATGTACTGGGTTCTACTATTGAAATGGGCACACTTCCCATATTATATGGCACAATTTCCCATGAAGAATTTACATCAGCAGTAAACTCTAGGGATACATCCTCTTGTGTAGTGGTGGGAGAGTCAACATCATTCTGCTTGGGCTTTCTGGGTTGTAACCTTTGCAACACATCCTCCAATAATGCTACCTTTGTCTATAATTGCAAATTATCTCTCTCAAGATCTCCATACTTAACCAACAACTTATTCAATTTTGTTTTGAGTTTATCATTTTCAGCAGTCACAGACTCCACAATGGCCCTTGTGAACTGTGCAACATGAATTGACATATTTGCAGCTTCTAAGGCTGATGTTTCTAACACTCTTTTTATTATTAGGCCTCCACTGTAGTTAGGTGTAGGCTCAACAATGTCTGGATTTCTTGTGCTTGGGGCTAAAGACCATATAGCCAAGACTTCCCATTCCTCACTGAAAATAGAACCATGTAGTGCAAGTGCATCTTCTTCTTCTGTATCTTAGAGAGGTCTATCACATTTCTTGATTGTGTCGAAAGCTATGGCTGAAGCTAGATCCCATTTTGGTAGCAACAAGATGCCACTATTTCTCACCAATTCTTGACCCTCCTTTGCAGTCATGTTTTGGAATTTGGCTCTCATTTCATTTAACACCTTTTTCTGAATGATAGCATCAGGCAATTCTAGATGAAGGCTCCTTTCTATAGCCAGACAATTTACATACTCATCTCTTTAAGCCCTATATGCAAGTTCCATAAAAGCTTGAGTCTTTACAAATGAGTCATCATCCAAGAATTTGGCACATGCCTCAACCCGCATATCATCACTTCCATTGAGCCCTCTAAGATCAGCATTACTCAATATTTTTCCCAATTGATTTGTTTCCCTTACTACAAATGCAATGGGTACTCCTTCCTGCATTTCTTGTTCTGACACCCAAATGTTATCATTGGAACCTTCATCATCATAGTCCACTAAATTAGTGGCCTTAATCTTTTTTCTTTTCAATGGTGGCTCTTTGGGTGGTATTTCACTAGGTGATGGGGAATCAATATTCATACTTTTAGGCTCTAACATCCTTGGTGGAGATGGGGGTGGTATTTGTGGCACAAGAGAAGGAGGCTTGTGCTCCTCTTGTTGAGTGGGAATGCAGGCTTCATTATATTTATTTTCCTTACTATTTCTCCTTATAAAGAACTTTATTTTTGGTTCCTCATGGGCTTGTGATGTAGACTCTTCTCCTATAGCAGGGATTTCTCCTCCACTCTGTTCTTCTACAATTGGATCCTTCCCTTTATCTTTACTAATTACCCCTTTAGTTTCAAGGTGGCCTATTATTGAATCAAAATTCCTTGTTACATGCTCCACCTTTTGTAATATATCCTCAGCCTCTAGGAGGACCTTGAAATCAGGTTCTTCCTACTTTATTTTCCTTTGTATCTTATTGAATGCAATCCACCTTGCTAACCTATTTTCATGTTCCTTAGTGTTTGATATATTTCTTATTACATCTTCTGGGTACTAGAAAATGTGGAAATATTTGTAGATCTTGTTTCTCTCATTCAACCAAGCCATAAAACCTTCAGGATCATATCTGACCCTCTCAAATGTCCTTTGCATGCAATATGTTTTGAGTATTTCAAGGATGTTATTCCAACCTCCTTTGCTCATTACAAAATCAAAGAAGCAAGTGTATGAAGGAAAGAAATTTCCTTTTCCCTGATTCAACAAATGCTCATTTTCAACCTTTCCTAGTTGCCACATAACCTCAAGGAAACCAATTCTTTCTAGCACAAAGCTCAGCAACAAGTGAGGTGCTACTTTGGAACCATATACTCTTAAGATAGTGTACTCAAGGAGTGAGATAACATCTCCCCAATTATGATCAACTCCTATCTTAGGCCTTCTCTCCTTGGGTCTTAAGAAATCATGTAGAGCAATGGGAATTCTAGGTAACTTCACAATAAAAGCTATCTTTAGTTCAGAAGAAAAAAAAAATTGGAATGTGACATAATCATATGTGCTATCATCTTTGTCCAAGACTGTGGTCCAACATTGCATGAGCAGATCCAAGTCACTCCTTTTTCTTTCCAAGTCAATATTGTGTCCAAAGTAAATTGCACCCTTGTACAAAAACATATGCATTAGCAATGAGTACCAACTAAACCTTACCCAAAATTCACCTTTCTTTAATCTCACCAGTCCCTCATGCATTCTTTCATAAAGAAATCCTGCATAATCATACATTGCAAAATATTGGGGATGTTGGATATGAGCAGCCATATACATCCATGCCATTGGCATCCAGAGATGGGATCATAACCAATTATCTAGAAAATGGAATAGAAGGTTCTTTGAAATAGGGAACAAAATAGTTAACAGGGAAAGGTTCCTTATCATGTGATCCTATTATAATCTTCCAACCTGCAATTTCTACTAGAAATCTTGGCAAGATGTGGACTCTGAATGAAATCTTGGTTTTATCATACTCTTTCCTAAGAGTATCTCCATTTATCTTATGTATTTCATCACTCCATTTAGTAATCTTGAAAACAAGACCCAATTCTTCTTTAGTGATCTTAACCATTTCTTTCCCATCATATGTTCTAATAGTCCTTGTGACTAGGTCATAATTATCAGCTATTGCCCTAAGCAAGTTGACATCCATATAGAAATCTGACACAATTAACTTTCCTAGGTCACATTTCCAAGGGTTTCCTATTGGGATACCCATATTTATGTTCCTGAACCAACTATAAAACAGTTCCCACCCAATATAAGGCAATTTAGCATCCCTGATAGAACATCTTTTATCAAATAGAGCCTCTGCTATTTGAGGACCCTTGGGAATCAATTGGCCTTTAGGTTTTTCACTGGTTGAGGGTGGTAATTGATCCATAAGATCTTTATTCAAAGGCATTTTGGAAGCGGAAGCTTCCCCTTTACACGAAGATACTTTTACTTTAGGATCCATAATGCAGGAAGTACTACAAGGAAGGGTTTTTTGGTTTAACTGAATAAGGCCTACGACTTTTGTGAGGGTTTGGCACGAATTATGCAAATGCAGAATTAACAAAGTCTTTTTTATGAACGTCAAACCTTAAAAATCCAAACCAAGAAAATCCTAACAGACTTAAGTTTGAGAAATCGCAACTTATCAATAATGCTAGTAGGAAAGCAACAATTGACTTATTGGTTTTCTCACAAGTTGACAACCCTGGTTCAAACGTCAAAAAATGTTGAGAAACCATAGCATGAGCTCCTTGAGTGTATTGAGTATACTTTTAATATTGAATTATGCCTTTGAGATAAACATTAATAATTATTAGATTCCTTACTTCGGTAGCTCAATGTCCTTTCAGTTATTAAGGCTCACTCGCGTGAACTAGAACGCCTTGCTTGCCTTCAACTAAATTTTAAATACTAGGCGTTGATCTTTTTGGAGAGTTAATTGATTCACGATCTAGATTTGACCAACTTATTACGAAAGATCCAACTGTGCACAGCTGCAACACTTATCAAATGACCAGAGGCCACATGGAAACACTTGCTTGTAGTACGCGGGCTCCACCATCTCTTTGTCTTTATAGCCATGATCCACGTGTCCTTTTCCCCTTTCCCCCATGAGCCATAACTTGTGTGCAACTTTCATCAACATGGAGATGGGGAGAGGCTGAGATTAGATCTCTTAGCCTCGTCATACACACTCCTTAGCTAGCAGCAACTTTATCCTTCATATAGCATCTACGACTTAGATTAAAAGATCTTTTAAGCATGTGCAATATATGCATATTAGTAATGCACATTTTACTTCCTATGCCCCATGTTGAAATTTCAATTAAAATTTTTCCCACATATCTATGCTTCCATGTTCTCAGGATTACTCCACGCGGAAAATGCCCGCTTCCTTGTTTGGAATCTAGCAAGTACGATGAGGCCCACACGGAATGGTGAGGAGCGGCCAAGATTACTCCATGTCACTTGCTATCAACCGTTAATTTAGTTGAACCTTAACAATACTAATCCTCAGGCCCATCATTAGCAAAGACAAGTGGCAATCACCTAATAGCCCGATAGCCCATGTGATTATTTTAATAATCAAGAAAAGCAAACGAGCACGTGGGGAACGATCCAAATGTGGCCACCTCACTTATCTCCCACCGTTGATCTTCTTCAACGACCAGTTGCACGCTTTATCAATGATGCCTGGCACACCAATTGTTAGGAACACATGGTCTTTGCCCATGAGACCAAATGAATAAAAGAATCAGAGACAAAATGGAATGGGCATGCGGGCTATGGTCCATATTTTCTGCATTTGATCGAATGACATTCAGGGGTTCTTATATCTGCACATGTCAAAAAAATGTTAATCCTAAAAGGGACACGACTAGGTCGACGAAGCCACACCCACGACATAAAAGACTTAAGATTTTTCAATGGGAAATATTCAACCCAACTTAGGAAATTTCAAAAATAATGATCCAACAGGATCAATCGGTAAAACAAGACCAAAGGGTTGGTCATTCAATGGGTTTCAATGTCAAGAGTCATGACTTAAAGGATTTATGACCGACACAAGGAGTCAACTAAAAATTAAAACCTAGGCGAGGATATGGACTCAAAGGGTTTTTTAAATAAGAATTAGGTAAACCTAAAACCCCTTATACAGTAGCAGGAGACAAAACTCATAGTTCATTTAACTCATCAAGATTTTGGAAATGGAACACAAAAAAATTTAGGGGTTCCATCAACATGCATAGGAAAGCTTGAATATATGTATTCTCAAGGATGGCCAGAACTACAATCACTCAAAATTTACACACTAACAATTTTTTTATGCAATTTAATCTAGTCCATAGACAAATTCCAATAAATTTATTATCAAGTTAATATATGGACATAGAGAAATAATGTCAATTTTTTTAATTTTTCAATAGCTAAAGAAAATGTGCAGTGGATAATTTAATCATTTATTTACCTATTTACACAAAAGGAAAATGGGTAGAGGCTAATTCCAAGATCTATGATATTTTCATGAAAAATGCAAATGGGTAGATATTAATTCTATCATATATGTGCTTGTCTATGAAAATACAACTAGGCTTGATATGATTGAAGATAAGCTTTGCTATAGACTACAAACATAAAATCAATGTTGTAAAATAATTTGAAACAATATGACTCATAGAAAATCAGATGGTTTCATAAATTAAGGGTGAAAGGAGGTTATTCACCAAGGATACAATCTCACACAACTGTGGGATTTTTTTGAAATTAACAAACATTACAATCTATGTAAAATATCATTGTTTGGCACATCACAACATCAACTTAGAAACCAATCAAGTCTTTCACACAGTAACATCAAATGTGCTATGATAAATCAAATAGATTTAAATAACTTGAACATACCACTTTGGAGACGACAAAGTAATAAATGAGCATTAAAATCAACACAGTAATTGAACACTAAAAATGAATTATGATTTATGAATAGTCTGCTCCATTGTATTACTTCAAAATATAAGCATTATAACAGAAGTCTTTGAAATATAGTATGGATGGGTGAATTATGCAATCTATGTTCTTACTAATGCCTACTCTAATGGAATGGAATGTGATGATGATGATGTGATATCTCAATTTCAGGCCCTAGTTTCCCTATTTGTATGGGAAGCAATAAGCTTTAGACCTATTACAAAGAGTCACATTGTTTCATAACTAAAACATAAATAGAATAAACATAAAAATATTAAGATTTTTCTAGTGGATACATTATAGTCCGTTAATCTCCAACAAGCGCCTGTGGTCATCTAAGACCTGTTCAAGGCTCGTGCACCATGATTGTGTATCCAAAACTATCAAACTCTATCCCCTGTCACTCCTCTCTTACTTGGCCCATGAAATGAACAAATTGACCTTTGACAAATGCTCCATGTACCCACTTTTCGCATGAGTGTCTACATTATATATGATGTCTTTCATATCATACTCAAATTCGAAGATTCTCCCAAGTTGTTGGTGTGTCCTCTTAAGCACTTCCTCTTCATCATTAATTGCATCAAGAATAGGTGGTAGATAGTTGACAATTTCATCCTTCCATGTATCTTGATCTTTCAATTCTATTTCTTCAAAGAAATTGGGTAAGGCCATACTCAGTGGTTGACTAAAATCACTCAACTCTTGTGTCAGGGTATTGTGGAAGTCCCTATGAGCTTTCATGAGTTCCTGGTATTCTTGTAGCATAGCAGAGTTATCTTCTTTTTTTGCAATGATCTGAGACTCGACCTCCTTCATCCTATCACTCAAACTGATGTTTTCCAATAATTCTACATATGTTTTGTCATGAATTTTCCAAACTTGTTCAGCATGTTTGTACATGTCTTGGAATCTCATGCAAACTATTTTTGATGCCATCTCAAAGGTAGTGGTTTTGAGTTTTCCCTTTAACTCTTCATGTTCCTTCTACACTTTCTCATGCCTTCTTTTCCAATATGTTGTTTCTAACATTGCCTCAAGCACTTTCCTTTCATGTTCAACCAATGGAGAATAGAGCCCTGAAGAAGAAGAAGGTAGTCTATCCCTGTAGTTGGACAACTCTTGTTTCAACCTTTCATTTTCTTCTATCAACCCCTGGTTATCCCTTACCAGTTTCCAAATCTGAGCCTTTGTGAATTTGGCCACATTCACATTCAAATTGACAGTTTCCATGGGATTTGTTTCTCCTACTCTCTACACCAAAAGATGTCCAAAAATTTGAACATGATGAACCAAGGAAGGTTTTTTCCCTGGTGGATAGAGTGTCCATATCTGCAAGGTAGTATTGTCAGGATTAATTCCTGAACCAGTGTAGATCTTGTCACCAGCTTCGTCTGTTAAGTACAAGGTTTTCTTTTTTCTTTTCATAAAACTATCAAATACAATGGTCGAGCTTATATCCCATCCTGGAAGGAGCATAACCCCAACCTCTTTCAACAATACCCTTCCTCTCTCAGCAGTCATATGTTTCATTTCTCTATCAATTTCATGTTGAAGTTCTTTTAAAGCGTATGATTCCTTCTCAAGGTCAATTTCCTTCAAACCTTTCCCTTACCACCTTTCCTTTATATTCATATATGAAAGCTTTAAATTTACGAGTATGGACAAAGGCATCATCTGCAATGAACTCTTGACTAGCTTGATGCCTCACATCATCAGATAGCTCATCAGAAGCTTCAATGTTTACTACACTCCTTTCTATTGGAATTTCATATGGAGAAATGACAAGAGTATTGATCTGTGTGACTTCCTCCTCCTCTTCAACATCATCTTCTACCATGATTGGTGTATTAACTGAAAAGGTTACCTCTGGAGTAGGATGAGGTGACAAATGGTCTAATGGTGCTACATTTTATGCTTGCCTCGAAGAGCCAACATTTCTTCTTCTCTCAAATGCCACCAGAGGTACATCCTTTATTATCTCTTCTTCATGTAGAAGCAACTGTTCAACTATCTCCATGGGGTCCTGAATTTCATAAAAAGATTATACATAAGATGAGTTAGTTTTCAATCTCCAAGCCTCAGCCATAACAATCCTATTGCATGTATTTTCCCTCATGATCGCCTGACTATCCTCACAATTCCTAACAACATCATCAACATCAAACTTATGCTCATATCCTTTCAGTTTCTAATAAATTTTGGCATCACTTATAAGGTGCTCAGGGTCAAAATTCTTCCTCTTATTTCCAACTAGCAAACCATAATAATTTAACTTGCTTCCAACCAAGTCATACCCTGATTAAGCAATAATGGTGAAATCACCAAAGCACAAAGTAGAAGGCATGAATGTCTTCAAATGCATAAAGGTTGAATAAGACAATTGTCTTATAAACTCAATATAAGCAACTCTATATGGCACAGTCTTAGGCAGAAAATATGGTTTTGCCTCAAATCCATACACCCTAATGACAATACAATCTAAAAAAGCATACCAATATCCCCAATTGTGGTTTATCTTTCCATCATGGCCTTTCTCCTTTGGTCGTAGAAACCTCTATACTTCGAGGGATAGATTATAATCACATTTACGGCCAAGCAATTTATACAAGGGTTTGACAAAATGCTCCTCAAAGTACAAGTAGTAGGATCTCCCACATCTACTATCCCAGACTGATGTCCACATTTGCACCGGTCTTGAATTACCATCGCTGTCCAGATCTTTTACTCTTAATTCTTCTCCCCAGAGTCCCATCACCTAGCCCTTGTACAGTATCATATGCATAAGAAGTGAATAGTGCTTGAAATTGATAGCTTCACTTTTATTCTTAATAGCATTAAGAGCACTATTAATGTCCTTCGACAAATACTCTACATAATCATAGGGCCTGGCATCTTGAATCTGAATGCCCACGGCCAGAACCATGGGAGCTATACTCATGTTGGCAAGGGCCTCAATTCCCAACACTTGGCCAGCTGAATAGTATGTGTATTGATAATATTCTTCAAACAATTCTACATAAAATGGGGGCTTTTCATTGCTAGCAAACCTCATAGGTTGATTTCTTGGACCCTTGAGTCTATGCAGAGGCAGCTTCCACCTCTTGTAACTCATATCCATAGAGCGATATTCCTCCAGCAAGTCTCTCAGCCGCAATTTCTTTTCCAAAGAAGTTTCCAATTGGAAAACCATGCAAATATAATCCCTTATTATGGCCATAAACTGTGACCCATCAGGCAAATGAATTGCCCTTGTTTTGGGATTATAATTCTTTTCCAATGCTCTAATTCACAAAAACATTTGGCATTACTAGCTTCCCTAAATTCAAATTCCATGGGTTCAAGACTGGGCTATATCTATGCTTCTTCCTATAATGATATATGAACAAATTGTAGCCTCTATGTGGAGTCCATACATCTCCCAAATTCTTATGCTTGTCTTCTAGGGTCTCACATGATGGGTTTAACTAAGCAATTATTCATGCTTTAGGCCTAGACCCGGGACACTGATCTATTAAGTCTTGACTGAGAGGTCTAGTTTTAGTTTTTTTCCTTTTTGCTCTTGTCTTTTCTGGGGTTTTATCCATTCTAACCCTAACAATGTTGTACTTCAAGCTATATTCAAAAATTTACGTTTAGCTGAGCCAAGGTGTACTTGAGTGAATGCCACAATTTCTGAGCTACTTGCTTTCATCCAACTTCGTACTCTGGATGCTTAGCCACAACGTGTAGTGAATTTTCATTGCTCAGAGGCTGCTTTTATCAAAATTTAGCATGCTTAAACTAGCTCTAGTTCACAAATGGTGCTTGCGCCACCTTCCTATAAAACTTGCATATTAATGGTAGTTGTCTCTTCGATGACTTAATCCGTCAAATCAATCTGGTGACAATTATTTCATGTTTTGTTGATGAGACTCTGATCACATCTATATCTCTCTTCGATATCCTTGGCCATCTTTTGAGAAATGTCTAAGAGACATTCAGGCTTCTCTCATCAATATCGCAATGTCTCTTCGATATTTACTTCTTAGTTTGCTCCCTGATGATTTTCTTTTTTGTCGATGAGACTGGTGGATTTCTCTTACCGACAAGCTTATGTCTCCTCGACATGTCTTTATTTTTTCCTCGACAATAATAGTTGTTGATAATGTCTATGTGACTTTGTTATGTCGGGGAGACCCGAGGTCACCTCTCTCCGACGTCCCTTACGCTCATCGATATTTTGTGCCAAAATGTTGGGGATACTTTTGATGATGTCTTCTTGATATCTTTGTGTCTCCTTGACACATCATTTTTAGGATGTCGATGAGACCTCATCCAATGTCTATTTGATATTTTTGTGTATTGTCAATACTTTTCTCCTTAAGTGTCGAAGAGACTTCTTTGCTTCTCTCCTCGAAATTTTGATGTCTCTTCGACATTGTTTCATCAGTACTTGTTCTGCCAGTGATTTACTGATTATTTTTTGATAACCTCTTGGTGTCCGAGAGATGTTTTTCTATTTCCTAAATGTTGACACTCGTATGATTTGTCAGTGAGACATGTTAGATTCTCTCCTCGACATGCCCAAGTCTCTTAGACATGTCACTCTTTATGATGGTGGGAATACATTTGAATATGTCTCTTAGACATTCAGGAGTCTCATCTACATTTCTTATCATCCCTTTCTACTTGTGTCAAAGAGACTATGGTGAGACTCTCTCCGATAAGGCATTGTCTTGGTGACATGCCATGAGCTACTAGGAGAAAATTTTAGACAAGGACTTCACTTTATTTTAATGTCAAGGGCCTTATTTTGGTACTTTATACTAATGTCAATTATTATGAAATAGAAATGGAGCATATGGTGGATATGGGAGGATGAGTGAAAATGGAGGTGTGCAGGACAACCAATGTGGATTTTTTAGCTCCAACAACATCAACACATACTCTTCTAGGATATGTGAATTGCTGTGGAAATTTTATCTCCTAAGGCTCCAGCGATGTTGTCTTGCATACCTGGCTTTGTATGCTAGGCCATCGTTAAAATTTGAGCTCAAACTTCCCTTCATTAATGCTCATACTTATAAAAAAGCCCTTATTTTATTTTATTTAATTCATTTGTAATTTGTAAAAAATAATTTCAAATAATCTCATATATATTATTTTCAAATAAAATTATAATGTAAAATAAATAATGTACATTATAATTCCCAATTACGGGAAAAACAATTTTCATAATTAAACAGTTTAAAAAAAAATTAAAAACTCAACTAATATAATATAAATAAAGATTATACTTATTAATTCTAAAGTTTAAAATGGAAAAGAAAATAAAAAATAATACAAATCCTTATAATTAATTTAACACTAAACAAAAACACGATCGAACGTCACCCTCATTTATACCAGGGGGTACAACATTCCTGGCTGGTGGTCTCGACATGACTTTTTGACGCTCAAAGGGTGGCATGTACGCGTGGTACGGTGCACCATGAAAGGGTAGAATTCATTTTAATCCAGCGAAGGTGGTGATCTCCACATTTTCCATTTGCTAGAGTTTTCATTCCAGAGGCTTCGCTTGGGTGAGAAAGAATAATGGAGGAGGACGCGAAGTATGCAGTGTTTAAATCGGTTGAGGCGCCATCCACTGTTAAATAGGTGCAGGACAACTAAGAGGGGGGTGAATCAGTTGTCACACAATTCAAGACTTAAAACTCAACACTTATTAATTTCACAACCACATTGTTCTGCTATTAAGTAAGAGTATGAAACACAAATAATAGAAAGCAAATCAACACAATGAACACCAAATTTTTAAGTGGAAAACCCAATGAGGAAAAAACCACGGTGAGGGATAACTCACAATATAAAGATTATAAAATAAGGCTCATTGCCTAGAAGAGGACTCACTGTCCAAGTACAAAGGCTCATTGCCTACAAAAAAAAACTCACTGTCCAACAAGGAGGCTCACTTCCTACAAATACAAAAGAGAACAAAAAGATCCACCACAACAATTAATGCACATTCACAAGATTGCAGAAACCCTTATCTCACTGCCTTAAACACAATGGAGAATTGCTATCATAACTCATACACACACTTCTCATCTTATGATTTGTGGCTCGCTTTTGTCACTTTGCATCACACTATCATACAACTCTTCATAGTTCGACTTGATTTTATATCATTCTCAACCTTAGAAACTTTCTCCAAGGTTGGCCACAAAAACCTTATTTCATAAATTCAAAATAGGTCGGCAACTCAAAATTCCCGCAGTGGAAAGGAATAAGAGTGGACCAATAAAAACATTTTTCAAGATCAAAAATAATATTTGAAACAACCACACAGTTCCTTAATTAATTTTATCCTTCGAATGGAGTGTAAACACCAGGTCAGCCAAACCTAATGAAAACACAAATAAACATTTATGTACACGCTTTCCAATCAAAAGATGACATGCAAACTCCACAACACACTTCATTAAGCACAAGAATACACCTCAAATTCTTCCAAATATATCCACAACAAAACAACAAACTTCAATCACTGAACACCTTTCACTAGTCTATATGGATTGTATAAACTCACACTGAATTACTGAAACATGACTTCTGGATCACCAATCTTCAAACCTCTTTTCCAGAGCACAGAAAATACCTTTACAAGAAATATCCCAAATCTGAAAGATCTAAAACGAAACAATAGAGAACTATGGAGCAAAACTATTTCTCATAGTCCACAAAAGATCAACTCAGCCAGAACAGTTCACATACCAGTGAACGTAACTTTCACACACCATCACACTAGAAGTTGAGACTTAGAATATATCATCATGAGATCACCATTAACAAACCTTCAGATCCACACAATCATAGGATCAACACAAAAGAAACATGGAGCACATACCGGAGCATGTTTTGAACACATTCAACACTCAGACTTCTCTTCTTTATTAATTTTCTCAAAAGCACTTGGAAACTTATCAAACTAACACATCTACAACAACAAAAAGATAGCTCCATGTACTCACAACATCTCAACATGCATCTCAACTATACATGTACAATCTACAACATACTGAACTATGTTGACATCAATGACAACATTAATGACAACACCACCCAATTTGCTCATACCTGCAATAATCCCCCCCTTTGTCATTGACGGAAACACATGATGTGAAAAACCATCAAATACAATATCATCCTTCACAATATCGAGAGAACACCTTCTCTTCTTTTGCAACAATTTTCACATGACTTTCTCTCCCCCTTTGACATCAATGGAAAATATCAACAACACTAATTACTCCCCCTTAGGAGTATACTCGCACTGCAACAATGAAAAACCTTTTCTACTCCCCCTGCAGAGTAGACCCTTTTATCAGTCCAGATAAATGAAGAATTTGTGAATTCACTGGACTGATGCACCTTCATGTGCACCTAGTTAGGAGGTCCAATGACCCCCAACATCTCCCTAAGATGCTCAAAAGTATCCTTTCGAAGAGCCTTAGTAAATATGTCTGCAATATGTTCCTTTGTTGTCACATACTCCAATCTAACTTCATTCTCTAGCACTTTTTCTCTTAGGAAATGATACTTGATAGATATATGCTTTGTTCTTGAATGCATAACTGGGTTCTTTGAAATGTTTATTGCACTTGTGTTGTCACAAAAAATAGAAATAGGCTCATCACATATCACTCCAATGTCCTTCAGAGTTTGCTTCATCCACAAAACTTGTGTGCAACACAATGCTACAACAATATATTCTACCTCTGTAGTGGATAAAGAAACTGAGTCTTGCTTCTTACTCAACCATGAAACCAATCTTCCACTTAGAAAGAAAGCACCACCACTGGTACTCTTCCAGTCATCTACACATCCGGTCCAATCAACATCTGTATAAGCACTCAAGGTGAAATCATCACTCTTAGGATACCATAATCCATAATCTCGTGTACCTTTCAAGTATCTAAATATCCTCTTTACAGCTATAACATGTGCCTCTTTAGGATTTTCTTGGAATCTGGCAACTAAACACACTGCATGCATAATGTTTGGTTTGGTAGCAGTAAGATACAACAGTATGCCAAACATAGATATGTATTTGCTCTGATCAATCTTAGCAGATTCATCATCCTTGCTTAGCTTACATCCGGTTATCATGGGAGTACAAACAAGTTTTGATTCATCCATCCAAAACTTTTTCAGCAGCTCTTTTACATACTTAGATTGTGAAATGAATACCCCTTTGTCAGTTTGATTCACTTGTAGACCAAGGAAGAAATTCAATTCACCGATCATAGACATCTCAAATTCCTTTTGCATCTTTTCAGCAAACTTCTTACACATGCCTTCATTTCCACCAAAGATGATGTCATCAACATAAACAACTACTATCAACATCTTGTTACTTTTCACTTTGAAATAGATATTGTTGTCAGCATAACCTTTGTTGAATCCTTGATTTGTCAAATATCTATCCAATCTTGCATACCAAGCTCTAGGAGTTTGCTTCAGCTTATACAACACCTTCTTCAACTTACAAACCATGTCTGATTTGTCAGACAACTGAAACCCTTCAGGTTGCTCCATGTGCACCTCTTCCTCCAACTCACCATTCAAAAATGTTGACTTAACATCCATCTGATATACTTTGAAGTTGTTGTGGGCAGAAAAAAGCCAATAACATCCTAATAGCTTCCATTCTAGCCACAGGGGAAAATGTCTCTTCAAAATCTATACCTTCAACTTGTGAATATCCCTTGCATACCAGTCTTTCCTTATTCCTTACGACTTCTCCACTTTCATTCAGCTTATTCTGAAAAACCCATTTCGAACCAATCACATTTTTATTCAAAGGCCTAGGGACTAGTTCCCATGTCTAATTCTTTTCTATCTGTTGCAATTCTTCTTTCATAGCCTTCATCCAACTCTCATCTTCACATACTTCACTCACAGACTTAGGTTCAACTTTAGAAAGAAAACATAGATTTACCTCACCTGCAACTCTGCTTCTAGTTTTCATGCCTTCACCTTTATCTCCAATTATCTATTCCTCCAGATGATTCTTCTTTACATACTTAGGAGTCTTAACAGCAGATTCTGATTCATATTTTCTTCTCCTTCTTCCACTTGTTCTTCTTTTTCTTCTTCTTCATTCTCCATATTTTCTTCAGGTACATGTCCATAGATAGGATCATCAGGTTCAACCTCACTTATCTCAAAAGGTCTACGTATGTCTTCCTTCACATTAGCACTTTCAATGATCTTTCTCAACCTTTTATTGAAGCATTTGTATGCTTTGCTAGTAGTAGAATATCCAAGAAAAATTCCTTCATCACATCTAGCATCAAACTGTCCAAGATTTCCATCATCTCTTTTAATATAGCATTTTCTTCCAAATACTTTAAAATACTTCACTGTAGGAGTCTTACCAGTCCATAACTCAAAAGGTGTCTTAGTGTTGTTGTATTTGATCTGAACTCTATTAAGCACATAAACAATAGTATGTATCACTTCTCTCCAATACACATCTGGTACGTTTGATTCTTCATCATGGTTCTAGCATCTTCTTGTATAGTCTTGTTCTTCCTTTCAACTACTCCATTCTGTTGAGGGGTTCTCAGGGAAGAAAACTATCTTTTTATGCCATGTTCACAAAATGCATTAAATTCACCAGAAGTGAATTCTCCACCTCTATCAGATCTCAAACACTTGATTTTCATATTTACTTTATTTTCCACTCTTGCTTTGAATACCTTAAACCTATCTAAATCCTAATTATTTTCCTTGAGAAAAGCAACCCATGTCATTCGAGCATAATCATTAATAAGCAACATAAAATACCTGTCACCACTCAGGCTTCCAGTCCTAGTCAAACCACAGAGATCGGTATGAATTAACTCCAGCATTCCAGTTGTCAAGTACTTTTTTCCCTTAAAGCTACACCTTGTCTATTTCCCCAATTGACAACTTTTGCAAATAGCATTACCAGGTCTTGTGATTCTAAGCAATCCTTGAACAATCTCTTTTGCATTGATCTTCACCAGGTTATCAAAATTTACATGTCACATTCTCCGATGCCACAACCAACTTTCATTGATTTGAGATATAAGGCAATGACCATCAACTCCTTTCAACTGATAGATGTTTCCATGAGTTCTTCTAGCAGTAATCATATCTCCAATTTTTAATCCTTTTTTGATTTCACAGGTGTTATTCTAAAACACAAGTTTAAGACCATTGCTACACATATGACCAACACTCAAAAGGTTATGCCTCAAACCCTTCACATAATATACATCATTAGTACTATGCACTCCATCAAAACTAATTGAACCTTTCCCACAGATCTTAGTTCTTGAATCATCACCAAACATAACTAAACCACCATCATATTTCTCAAGTTTAGTAAACTTACTCTTATCTCTGGTCATGTGATTAGAACATCCACTATCAATTACCCAGTAGTCTTCATCCTATCTTGCATAAAATGCGGTAATCAAAGTACCTTACATCCTATTCCTCTTACTCTTCGGACCTTTCTTGCTTACACATATTCTAGGGTTAGTGGATACAAATTTACTTTCCAAAGCTAATAATAAGCATTCACTATCATCAGCCTCATTCTCAGATTCATCATCAGAAATTCTTGCTTCTTCTTTAACATAGTACAACTTCTTATATCTCTTATCCTTCCTATCCTTATCCTTATAATCCTTGTTCTTCTTATGCACAGCTCTATTCGGACATCTCGAAGCATAATGACCAATATTACCACAACTAAAACATTTAAAGGGAAAAATACCTTTATACTTTATGGTTCCTTTCTTCAACTTCTTGGTGAAGTTTGCTTCCAACTCATCAACACCATCACTATTTGGTTCCTCCTCAATCTTCAATGCCTTAAATGTCATTATGTCTTTTCTTCAATCTTGTCTTATTTCTGGAACTTTCTCATCTCAAATTCTTGCAAGGTGTCAAAAAACTATTCCAAAGTGTAAGTCTTAGGATTATAGACTTCTTCAATCACCAAGATCTTATCATTGTAGCACTCTGCTAGGGTTATCAAGATCTTCTCAATTATATCTTCATCTGATAGCTTTCCTCCTTGATTTCTAACTTCATTTGCAGTTAGTTCAATTCTTTGAAACAAACTTATGAATTCTTCACCTTCTTCCATCTTCAGATTCACAAATCTATGCTTCAACAACAACTTTTTCAATTTCACTGTTTCATTTCCTTCATACATATCTTCCAACTTCTTCCAGACTTCATATGCAGTTTCCAAAGAGGAAACCTTTGCTTGCTCATTCTTAGATAGACCACTGCAAATAGCATACTTCACCTTCTCATTTTCTTCATAAGCAGAGATCTCATCTGTAGTAGTAAGACCACCAGACAAAGGTGTATACTTTGTCTCAATATCCTTCCAAGTCTTGAAACCAAAGGAGATAATATATCCTTTCATCTGTCCTTCCAATCATTGTAGTCAGCTCCATCAAAAATAGGGATCGCCAACTTATGCACCATTGGATCTTCCTTAAGTGGTTAAGCTCAACAACAAGCAACCAAGGCTCTGATACCAATTGTTAAGCAAGCGCAGGACAACTGAGAGGGGGGGTGAATCAGTTGTCACACAATTCAAGACTTAAAACTCAACACTTATTAATTTCATAACCACACTATTCTATTATTAAGTAGGAGCATGAAACACAAATAATATAAAGCAAATCAACACAATGAACACCATATTTTTACATGGAAAACCCAATGAGGGAAAAACCACGATGAGGGTTAACTCACAATATCAAGATTATAAAACAAGGCTCACTGACAAGGCTCGCTGCCAAGGGCTCACTGCCCAAAAGAGGACTCACTATCCAAGTACAAAGGCTCACTGCCTATAGAAAGGACTCACTATCCAATAAGGAGGCTCACTGCCTACAAATACAAAAGAGAACAAAAAGATCAACCACAACAATTAATGCACATTTGCAGGATTGCAGAAACCCTTATCTCACTACCTTCAACACAATGGAGAACTGCTATCATAACTCATACACACACTTTTTCTCTTATGATTTGTGGCTCACTTTCGTCACTTTGCATCACACTATCATACAACTCTTCACAATTCGACTTGCTTTTATATCATTCTCAACCTTAGAAACTTTCTCCAAGGTCGGCCACAAAAACCTTATTTCATAAATTCAAAATAGGTCGGCAACTCAAAATTCCTGCGGTGGAAAGGAATAGGAGTGGACCAATAAATAAAAATTTCAAGATCAAAAATAATATCTCAAAATAACCACACGCTTCCTTAATTAATTTTATTCTTCAAATGGAGTGTAAACACCAAGTTGGCCAAACCTAATGAAAACACAAATAAACATTGATGTACACTCTTCCTAATGAGAAGATGACATGCAGACTCCACAACACGCTTCATTAAGCACAAGAATACAACTCAGAATCTTCTAGATACATCCGCAGCAAAACAAAAAACTTCAATCACTGAACAC
Organism: Sequoia sempervirens; assembly: GCA_007258455.2. Classification (NCBI taxonomy): domain Eukaryota; kingdom Viridiplantae; phylum Streptophyta; class Pinopsida; order Cupressales; family Cupressaceae; genus Sequoia; species Sequoia sempervirens. Next base: position 94,941,869 of record VDFB02026320.1, on the reverse strand, counting down.
CTTTCACCAGTCCATCTGGACTGTATAAACTCACACTGAATTACTAAAACATGACTTCCAGATCACCAATCTTGAAACCTCTTTGCTAGAGCATAGAAAAGACCTTCACAAGACATATCCTATATCTGCAAGATCTGAAACCAAATAGCAAAGACCTATGGAGAAAAACTATTTCTCTCAGTCCATAGAAGATCAACTCAGCCAGAATAGTTCAAGTACCGGAGAACGTAACTTTTAGACACCATCACACCAGATTAGAATATATTATCATGAGATCACCATTAACAAACCTTCAGATCCGCACAAGCATAGGATCAACACAGAAGAAACACGAAGCACGTTCTAAACACATTCAACACTTAGACTTCTCTTCTTTATTAATTTTCTCAAAAGCACTTGGAAACTTATCAAACCAACACATCTACAATAACAAAAAGATAGCTCCATGTACTCACAACATCTCAACAAGCATCTCAGTTATAGATGTACAATCTACAACATACTGAATTGTGTTGACATCAATGAAAACATTAATGACAACACCACCAAACTTGCTCATACCTGCAACATCCGCCTTTGGGCATGACACTCTAATTTTCCTAGATTGCAATGTGAATCAGGCGGGTTTCAAAAAACTCACGGACCAGAGGTTCAAACAGATTCTTCTAGAGTTTGATCCCTTGACGGCGGTCGCAATGAAAATGGTTTTGGGCTAAGAGCATGTGGCCTATAGTGAAACGGCTCGAGTTAATTCCCACATAGTCATTCATTTTCTGGCATCTTTACTTAATCAAAGCACCCCCAAAAACCTGGTTCAAACAATGATGAGCAAGCAATTCAAGCCTAATCTCCTGGGTGGAATGGATGAGGTTATTTTGGCCTCTATTCTCGACTCTAGAGTGTCGCGTCTGAAAGACTTGGAAATGCTCAAAACTCCTGGTGCAGTGGTCTAATTTTTTCTACTTCTATTGGAGCCAAAAGGACCAGTGTTGGTCAAGCATCAAATGGTGGTTGCGGTTGGGGTGGAGTATTTGAAAAATATCTTAAGGTGGTGGAGACTGAGGACTTGGAGTGGGTGGATGAATTCAATGACTTCGCCCATCTCAATGGCTTCCTATGACCTTGTGCTCTTAGTGGGATGGTGCTGGTTTTTTGGATTTTGCAACTGTCAGTGGCTCCTACTAGTGGTTCGGTTAGTTTTTTTATGATGTTTTGGTGGTTGTCTTGGCCTCTAGTGAGGCTCAAAATGGGTGGTTTAGGTAGCCTAAAAATTCTGAAGCATAGTTCTAGCTTGTCCACTCGGGTTTTTGGTTGGTTGGGAAATCTATTCCTAGGGTTTAATGAATATTCATGCAATGGCAAATGATCTATAATTTTTTGAATTTTGATTAATACAATCTTCTGCTTAAAAATTAAATACTAAACAAAAACAATATGTATATGCAAAAAGAATGTACATTATAATTCCCATTCTCATTATTTAAACAGTTTTAAAATTTTTAAAAAACTCAACTAATATTATCTAAAAAAAATTATAATTACTAAATGTTCAGTTTACCAGTTCAAAATTTTAAAATGGAAAAGAAAAAAAAATAGACAAATCCTTATAATTAAATACCAAAAAAAATAGTACAAACCTTATAATTAAATACTTAAAAAAAGAAATATGTATATGCATAGAGTATTTTGTTAATTGAGTGGTTTGTAAATTACCAAGCGAGGAGTAAAATGATAGAATAGTCAATTTAGGAGAATAAAAAGTAATTTCGTCTAACACTTGGTAATTTAGGGCTCGCAAAACAAATAATATTTACATGCATGTAAAAAAGTAGAATAAAAAATACTTTAACCACACACAGTAGCAAATATTATGCAGCACGCACAAAAATAAATTATATACAATTCGTATAAGATATTATGCAGCACGGGACAAACTTTTGCAGGTAAAGTATTATTATAATGTGATAAAATCAAGAAAAGGGTATCAATGGACTAAAAAATTTCAAGGGTCGACAGTCTAATATCAACCATCGATTGGAAGTTTCATTTTTTTCTTCTTCAAATAGGATACGCCTTTGGCATAAAATATATAGCACCATCGCAATAAATAGTGCCAACTTTTTCAAAAAATTGGAGAAAAATACATTAAACCCTTAATTAATCTTCAACCCTCTACCCTCAACACTCAACCCTAGTTAAACCCTAATCCCTCATAACCCCTATACCCTCTACCCTATACATTGAATCCTCAACCCTAATCCCTCAACCATATACGTACCCTCAACCCCTATACCCTCTACCAGCCTATACAATATTGGACCCTCAACCCTAATTTGTCAACCATATACCCTCAACCTTAAACCCTCAACCCTTAATTCTCAACCCTCAACCCTTAATCCCTCAACCCTCAACCCTTAAACCCTAAACCCTCAACCCCTATACCCTCTACCCTCTACATTGGAACCTCAACCCTAATCAACCTTCAACCATATTATACCCTCAAACATCCTAGCTATACTCTAAACCCTCTACCCTCAACCCTTAATAATGTCCCCCCAACCCTAAACCCTTAACCCTAAACCGGCCTTAAACCTTCTACCCTCTTATACCCTAAACCCTAAACTGACATTAAACCCTCTACGTCCCTCTACCCTCAACCCAATACCCTCTTATACCCTCGACCCTAATCCCTCAACCCTTAAACCCTTAAACCCAAGTAAATTACTCTCTACCCTAATCCCTCAACCCTCAACATCCCTTAATCCCTCAACCCTCTACCCTCTGCAAGTACCCTTAAACCCTAATCCCTCAACCCCTATACCCTCTACCCTATACATTAATGGACCCTCAACCCTAATCCTTGAACCATATACCCTCAACCCTTTACTCTCAACCTTAAACCTTCAAACCTCAACCCTTAAACCCTAAAGTACCCTTACAACCTCTACCCTCTTCCCTCTACCCTATATATACATTAATGGACCCTAATATAATTAACCCTAATCCTTGAACTATATTATACCCTCTGCCCTCTACCCTAATCCCTCAACCCTAGTTAAACCCTTAAACCCAATTACTAAACTCTCTACCCTAATCCCTCTACCCTCTACCCTCTACCCTAGTTAAACCCTAATCCAGACTCAACCCTTATACCCTCTACCCTATACATTGGACCCTCAACCCTAATCCCTCAAACCTGCATATACCCTCAACCCTCTACCCTCAACCTTAAACCCTCAAGCCTCAAGCCTTAACCCCTCTACCCTCCACGTCCCTCTGATCTACCCTATACATTAAACCTTCAACCATCAATTCTCAACCCTCAACCCTAGTTAATCCCTCAACCCTCAACCCCTATACCCTCTACATTGGAACCTCAACCCTAATCGACCTTCAACCATATTATACCCTCAAACATCCTAGCTATACCCTAAACCCTCTACCCTCAACCCTTAACGTCCCTCAACCCTAAACCCTTAAACCCTATATATACTTTGGACCCTAAATCCTAATCCTTGAACCATATACCCTCTAGTACCCTCGACCCAATCCCTCAACCCTAGTTAAACCCTTAAACCCAATTACTAAACTCTCTACCCTAATCCCTCAACCCTCAACCCTTAATTAATCCTCTACCCTCTACCCTAGTCAAATCCCTCAACCACTATACCCTCTACCCTATACAATATTGGACCCTCAACCCTAATCCCTCAACGTACGTATAACCATATATGTACCCTCAACCCCTATAGCTGCACCCTCTACCCTATACATGATTGGAACTTCAACCCTAATCCCTCAACCATATACCCTCTACCCTCTACCCTCAACCTTAAACCCTCAAGCCTCAACCCTTAAACCCTCTACCCTCTACCCTCTAATCTACCGTATACATTAAACCCTCAACCCTCAATTCTCAACCCTCAACCCTTAATCCCTCAACCCTAAACCCTTAAACCCTAAACCCTAAACTCCTATACTCTCTACCCTCTACATTGGAACCTCAACCCTAATCGACCCTCAAACATATACCCTCAAACATCCTAGCTATACCCTAAACCCTCTACCCTCAACCCTTAACATGCCTCAACCCTAAACCTTCTACCCTCTACCCTCAACCCTAATCCCTCAACCAACATATACTCTCAACCCAATACCCTAAACCCTAAACCGTTAAACCCTCTACGTCCCTCTACCCTCAATTGGCCAATACCCTCTTATACCCTCGACCCTAATCCCTCAACCCTTAAACCCTTAAACCCAAGTAAATTACTCTCTAACCTAATCCCTCAACCCTCTACCCTCTACCTCAAATACCCTTAATTAACCCTAATCCCTCAACCCCTATACCCTCTACCCTATACATTGGACCCTCAACCCTAATCCTTGAGTCATATACCCTCAACCCTAGTTAAAACCTAAACCCTTATACCCTCTACCCTAGTATACATTAAACCACCCTCAACCCTCAATTCTCAACCCTCAACCCTTAATCCATCCCTCCCTCTCTACCCTAATACCTCAACCCTAATCCCTCAATGCTATACCCTCAACCCAATACCCTAAACCCTAAACCGTTAAACCCTCTACGTCCCTCTACCCTCAACATCCCAATACCCTCTACCCTAGTCGACCCTAGTAATCCCTCAACCCTTAAACCCTTAAACCCAAGTAAACTCTCTACTCTAATCCCTCAACCCTCAACCCTTAATCCCTCAACTCTTAAACCCTCAAGTACCCTCTACCCTCTATCCTCAACCCTCAAGCACCCTTAAACCTTGATCCCTCAACCCCTATACCCTCTACCCTATACATTGGACCCTCAACCCTAATCCTTGAACCATATACCCTCAACCCTCTACCCTCAACCTTAAACCCTCAACCCTCTACCCTATACATTAAACTGCCCTTAACCTCAATTCTCAACCCTCAACCCTTAATCCCTCAACCCTCAACCCTTAATCTACACAAAGTACTACAGTAAAGGCAAAATTTTCTTTGTTTATGATTATCTGGAGGAATAAATGGGTATATACAAAGGGAATACTGATGATAGCATGGATCTTGTCACACAAATTGTTGCATTTCATGTTAAATACAATGAAAAATCAAAGGTAGTAGATCTTTTGATGCAAGTGAAATGTAGGCAAGCAATTGAAGGCTAATGAATATGGGGAAGGATTTTTTGTTCTAACACCCTTAATCCTTGCTTGATCAAAACAATTAGGCACTAAATTGGGTGCCAAAATAGGCTCTAAAGCGGGCGCTAAAATAGGCGTTACATTAGGTGCTAATATGGGCACTAACGTAGACGCTAACCTAGTTGCTAATTTAGGCGTTAATCTGGGTGTTACTATAGGCATATTTTTTGGCACTAATCTTGGTGTTAATCTAGGTGTTAATATGGGCACTACACTAGGCATTAATATCGGCACTAATTTCAACACCAATTTGCACCTGAATTAGCGTCAGCTTGTTCTAGTTGGCACAAAAAATGCCAAAAATAGTGCCATCCCAAAAAATAGTGCCAACTTTTCTCAAAAATGGAGAAAAATACATTAAAAGAGTGGGTGGAAGCAAAAAAGGGAGCTAATCACAGGGATTTGTTGTAGTGAGAGTTTGAGCGAACCCCCTTTCCACAAGCCTTCACTTTTGGATTTTTGTCGAGAATGGTGGGCCCCATCATTAAATGGGTTCGCTCGAAGGGGGGTTTGATAGGTTTGCTCGAACCAAAAGTTTGTTTGAACCCCCAAAAACCAAAAAAAAAATCATGGGGTCATTTTTTGCAACTTTTCCTTCCTCACTAGAATTGTAAACCACTTTTGTGGGTTTACCCACATGCGTGACCTAATTGCTACTTTTAATCTCTCCATGAAGTTACCTATATCAGTAAAGTTTGATAAGGAGGCTCAATTGTTGTCGGTTGATATCCATGTAGCTATAATCACAATGAAATTATCATTTCCACATACATCAAGTTGACTGATTCTATGTACATAAAACTATTTGGATTCCCATAAATTATACATTACATTATTCATTGTAATCTATTAGATATCATATTTCTCATATAGGCTACTTAGTCAACCATATGTATCCTGGTTTTGATACAAATACTTTGTGTTCATACAAAGTTCATTTGACTTCATTTTCATTCTGGGCAATGGTATTTTCCTCCTGCTTTTCTCATTCTCCTGATTTGTTTTAATAATGATAATTATTGTAGGGAGCTTTGCCATTGGAAATATTTTATGGGTTTGTCGATATACTCATCTCTTGACATGCACTCTTCCTAGGGACACAGTCTAGCTCATCGCATTCTGCTACACCCATTTATCATTTATCTTATTTCTTTCCTTAAGCATTTTTCATTATGTTTTCATAAAGACTTGACATGATAATCTATTGTTCATGATTAAGAATGGAACTAATATTTCTCTTGCACGCATGCAATGCAACTGCACTTGAATTTATTAAATGAAAATGAAAATTAGGTCTAAGTAATTGAAAAGTGTCTGGATCTAAAAATGATTAAATCTATGTCTATTGTAGTGCGAGTGTAAAACGAGGCATTTCTAAGAGTTCTATAAAAATACTTTAAATTTTGAAACAAAAAAATTACAATAAACTAAATTTATATTTGCTTTTCAAGCATATTTTATATAGAAATTGGTATTAGTTAAATTATATTTGCAACAGTGAATTTCCAAATGTTTGGAATAGTTGAGTGCATTTAATTTACTTTATTTTAAAAAGATAGAGAATTGATAAAAAGTGAAATTATATTTGCAAACTAATATATTTGTAAAAGAAAATGTTAAGTGTTTAGAATAGTTAGGTTAATTTATTTTACAAAGGCAACATTCAAGAATTTAGTATTAGCATTCCAAACATAAATATAATAGTTAAGTTAAAAAAAATTGTAAAAGCAATTATTTAAAAAGAAAAATTATTTTCCCTTCCCAAACATTAGCATTTGTTCACAAAAAATTATTTGAATTAGATTAGATGTTACATACATAATTTAAAATTCAAAAGAAGTATTGATTAATTACAAGTTACAAATACATAACCCAAACACCTTGAATTTAATCCATGAAACTAATGGTGATTCCTTCATCTAGGATAAATAATAAAATAATTTAATAAAAAAATTAGTAAAGAGAAATGAAACAAACCAAATTATTTAGATTTACTACAAAACTATTTAGTAGTTATCAAGCATTGGGATTAAATCAAATTAAATACAACAAAAGAAAGTAGATTTATTTATTTTCAATAGTCAGCCAAAATAGTTAAGATAATACAAACTAACCAGTATTAGTAGTGCTTAGTAACAAGTTCTTATTAGATTTCACATTTATCACCTTTTGCGCATCACATTTTTATGGTAGGTTTGTATATTTTTTATGCATATTCAAACTTTAATTGAATAGTTAAGAATGTAAGCATTTATTTCATTATACAAATTGGTCCAATTATTATTGTGGTAAGAAATAAATTTAGATATGCTCTCACCTCGCCCTTCTGAATCTTGGATTCTTAATTAGTGTTTTCTACTTCTTACTTTCAAAACTGATAGGTAATGGTTAATTTATTTTTAAAATGCATATTAAAGTTAGTATCTATTTTCCAAGAAATTAGAATTACTAATTTGCAAATAATTTTCAAATGTTTAGAAAAAATTACTAGTCAAATTTATATTTACAAAAGTAATTTTCAAATACTTAGAACAATTTATAAGAATTTATTAAGTAATTTAAATAATTTAAAGTTGAATTTGAGGAGAAATAAGTATTTATTTAAGATATATTTCCAAAAGTGATTCTTCAAGCGTTTTCAGTTTAAGCTATTTGTAAAATAAATAGTATGTTTACTATGGTTAAATAAGAAAATAAATATGAACAGGTAATTTTCAATTATATATATAACTATCATCTATAAATGAATTGTACATGTATACATATGCATCTAATAGATCATCTACATATCTCACTATGTTTTAAGATCGTTAATTATTTGTTAACTGCATAATTAAAAATGGCTAATCAAGACATAGAGCTTACAAAATGAATCATACATCTAACCCCAACATCCCCTACTCAACACCTACATTGAAAAGACAAATTTAAAATGACCAATCAGGCTTTACAAGTGAAAAGACGCATAGTCGAGATCTATAATAACAAAACTTATATCAGATCATTGGCTTATGTTATGGACAAACTGATTATGAAAATCTCGTTTTCATGTTGATACTATAATAAGTTATGTGTCTTCCCCTGCTCCTTGATCAAATATTCTCAATATTTTCTTTTGTTGTTGATATGCTCAACTAACTATTACTCGATTTGTCTATTGTCTCTTGTTTGTTGATGTATATATGTATCTACATATGTATGCATGTGTGTATATATATATGTATGTACAAGTATATATATACACACATTCACAAACTTGTCTTCAAACACAAAACTTTGAATACTGAACTAAAATTATTAATTTGACAAACCATAAAAAATAAAAAATAGATACAAAAACAAAATTGCTATTCTGTATATATTTGTATATTCTCTACATATGCAATTATATAATATAGATGTTATGATCAACATCCTACATAAAAAAATTGATACCTCTTACACATTTTTACATATCATACATGTTGCAATAGCGATCAAAAATCATGGAAGTTTTAACTTTTCCATCTACTTCAAAGAACAAATAATGGCCATATCTTAAAATGTTTGAAGATCATAAATTGTTTGTCATCTACAAACTTAAACATGACTAATTAAGACATAAAACTTAGAAAAATTATAAACAATCAATCAATCCATACAAAATGAAATATGGATAGCCTAAATCTACACCAACAAAATTTACATTTTTCCATTTCCTTATGTTATGAACAAAGTCATAATCAACATCTTCTTCCTATCACCACCTTACATTACATTATGTAATAGTTTCTATTCCCATTAATATGTCCAATTACCTCCCATGCAATTTCTCTATTCTAACCTATTTGTTTCAAATCCACCAATGTCTTTTCTTTATAACATGTAAGGATCTATCTATGTATCTATACATGTATATATATGTTTGTATATGTATCTAAATGCATATGTATGTATATATATGCATATATATCTGAATGTCTTAAGAATATATAAACATCTAGCTATGTATCTAACTATATTTGTCTACAAGTATATACTTTTGTACCTACATATGTGTCTAAACATATCAATTTATACACATACATATGCCATTGCATGTACATACAATTTATCTATGCATATATACAAATGTACATACAAAAATATACATATTATAGCAATTCACTAACCATGATAAATTCCACACCATGATTTCTAATTGATAATTTTGGTTTCTAACCACTATACGTGGAAATTTTAAATCACTACATTTTTTTCAAAATTTCTTACTTCAAAAGTCCCCTACTTCAAACTTTCCTTTCAATTTTGCATCGTCAAAAATGACACCACATCAGCAGCTTTCTGTCAAACTTCCCTTACAACTACTCGACATTATATACACAACTACTACCACAACTATCATAACAACCTCAAATATCACAAACATAATTTTTGCTCCCTTGCAGGGACTCTAACTCTTTCAGAGCTCTTGTTTTATTATTAATGTCAAGATTTATTTTTAAATGATAGAAGGAAAGTAGTGGAATGTAATTATTAGCAAAAAATTCTTATCTTTTAACTCAAATTTGATAATCATATACATGTCAAATATAAATCTTAAAAATTAGATGCAAGTAAACAATTTTTTAAATTAAAATTATTAAATAATGAATACTTGATTTTTCCAAAAGTAAAACTAAAAATAGAAATAAAATAAATATAATGCAAAAAAATAATGTAGATGCAAGAAGATTTATGTGTGTTGGAAACAAGCCACATTCGGACTAACGATAGGTTGGCCAAAGAGGGGACAATAGCTCAGTTGGTAGAGCACTCCAGCAACAAAATGGAAGGTCCTAGGATTGAGTCCTAGCTGGTCCATATAAGATGTAGCTCAACAAGTGGTATCAAATCCAGGCTACGAGCCCCAAGCACCAGCAGTGTGGCTTAATGGGGGTGTTGGAAATAATCCACATCTGAATCGACAATGAGTTGGCCAAAGAGGGGCTAGTAGCTTAGTTGGTAGAGCACACCATTAGCAAAATGGAAGGTCCTAGGTTTGAGTCCTAACTAGTCCATATGAATTGTTGCTCAACAATGTGTTCATATGTGTAATTATTATAATAATTCCAAAGTAAAGTAAAATAACATAATTTCACAATAAAATAAAATAAAATAACTTTTAAGTAAATAAAATAGCTCCAAATTGATATCTCTCACAAAATCATGATTTAAGATATTCATACTAATCTTATTATTCATCCATAATATAAATTTAAAATAATATTATTTCTATATCTCTATTAATCATATAAGATTTCCACAATCCATATTGTAGATCAATGTTGCTTCTAGATTGAATTGTTTGTAAGTTTTTGAATCAACATTTTAGATCACACTCTATGATCCATCATCAAGATAATTAACTCCTTTCACTCTCTATTATCTTGATGATGGATCACAAAATGTGATCCAAAACGTTGATTAAAAAACTTACACACAATTCAATCCAAAAGCAACATTGATCTCTATATCACTAAATATTCATAATATTTTGAAAATTATATCATTATAAATTTCAAAAATTAAAAATAACTTACAAATTCATATCATATCATATGTATAATAAAATCAAATCAATTTCAATCCACATAAAAGCAATTATATATATCTAAATATATTTTAATATTAAAAAAATACTTAAATTGTGCAAATATTGGCATTTTTATTTCATATAACCAATCATACTATTAAAAAATATACATACTTTTGCCAAACTACCGCAAATAGATCTTCAAAAAACTTCTTCCACGTCGACACCATTATTAAGTCGTCTCTCCACATTACAAAACAAAACACACTACCACCACCAAACTAATCAGACACGGCGGGCTTTGTCTCCTTGCCAGGAGAGACCACTCTTTGCATAAAATCCTCACAGAATCTCCCGCTCTCCGATTGCACCCGCTGGGATTCGAAACCTTGACCTCCGGCCACAGGAACCATGGAAACCGCGGCCTTACCGAGCATGGCATCCACGGCTGCACCAATTCTGGCAGCCTTCTTCTGAATATCCTGGCTCGTCATTTGAGGCACCGGAGACTCGAACTCCAGACCTCCGAAATCATTAAGCGGAAAATTAAGAGCGGCAGAGCGTCCCCTGAGATAAAAGGCGGCAGTATCATAAGCTTTGGCGGCGGCCTGCGGAGTGGCATAGGAGCCCAACCAGAGGCGTGTCCTCTTGTTCGGCTCTCTTATCTCACACACCCATTTTCCCCATTTCCTCATTCGAACGCCACGGTAGGGGTTCTTCTTCATCCTGGACTTGCTGTCAATTGACGTTTTCTGTGCCATCTCCGTCTTCTTCTGCTGCTTCTCTTTCGCCATCGTCGATTCTGTTTGCCTCACGAAAGGAGAAAACTTATCTCAGATTGCATTTGTGAGGTGTATATACGTAGCTATGAAGGAATACACGTTTGTTGACGACGAATTGGTCTTGGCATCCTTGTTGCCCACGCAACCTGAGTTTCTCCGATTGTGAGGTGTAGGCAATTTCATGGAATTGGTTATTTTGCTTGCAAGAAAACCGTCGAAATTGACGGTGGAGTCGAATCTAGGGCTGATAAAAACTGCCAAGAAAGGTGATCTGAACTTTCTAAGATGCTTGCTTTACACGTTACTCTCTTTCGAGTTCTGTTTTACCAGGTAACATGGTGATTTTATTCGTTATTCGTATCAGCTCGCCGACTCCATCGAAGGATCCAAGTTTGAAGCTTGTTTAGAAATTTAGCATAAACCTTTCATCCCAAGAAATTGTCTAGAACCTATCACCTTTGTGTAATCTATTTTTGAGACATTTAATATGTAAAAGTCAACATGTTGTGTTGGGGACCTATTGTTGTTTCTTCATGGTGGGGGCCACCCCTGACCTAAAGAATCTCTTAATAATGTTGTCTTTTGAAAAGTAGGGATGTAAAGAAGGTTGATGGAAGCTTTTGGATGAATTTCTATGCAACTTCAAGCAATCTAGATGGAGTCCATTCCAAATTCTATGCAATTTCAAGCAATCTAGATGGAGTCCATTCTTTGGAATGAGTGGGGACACACAATGAAATATTTCATTATGTGAAATTGGACAAAATGTTTTGGACAATACGTTCATCTAGTTCTTATGATCAATTTGAAAGAATAGAATCTTTTACAATTAAAATGTAAATGTTTATAAATTTTAAAATCAAATATTCTTCAGTATTGAAGGATAAAGACAATTATTTAAAGCTTAAAAAATTCATATCACTTAGGATGAAATCCGGTCACTTTATACATGAAATTGGTTAAAATGGGTCATTTTAGTTACTTGTAACTTAAAAATTCCATGTCACCTTCAATGACATTCAATCAACCTACAAAAGAGATGGGTCAAAACGGGTTTTCTTTTTGTTTCTCAAAACTTAAAAATTCATGTCACCTTAGATGGCATTCAATCACCTACACATGAGATGGACCAATATGATATTTGACAACATGGTTGTGTGGCTCACAAGATTCCAAACCAAACCACGTTGTATTGAAATTGTCTTATATGTATCAATGGAAACCTCGTTCTTGTCATAGCTTTAATACTATAAAAGACAACAAATCACATTGCAGAATTTAGTTTCTTCATCAACTACAACAAAATATTAAACATTAAAACTAGGTATTTTAGATGATTCAATGGTCTTCTTTAATGTTTTGTGTAAAAATACTCACCAAATTGGAAATTAATAGTGCAAATGGAGAAAGCATTAGTTTACTAGGAACTCAAGATTGATTTAAGCTTCATACAATATTATTATGAAAATAATAAATTAGTAAATTTGCTAGCGAAATTAGGAGACAATACAAACACCAAAACCCACTCCTTTGGGCATAAAAAAAATCTATCTATAGAGATTAGAAGAGCTATGGAAATTGAAAAAGGAATGGGTCTAAATTATGCCTAAGAATACAAACATGAATAATGTTGCAAAATTAAATCTTATTTGAACAACCACATTAGTAAATATGTTCCTCTTACAAGATGTTATCAATCATAGTACCAACACCCTTTCTATCTATTAATGTGTTTTCTATATAACAACTCTTTGCAACCCCTGTGATCACTAGTGTCCTATCCTACCATTCATCCTCACTCTATTCTCTTGTCACCACTATAAGCATGAGAATTTAAAATAATAAAGAAATAAACAATGAATAACAAATCTTATTCTAAAAATAATGCATACCTCTAATTGAGCATATCATGTCTTGAGAAGAAGATTTTCATGTGCTTATGAATGTGGTTGTTCAAATGATCCTAACAAATCTTTAGATGAATAATAGAGGATCAAGATCAATAATAAATTATCCAATTTGTGAAAGGAGAGGTAGATTTATAGGTTTTTCAATGAAGAAACAAATGGTTGTAATTAATTCACTTGATTTAGAAACTTGAGTTTGCTTTTACTTTTTAATTTAAAATTAGTTTGATTTCATTTTAAAATTGCTTGGATGAATTTTACTTTATTTGATTTAGGTTCATGTGCAAGCATAAATCCAGGAATTAACAACTTGCATGACTTAATGAGTGGAAGAGATCCATTTTTTACAAACTTAAATATAGAATGATGAAAGGATAATTAATTAATTAATTAATGATGCGTGAAAAATAATTAGGAATTGATTTGTTAATTATAAATTGATGTTAGTGAGTTAAAATGAGATTAATAAGTTAACATATTACAATTAATTAATCAACATGGATTTAATTAAAAGTTAGTTAACTAATTATTGTCTTAAGTCTAGTTTCATCTTTGTTTGTACCCTTTGTCTAATCATTTTCATTGTTCGGTCGTGGGTTTCCTTTAAAAATTGTCTAAGTGTTAAGTTATCAGAAAAACTCAAAGGTCACGAGGTCTAGTCTCCCCCCAAACCCGTGGTACTGGAGGGCGTTTCGTGCCAACGTCATAGATCACGTGAAAAAAGTTTACTAGGCACACTGCAATTTATGGGGGGACAGATACCTAACCGATTCATGCGGTCTTAAAAAAAGAAAAAAAAAACTCAAAGGTTTCAAAACTTGTGTCAACTTTTGAAGAGGTTTTCACAACCTCATTGAAGCCTGACAATCCTTTCACAACCTCTTTGTTTTTTAAAGAAAAATCTTGTGTTAGAGTCTTACTTAGGTTCTAAAACTTGTGTTAATTGTTGATGAAGCTTTCAAAATCTTTTTCAATTTGAAAGAAAACACTTTGAAAGGTGGCATTGATATTTATCATGGTTTCAAAACCTTCATCGACTTTCAATTATGTTGTCACAACCTTGTCAGAGCTCGAAGCATTTTCAAAACCTCTGAAAGAAAGCAAAGAGGAATTCTTAGCAATGGCATCAACAATTTCTAATTGTATCAAAACCATTATCGAAGGCCAATAATTCTCTTGCTAAAAGGAAAAAGTATCATGTTTTGACAAATTAAACAAAGTTTTAGAATCATTAGTGGCAGCTAACAATAGATTAAGAACTTGTTGAAAAGTGAAGAAGGGCATCTTGCAAAGGGACTTCAACATTTGATCTTGGTTTTGAAACCTATGTCAACTCTTGACTAGGTTGTCACAACCTTGTCGAAACCCAACAAGCTCTTCAAAACCATTGTAAAAATTAAAGGAAGGACTTCGTGGATGGCTGAACGAAGATACATAAGGTGATTTTGGAAGCTTACCAAGGATTTTTTACAAGGAAAAATTGAAGTGTTGATAAATTCTAACTTGGTTTTGAAACCACTATCAAAAGCCAATAAGGTTTAAACAACCTCTAGCAAGCAAATTAAAGAGACATTGTTTAAAAATAGAATAAGATTATCTAATTAATATGGTGACAGAGCAACATGTGCTAATCCTATGAGATGTCCTTAATGATTGCAAGCTTCAAGGCATTGAATGTTGTAAAATTCTAATTAATGTGAAGGTGATATAAGGTGTTCAAAGAAGCACATTTATAAACATTTATCAAATGCAAGTTGCAAATTGTGGAGAATATCACGACGGGAACCTCAATGATGATTACAACAAGGATACTTGAAAGGATATGGGAATGTGCATCAAGATGGGGGATCAAAAAGTGGCTACTCAAGTTTTTGGTCTCAAAAAAGAGAAAACATGCTCCCATGTATTGATTTGAAAATTTCTCTTTCTCTTTATCTTTCTCTTCTAATGAAACTATAGAAGTGAAATTTATATATGGACATTTACCTTCTTATACTTTAAGTTATATTTCATGTATATAATTTTAGGATCTTTTAGAATGGTTTCAAATTTCTAGGAGTTATTTAATACAAATTTTAAATTTTGGATGATCTTATAATTTTTTCAGAATTAGTCAAATTTTACTAATGAGGCGGCCAAACTTTAATAATCAGCAAGCTTTAACATCTTTCTCTCTCTATCTCACTCATTGTTTATCTCTCTCTCTCTCTCTCCCCACCTTCCTCCTTCCCTCTCTACCTCTCTCTCTCCCTTCGTACCTCTCCCTCCCTCCTTCCCTCTCTACTTCTCTCTATCTCTCTCTCTACCTTCCTCCCTCCCACCTTCCCTCTTTACTTCTCTCTATCTCACCTATCACACTCTCTCTCAATCTCTCCACCTTCCTCATTCCCTCTCTACTTCTCTCTATATCACATCTCTCTCTCTATCCTTCCCTATATACTTATCTTTGTCTCTCTCTCTCTCCATCTCTACCTCTCCCTCCCTCCTTTCCTCTCTTTCTCAATCTATCCACCTTCGTCCCTCCTACATTCCCTCTTTACTTCTCTCTATCTCACCTATCCCACTCTCTCTCAATCTCTCCACCTTCCTCCTTCCCTCTCTACTTCTCTCTATATCACCTCATCTCTCTCCACCTTCCTCCTCCCCCCTCTCTCTCTCTGTTTCTCTATATTACTTATCTCCCTCTCTCTCTACCTGCATCTCCTTTCCTCTCTTTGTATCTCTCTCCCTACCTCCCTCCCTCCTTCCCAATCAAGATCTCTCTATCTCCCCTCTCCCTCTCTACATCTTCCTCCTTCCATACATCTTCTACCTAAAGAGAGAGATAGATGGAGGGATGGAGAGTGGAGATAGAGAGAATTAGATATGGAGAGCCCGAGAGGAGAGATTCAAAGGAGTAGAGAGGCATAGAGAGGAGAGATGGAGACAAGTAGAGAGGGAGGGAGGGAGGGAGAGATGGAGAGGGAGTGGTGAGATAGAGAGAGTTAGAGAGGGAAGGAGAGAACAAGAAAGAGAGAGAGGGAGGAGGGAGGGAGGGATAAGTGAGATAGAGAAGTGGAGACACAGAGAGAGAGAGGGAAGGAGAGAGGGAGGGAGAGATAATGATGGATAGGTGAGATAGAGAGAAGTAGAGAGAAAAGGAGAAAGTGGGAATAGAAAAGGGGAGGGACGACGAAGAGATAGAGAGGGAGGGAAGAAGGGGAGGTAGCTAGAGAGAGGGAGGGATAGAGAGAGAAGGGATAGGAGATAGAGTAGAGAGAGGAGGGTGAGAGAGAGGGAGGGAGAGAGGTAAAGAGGGGGGTGGGATTGAGAGAGAGAGAGAGAGGGGAGAGGGAGGGAGTGAGAGAGAGAGAGAGAGAGAGAAGTAGAGAGGGAGGGAGGGAGTGAGCAAGAGGTAGGTAGAGAGAGAGGTGAGATAGAATTATAGAGGGAAGGAAAGAATGAGAGAGAGAGCTCAAGGTAGATCTTGAGCTCAGGGGAGAGAGATAGAGAAAGGTATGGAGATAGGGAGAGGGATAAATATGATGGGGGCCTACCAATTACTAAATTTTGACGTACTAATTACTAAAATTTGACTATATGAAAAATTGTAAGATCTTCCAAAACCTAGAATCTACATTATAACTCCTAGAGATGTGAAACCATTCTCAAACATCTTGAAAATATATACATGAAATATAAATAAAAGTATAAGAAATTAAATGTTCATATATAAATGTCACTTATAATTATATGAGTGTGTTATAACACTAGAAGAGAAGGAGAAAGAGAAAGATAAATTTTCAAAGTAAAACATAATGTGAGCGCATTATAACACACTAGCATTATGTTTTTCTTTGGAAGTTTCCAAGAATTTGGCTTGGATTTGCTTTGGGATTCGAACCCAAAGGATTTGAGTGACTTTTAAATTTCCAAAGATGTGTCTTAAAAATATTGAAAAAATTGACATAATCTCGAGTGTGCTCCCCATCAGGATTGCATGTGTTTCAATTTCAATTCAAAAATTTGTGTCAAAATTTTGTGATGGTTTTGTAATTTTTTTAGTAAATCAATATAATACATTATTTTTGTTTTCATTTTACATGTTGTCTCCACTTTTTTTTAATTATGTTAGGGGATTCAAAGAATTTAGATTCATGTTTATTGTTCTCTATATCAAATATTTGTTAGTTTGCATTCAAGGGTTCCAATAAAATTATTCTATTTGTGCACTTATATGCAAAGGTAGAAAATATTTTAGGACTAATGTGGAGTATTTATTTATTTTTAGATTGCTAAGAATGGGTGTATTTTTTAGAATGGGAGGGACATTAAGGGTCTAATCTCTTAAATTTAGGGCCAAGTACTCTAGGCTTAATCGAATGTTATGTTTTACTTTGTCATAATAGTTGTTTGTCTATATTTGACTCTATTTCTATGGGAATAAGCACTAGTATTTAATTTGAAGTTGATTTTGAACACCTTTAAAATGAAGAATCATATCTCTTATGATGATAAATTGTTTTTAATTTAATTTACTTTTATTATGCACAATTCAATGTTATGAAACTTTGTAAAATCCTTTGTAAACTTGTAGCTGATGAAAACCACAAGAGAATTTGTGTATAATGTGTTTTTTATTGGGTTAATGATGTTGTAATTAACTATAAATGATTGTATATATTAATTATTAACCAATTTTTTATCTTTTGATCCATCATATAACCTAGTTTCCATAATTAGAGATATATGTGATTTGGAAGTGTATGATGGTTATCTTTATGTATAGAGTAAAGTTATTTTTGTAGTCTACTAGGTTGCGTTATCATTCAAATATTTCTTGAAACACCCTATCAAGTTTAGTAGGGCTCAAAGTGTAGAAGAGGTCTATCCACCTCTTATTCATTGGCTTTTTCTAACCCTTGGTTTGAGTATAGGTTTTCTCTCTTTTCCTAGACTAATTTGGTCCCATGTTTAGATATTATGGTGAGTACCTTAGAATTGGGGATATTGCAAAAAATAATACTGGCAACTCCTACCTTGAGAATTTGCACAAGATAATAAAATCTAGCTAACAGGTATAGTCCATAAAATATATATTGTATATTTTATTTGTTAAGTATTGATGAAGAATTTATAACTTTTAGGGAGGATATCTCTTCATGTAATAACATGTCTTAGATACATACCATGTAGGAGGAAATGGTGACCTTGAACAATTGTGATGCTTGGGATCTTGTTACTTTTCTAGAGGGAAGAAATCACATTGATTATAAGTAAGTGTACAAAATAATTTGGTATAGACAATTGATTAGAGTGATACAATGATAAAGAGGTTTAAGCAAAAAGCATGCTAGTAAGGGAAAGTATAAAATAATGATAGGAAGAATGGAAGAGCATAGTTGAAGAAAAAATACACAGAAAGGGGAAACACATAGCATACAGAAATGGGGAATATGCACTTGTACATACCTAATATATATAGACATAGATTGATTGGAAATGGGAAATGACATGCATCCTTATGGAATTGGTTATGAGGTATCCCCAATATCCTACCCTTCTACTTTTAGGGATAAGAGGGTCATTCATCCCTTTAAAGGTTGTGTCAAAAAGGTTCTCAACTCTCTAACTCTTTGATGGGATGACACAACTATGTGAAAGGTTCACTAGTTCTTCTAACCTATGAATCCCTGATAATTTCCATTATAATAAAATTGAATGAAGAGGTCATTTAAAATTTATAAGGTTCCCTAATTCTCTAAAATGTCGAAAAGTGTCATGAGTTAGTTGAATCATAAATAAGTGAAAGTAAGAGGTTATCAAGTTCTTCTAACCTTCAAAATATTGACATGGTGAAAGTAATGGGGTGCTCAAAGATTCTTCTAATCCTTGAAATATTGATAAATTATTAGGAAGCAATTACATGAAGTTGAGTGTTAGAGGTTCACAAATTCCCCAATCCTTTGAAATGCCAACAAGATGGAATAAATTGAAGTGTTAGAGGTTAGTGAATTTTTTGGACCCCTTAAAACCCAATAGAATATTCTTAGAACCTTTGAATCATCAAAAAACCTTTAGATAATTGTTAAATTTTCTATCTTCTAAAAGCCTAAAGAAATTAGAAAGTGCATGTGTTGATGAATGTCACATGTCACCTAGAGATTGTGAAGGAAAGATCCAATGATGGAGAGATGGTATTTCCTTTTCTATGCACATATGAACTAGGTCAAATGTTGAATCATGTACATTTCTTCTATAAATACAACACAAATCAGAATGGTGTGATCTTCGTCTTGCTCAACATGCACCGAACTAAAACTCTTAGTCATGATGCCTTCAAATTGCAAAGGAAAATAAGGAGCTAATCATGTGAATGAATATAAGGGTTTTTGTTATGACTTATTACAATTCCTATTTTCTCATGTTAATTTCATGATGTTTGAGTCATTTTTATTGCCAAAGGATATGTTAATGAAATAAAAGGGGTAAATCCTTTTTCCCTAAGAAAATGTGAAAGTAAAAGTTGTTTTCCACTTCCTATGAGAGGTTTTTCCCAACAGGATTCAATTATAACTAACTATTCAAAATTAAACTACCTTTATTCCCACCATACAATCATTACAAAATGAGGAGCTCAAAAATACCATGGGAATATGCCATTAACAATTAGAAATAAGGGTTCTAAGTGATTCCAAGTGTTTGTAGTTACTTCCATCCTCTTTTGGCTTCATCTATATCTACTAGTTTTCTAGGAATTTGGAAGGTTTGGTCATCATTCATGCTTTCAATCAAAATTTGAATTGTTGAGGCTAATCTAGGTGTTGAGGCTAATTAATGTAGAATAGTTTTATTTGTTTCAAACTTTTGTGATGGTTTTGTTTTTTTTAGTAAATCAATATAATACAATTTTTTTTTCATTTTATATGTTGTCTCCACTTTTGTTTAAGTGCTTGAGGGGATTCAATGAATTCATATATTCACATTTATTGTTATTGGTATCAAGTCTTTGTTAGTTGGCATTCAAGGGTTCCAATAAAATTATTCTTGTTCACTTATCTGCCAAGGCAGAAACTCTTTTAGGACTAATATGTTGGGCATTTAAATTTTTTGTGGATTGCTAAGAATGGGTGTATTTTTTAGAATGGGAGGGAAATTAAGGCTCTAATCTCTTAAATTTAGGGCTACTTGTACTTTAGGCTCAGTCGAATGTTATGTTTTACTTTGTCATTATATTTGTTTGACTATATTTGACTCTATTTCTATAGGAATAAGCATTAGTATTATATTTAAAGTTGATCTCGAACACCTTTAAAATGAAGAATCATATCTCTTGTGATGATAAAAAAAATTAATTTAATTTCCTTCTATTATGCGCAATCTAATGTTATGAAACTTTGTAAAATTCTTTGTAAACTTGTAGCTAATGAAAACCACTAGAGTATTTGTGTATAATGTGTTTTATCGAGTCAATGATGTTGTGATTAACCATAAATGATAGTATCTATATTAATTATTAACCAAATTTATATCTTGTGATCCATCATATAACATATTTTCCATAATTAGATATATGTGATTTGCAAGTGTAAGAAATCTACATAAATAAATATTATCATGGTCAATTCCATGGTTATCGTTATGTATAGAATCAAGTTATTTTTGTAGTATACGAGCTTGTGTTTTCATTCAAATATTTCTTGAAACACCCTCTCAAGCTTAGTAGGGCTCAAAGTGCAAAAGAGGTTTATCCACCTCTTGTTCATTGGCATTTTCTAACCCTTGATTTGACTATAGGTTTTTTCCCTTTTTATGGAATAATTTGGTCCTATGTTTAGATATTATGGTGAGTGCCTTAGAATGAGAGCTATTTCCAAAAATAATATCAACAACTCCTACCTTGAGAAGGTCCACAAGATAATAGAATCTAGTTAACAGGTAAAGCCCAACAAATATCTATTGTGTATTTGCTTTTTTAAGTACTAATGAAGAATTTAGATCTTTTAGGGAGGATCTCTCTTCATATGATAATGAGTCTTAGATACATTCCATGTAGGAGGAAATGGTGACCTTGGATAGTTGTGATGCTTGGGATCTTGTCAGTTGGCTAGAGAGGAGAAATCTCATTGATTGTGAGTGTCCAAAAATAAAAACAATTGTAGGCAGTCAATTAGAGTGGTACAAGGCCAAAGTAGTAACCAAGGGCTTTTGGCTTTTCCCAAATAGAAGTAGATAATTTTGGTGAAATTTTATCTCTTATTGCTAGGCTATCTTCTATTAGTTTCCTTTTATCCATTGTTGTATTTTGTGATTTTAAAATTAAGCAAATGGATGTTAAAACTACTTTCTTTCATGGGGATATTTAGGAGGATATTTATATGTGACAACCTAATGGTTTGTTTGTGAAAGGAAATAAATAGTTGGTTTTCAAGTTGAAATGGTCATTGTATGATAAAAAATAAGTCACCCAAGATGTGGTTTTAGAAGTTCAATTCCTTTGCATTGAAACTGGGTTTTTTTAGGAGTGAATAAGACCATTGTGTTTATATTAATATTATTGATGATTAAACACTAATTATTGTCTTGTATGTGGATGATATGTTGTTTATTGGTAATAGCAAGGTAAATATTAGGGAGCTTAAAACTTAGGATTCTAGCACATTCAACGTGAAGGACTCAACAAGAGGCCCCAAAAAACCATCAAAAAACTAACCAAAGGTTTGTGTTGCTCGTGGTGGAGTGCTCTGTTTTTCTATTTCTACTCCAATCTTACTCTTTTCCAATGGAGGTTTTGGTGTTGTCTACTATGGGTGTAGATGTTTCCTGTCAGCTTCTTCAGCTATGGTCTTCTTTGGAGGTGGAGATTGCTTCTTTGGAGGTGAATCCCTCTTCTATTGAGGTGAAGAGGTGGGTTGTGGATTGGGTGGGAAGGTCTATTTTTTGTTGTTTTAGGCTCCACTTCTTCCTCTCCTATAGAGGGGAGCCCCTTCCTTTTGAGGTGGAGGTTATATTGGTGTTGTGGGTTGATTGGTGTGGAATCTATGCTAAGAATATTTAGTATTTCTATTTGATTCCTAATTCTCCTATTGAGGTGGGGAGTTTGGTTTCGTTGGATGGTGTTGCCTTATGGTGGGTTGTTGTCTGGATGGTTCTAGCGAATGGTTTCCTGACTATTTCTAGTTCGTTGTTGGTTAGTGTTGGCATGGGGTATGCTACAATTTGGTTGTTTTAGGTTGTTGGTTGCCTGACCGTTTTAGGTGGTTTTTGGTTTCAAACTCTCTTGTATGTTTGGGTTAATTCGGGTTGGAGGTGCCCATCAAAACCTTCTGTTTCGAGTAGATCTGGGTAGTCTTGTTGTTTCTCTTATGATCTGCTATTGGCTTGTTGCCGGTGGTCTATGTTGATTCCTTGTGCAACTTGTTCTTCTTTGTGTGGGTTTCAAGTCCCTATCAAAACTTGTTTGTAAATGGTTTCGGGTCCATTCAAAACCTGCTTTTCCCTCAATAAAAACATGAAGGACTCGAGGGTTGTGAAATATATTCTTGGAATGGAAATCAACAAGGATCATATAGGCAAAAATATTTGGTTGAGTTGGAGTAAGTATGTGAATACCATTTTATGATGGTTCAATACACATGACTATGAGCTAGTGAGTATTCCATTTCCAATTCATACTAAGCTTATTTTAGACATGTTTCCTAAATCTAATGATGATTTTGATGGAATATCTATCATTCCTTATACTAGTGTTGTTGGTAGTTTGATATATATAATGGTTTTCAATAGACCAAATATTGCCCAAGCAATAAGAGTTTTGAGTAGGTTTATGTCTAACCTTGGTAGAGAGAATTAGAATTTTGTTGAGAGAATATTTATACATTTACATGGAACTTTTGATTAAACTATTTGTGTTATCATGATACTAATGATGTGGATAATTCATTGGACATATGAGGGTTTGTTGATGTAGATCGGGCAGGTGACTTGGATAGTTGAAGGTCCGTTAGTGGCTATTTTTTCTCTTTTTTTGGAGGTCCAATGAGTTGGATGAGTGAAATGCATCCCACGATTACTTTTTCCAAAATAAAATCAAAGAATATGGAACCACTACACATGCCTCTAAGGAGGTAGTTTGGTTATAGAGACTTGATACAAATATTGGTTTTAATTGTAATATTTTTATAGTCAAATGTTTTAGTCATAGTGTTATTTGTTTGGCCAAAATTTTTATGTATCATGCTCATACTAAGCATGTTGATGTATAGTATCACTTTGTATGTGTAATGGTTGAGAATGTAAGGTTTTGTTAGAGAAGTTTGACACTCCAGATAATGTTGTTATTTTCCTTACAAAGCCAATGACCATGAATAAGTTCTCTTGGTGCAAGAATGCCATAGGCCTTGATATTTGTACTTAATTTTATTATTATACCCATGAGTGTATTTGCAATGTATAATGTAAAGTGGGAGAATTATAGGATTAAGGTATAATTTTCCTTGCAATCCTATATATTATTTGTGTGTCTCCAACACTCTTGGAAGGTGTCCTTGGATGCCTAGTGTGAAATTAGAAATTAAATTATAATTTATATTCTCTTATAAGCTTGATATTAGTTGTCATATGCATTCATGAAGAAGTTGGAGCACAACAATCACAATTATGGTTTACTTTTTTATCACTAAATACATTTTCCCAATTCTAGGTGCTAGGATTGAGGAGCTGATATCTTTCATGGCAAGATAGGTCCCAAATGATTTGGTTGTTCCATTTTGGAGAACTACAATTTGGGAGTTGAGTCATTGAGGCTCATGACACCTAAGATTCTTTTACAGTTGCATTTTATATTCATGGGGCCAATTGATTGCACTTATGTGAAGCCATTAATGCCTTTACTATTCTTAAAAGATGCTCTCCAAGGTGGGTGTGTGGTTTTTTAAGATGTCATAATTTTCATATTCATTGTTTCAATAAACCATTTATGGATATATCCTCTCTTTGTGCCTATATATTGATACCATGATATTGTAGTTTAATGAGATTGTTTATAGGTGCATAGGTGCTTCCAGAGTGTTCTCAAATATTAGAGTGTTAGTGTGTGGATGCATCTCTCCTTTGAAGATTAATGCATACTTGTCCTCTTTCTTATGTGTATTTTTCCCAAAAGAATTTCTCCACGTAAATCCTATGTTATTTATGGCTTCTTGATTTATCTCTTATTATTTTTTTAACAATCATAGGATAATCATACGTTTTTCCTTGTTAAATAAGTAAATTTCAAATTTGAATACATTTTAAAAATATTTCACCTTATAAATCAACAAAATATAGACCTTAAACCCTCTATGCATGAAGTTGTACTTACATCCTAGTTGAGTAGAAGATTTGATGCACCTTTTGTTGCCACTCAAAACTACTCTTATGTGGCTTCAAACAATGGTGTGAATGGTATTAGCATTTTAGAGGGGGGCTTCTCACCTAAAGTTTTGAAAATTAGCTTCATATGCATCCTAGTATAGTAGTGATTCATGTAGACCAATGGGAGAAAACCTAGGTGTAATAAGGGAATTGTTGTCAAAGATAAAGTTGTTAAGGAGGAGGTTGTAGGTAGGGTATGTGGAATTCTTGCCTTCTAATGCATGTTTTTTTTCTATTTTTTACATTGTTTGCATAGCTTTCTATTCATATGCATGAGTGCAAAGGGTTTTGGTACTTTTGTAAGGGTATTAGAGGAATTTTTGACCTGTGAAGATTTGGATATTATTAAAACAGGCCCAAGATTTTGTAATATTTATGGTATATTTTTGTTGATATTAACATTTCCTTTACTAATGAGCAATTTTTAGCCCCTACATGAGTATGATGGTCATGGCCATGGCAATAAAGAAGATAGACACTAGTAGAAAAGTGCAAGGGGGTAACAGTCTTATGCAATGCATCCAATCTTTGAGGTTGAAGAACTTTATGGAGGAATGATTTTATAATTGAAGCATTTAGTGGAGCAGGTGGCCCAAAGCTTATAAGTGCTTGCTAAACAAATAAATTATTGCTTATTTTATTTTTACTTTTCTTCATTTTTAAGATTGCATCTTATACTACATAAGAACTTCAACAATACAATAAAGAAAAAGAGTTGGACAATTTATCTTATGAAAGCTAGAAATGCAAATTAAGTAAATTTTTCTTTAAACATTTTGGCTCTCTTAGCCTACAATCCTAAGAAAACAAATAAATTGTGCTTTATGTAGTTTATTTTCCTTAAGATACATGGATAATTACTCTTTTGAATGTTTGCTTTGTACCATGTCTCCCAAAATAAATCAATACTCGTCAATTTTTCTTTTGTATATTGTTCAAATATGAATCCAAGCATTGGAACAAGAACTTTCTTTTAAATGTGGTTGATATTTCTTATATATTTTTTATCTATTGTAAAAATACTTATTTATTTAGAGTTGTTGCTTGCAATATGTCATATGTGATCATATACATGGAATATGTATGTTAAATTTCGCATTTGATCTTTATCTATTTGGCTTGCAAGCCATGAGATTCAACATCTTACAGTAATTTCTCCTTTGTTATTTCACAAATAAAAAATAGCTATATGAAACATGTCCTATGGGATTTACCACTTGTATATTATTAAACATATTTTCTTTAACTAAGCTATTAGGTTTTATGGGTTTCTTTTCTTCAAATTCCTCCTCAAACTTACATGCTTCTCCCCAAATTTAAATTTGATGATCATTTTATCATATTTAAAAAAAACACCGTAAAATACAATCAAAATTTTAAACAAGATTCAATCACATAAAAAGATAAATTCAAATAGACTTGTCAAAATTTACATAAAATTGTACTAATATATAAATTTATTTATGTTTTAAAATAGATAACTATCATAAAAAAATCTAACAGACAAAGTCGACCTCCCTGATCTCATTTATTTGACTTTAGCCACATGCCCAACAATCAAATTTTGGTGTGATAACTGACTTGAAACTTACCAAGTAGCTTTGCAAGCACACAATATATCATCACACAACTGTCAAAATCTTATTTTATGCTTGATTGTGCTCTGCTTGTCAAAAGAAAACACAAAGTCTGCACCATAGCAATGACATATTGCCCAGGTTTTTGGTTCCCTAATTGGGTACATTAACCTGGTTAATGCCTACCTGGAAAACCACAGGTTATTCTACCTACTCACTAAGGGTTAACCCTAATAGCGGTAAACTCCACCCCACACAGTGATATATAGTTATCAGATTAATAAGTGGAATTTATGAAACTACCCTGGTGGCCCATTTTGCCCTCAGAGAGCATGCGCTGGAGATATAAGCACAAATACTATTCAATTTTAGGGTGGAATTGAGCAAGAAATTGATTGAAAAAAGCGTTTTTGTTGGCCTGAGTTTGATTTTCTGGAGGGAAGCGAGGAAGTATGGAGAACGGACTTTTTGTTACTGTAATCATGATGTGGGTTATTCAATCGGGGCAGTTTCGATTGCTGTGGTTATTTTGGGTTGGAATAGCAGGTTAATTGATGGTTTGGGCCACCGTGAGGTTGCAGTTTTGGTGGATTTAGCAAGACAGGAGGCGGCAAGTGTGTATAATTGGCCCTTGAAGGGGTACATGTTGGAGTTCAAGCAGGAACATGCTGATTACCTCATAGCGGTTCTCCCAGCGAAAAAAATACCATCTCATTCCTCTATTAGAAATTTCAAGTGGTCCTCCACCACCTCTATATCAATCTCTCATAGATTTCTCATTTTCCCTCCTTCGAATTCTATTTTTTTTACTTGGTCCAGTATCAAGAGATTTCTCCTTCGTGTTAAGAATACCATCCTCGAACGTGGGTAATGCTAGCAGCAGAGTTTTTAATAGTAGTTCTACTAAGCTGAATAATCTTGCCAACTTGGTTACTTTCAATCTCGAGCATTTTTATTTTGAACTCCACTAGTTCCTCTTTAGTAATGTAGATATCATTGAGCAGGTTCCAATGATCCTTGTTGAACTACACTTTAAGTTGAGGTCGGGGTTTGTCACCACTAGCTTGTTGGTACAATTGATCCATTCTAATTTTCATTTATGAACCATTTTAGAATGTGGTATTGAAAATTGAATTCCTGCTCAAAGGCTTCCACCTTGTTTTTTAATTCAAGGATGGCATCCTTGTTTATGCTAACTTTCTACACATCCAAATCCTCCCCCTCCTTACTATACTAATCATGAACATCCCAATATCAAATGGTTTGGGGCCTCCTCTTGCCACATATATTTTCCCTAAGAGCAATTATCTAACATATTATAATAATGTGGAGGGGATTGTTAGGACTAGGAGACTAGGTGTTATTGTACACCTTATAAATCCTAGGTCGTGTGCAACTATAATTTGATATGTGTAATATTATAAATAATATACCTGCATGGGAAAGGGTGCCCGGCCACTTGGATGGAACATTTCATAGTTGGTACTATTTTCCATGTGTCGTTAAACTTATGACAATTATAAGAAGTCATTGGGTAGAGGGGGTTACTATGTGGACCGTGACTAGCATCTTTGAACAATTATTAATAGCATGTGTAATAGTTACATAAGATATCATTATTTCTCCCAATTGAGTGCTTGGGGGTTACTCTGACCGCACTTGGTCTTGCAATTCAAACCAACCAATCAAAGTTACATTCTACATGTGAAGCAATTACACTTGGGCGTAGAGCACATGGTTTGAATGTAGACCACTTGAATTTGTTTGTGGATCATGATTTTGAGCCCATGATTTTAGAGAAACATTGTTGGTACATCATGTCTCCTTGGCCTATATATAGAGAGCTTGGAATGGGTATTTTATGTCATGTTTATATAGTGTCATGACACTAGAATTCCTTCAAATTTAGTGCAGATTTTATTGAAGCACAAAGGCTTTGATAATGAATTGTAACACATTATTGCTAATTGGGTGTGTGCTTTGGAGGTTGGACTTTTTCTTTACAAGGGATTTATATTGATATATTATTTGTATTATTTAATTTTTTCCTCTTCTTCAATTTTTCCATTCATGTTCTTTATCTAGTGTCATTACTTTGCTAAAATTTTACAAGATTTGGAATACTTATCTTGTTCTCCTAGTTGGATTAGCTAGGAATTGTTGTATTTTCCTTTCATGGATGACCATCTTGTTGATGACATAGAATAAATTGGGAATCATCTTAGGGTTGAGAGTGACTAAGATGATTTTTTGAATTGTTGTTGCTTTTAAATTATTGTATCCTCACAATGTTTCTTGATAAGCTCAATTATGTTCATTCCATTGTACCCCATTCATTATAGTAGAGAGAAAGGGACTACATTCACTGTGGCCCCATCATCAATCATTTCTCCTCACAATGTTTTTTGATGAGAGGTTATGTTCATTTCATTGTACCCCATTCGTTGTAGTAGAGAGAAAGGGACTAAATTCATTGTGGCCCCATCATCAATCATTTCTCTTAATACATTTTTTATACCACTCTTGGAGGTATAACATAGGGTCTCCTCTTCATGTAAGCTCAACCTTTGAGGGAGTTTATTTAATTCAAGTTTAGAAAACATAGGTTTTGAAGGTTTATTTTTGTGGATTAAGATCTAGATCCACATGATTAGTATAAGATTATGAGGTGAGAGTAATTTGATTTAAATATGAGTTCAATCACCTCAAGAAGTACATCTCAATAGGTAGGTGAGTTATTAAGGATGTTTAGGAAGGAGATATGTGCAAATTTATTATTAAGACGTCCATCTAAATAATATGGGTTTGCAAGGTGTGGATGCATATGAGTTGAAGAAATAGTATGTGCCTTGTGTTTGGGTTCAATGGTAGGGTGGATTATTTTGTCTATGTCTAACTCAATTAAATCAAGCATTTAGGAAGGGGATATGTATAATATCTTCTTAAAATCTTCTTATAGTCCATATGGTCCTACAAGGTGTGGATAAATGTGATTTTAAGAAATAGTATGTTCCTTGTGTTTGGGTTTAGTGGTAGGGTAGATATTTTGTCTATGTCAACTCATTCAAACCAAGCATTCTCTATTTTCCTTTTTACCTCAATTGGAGAGGTTTATTTTTCTATATCTAAGACAACTATAGAACATGGGGAGGAAGGTTTTAATACATTCTAGTTTGGGCCTCCTTGTAAAATCTCTAGGAAAAGGTTTTGGTAAATCTTTATATTAAAGTTTTGAGAAGTAATAGATTGCTAATTGTTTAGCATATAGCACTCATGTTGTTGTAGGAATGTATCAACAAAAATATGGTGCTTATCTTATAGAAATTTTTGATCTAACTTGTTATAATCTTGATATATTTTGGTATCACGGTCTGTCATTTGAAAAGCACAAATTTTTTCAAGGTCATACTCCCTTGGTCTATGATAAGGACTAAGCTAGTTCTTGTCAAAATGTCTATGCCTAGTGCAAGATACATACAAGAAAAATCTCACTTGGAAGAAGATTGGGTGAACATATGTAAACAAAAATAGTGTTTTGAGAAATATTTTTCACTCACACTCGTATAAAAACTAATCTCAAGACCACTAACAACATTTTCGAGAATACAAGCAATCAATGGGAGGAGGGAAAGAAGAGGGACACAAATATGGTATTAGCACACAGTGGTGAGCTATAACATGTGTGTACCAAAAAAAAACCTACCTTTTTTATTAAAATTATATACTCTATATTTTGAATGGATAATAGGAAAACAATGCAAATATAAGATCCCTATTCCAAACCTAAGAATACCTTAGGTAGAGAAAACAAGAAATGTCAATACAATGAAAAATTAGCAAACTATTAGCAAATGAAAACCTTATATGTGTTGGATATGCTCTTGGATTCTTGATGTGGAGATGTTGGTTACTTAAGGAGTTATGCAAGATTTCTACATGTACATATGGATTAATCATTCATGATTTGATTTGATTGAGGATTGGGGGTTGTCTTATAGATTTTTGGTTGAGGATATGAATAGTCAAGATTTGAAGATGTAGTATGAGGATGGATGGTTGAGATGCATTAGCTTCTAGAGTAAGTTAACTTCTAGAGCAAGTTGATAAATGAATGGTTAGGGTTGATTGCAAATAGTTGGTTAAGATTGACTCAAACAACTTTATTAAATGTTGGTTGTTAAAGTTGATTTTAGGTTATCTTTATGTGTATGGTTGTGATTTAAAGATGTATGGAAAAGAATGGTGATGTAAGACTAGTTTGACATTTATTTCTTAATTAGTTGTCATGTGACTAGTTGAATTATTTGTTTATTTATTTATGAATAAAAGAGAAATTAGATTATATTTATTTTAGAATAAATGGATTAATAAAATAATTAACAAATAATATATGTTATTTAATTAATTAGTGAAAATATATTTATTTATTTATTTAGATAAAAAAGGGAAATCGGCCCAATTACTAGAATAATAAAAGTTATTTAATTGATTAATAATTTGGTGATTGCATGGTGGTAAATATGATGTTAGGTGTGTCATTAGGATGTGGTCAATTTTAGATGTCTACAAAGAAAATTTAAAAAATAGATTAATCACTTAAGAACAATGGATTAGAGAATATAGGCTAGAAGTTATCATAGGAGGAACAAAATATGAATGTGTTTAATTTTTTTTATTTTTTGGATTTTTCTAGTTTCTAAATCTTATTTTAATATTTAGACACAATTAACAAATTTACCACTTTTCCAAGTATAGATTCTCACCCAATTAACCAAAATATGTATGCACAAAACTAGCATACACTAATGTGGATAGATGATTAGGTGTTTATGGTTATGTTTGTGGCAAGAGAAGGAGAAGTGGAGACCCTCATAAACAGATAAGTGGATGGTCAATTTCATCTTGTGGTGATCGAGGATCAAGCAACAAGAAGTGTACATGGCCTTGGTTCTTTAGATGGAAGTGGAGTTCTTGAAACAAGTGGGATTGTTATTTGTCTTTCTTTCTTTTCTAATGTGTTCATATGTTCTAGGATGAAAGTGAGAGGAATATGTTCATATGTTCTAGGATGAAAGTAATAGGAATAGGAAAAACCTCTTCCCACAATTCTCTCACTAAGTCTAGTCAAATTCTAGTACACATTATGTTGCTAATTCTACCCTCAAAAATTAGTTTGATGTGTTGTATATATTTCTAGACAGTTCAATGGTTATGTGTGGATTTGTTTTTTGGCCAAAGTTTGAGGTTGTTTGAATTTTTTTTATATATGTTTTTATTTTACTAGAAATGTGTTAGAATATTTGTTTGATAATGGGGTGGAGAGTGTGCAAGTTATTTTGCTTGTTTTCTTGATTTATAATAGTTTTTTGTATTAATAATAGTTTAAGCTTTCAGCTACATCGTATGCACAGGGATATTCCTGTAGCTTATAACAGTTCGGCTTTTTAGCAGCAAAAAATACATAGCAGCCCCCAACTATGGGCCAGTAAAAGATGTAGTTACAAGATTTTCAAGATTATATAGGGAATATACAGTTTAAACAAGAAGAGATACAGTTTATATATGCTGAAAGTAGTTTCCAATTTATGTATGAAGAACATTTGTAGCAGCTACTCAGAGACCAGATTGGAAGTTTTTGATTTCGTCACCAGATTCTGCATCTTTCCAGCTGGCTAAGGTTGCAATTACATCAAGTTCTTCGGTCAAAGGCCTCCTCAAATTCTTGATTCTCATTCGTGTGTAGCCTGGAATTTCTGGGTTCCTGTTGGGCCTTGTGAGCTTTCTCCTTAACCTCCTTCTGGAATGCCTCAAGGGCCTTCATGAATATTGTTAAATTGGGTTGTCCTTGTTGCCAGGTATGACCAAAATCCGCTTCTTTCTGACTTGGTAGCACAACGCCATCCTTGAGGAGATTCAGGAACTTCTTCTCCGAGATCACCATTGTAGTTGTAACCTGAAATGCAATGTTAAAGAGTGTGAGTCTTTTGGAAGACTCAGTGAGGTGTTCTCTGGCTTCCACTAAACCTGTCTTCATTTCTTGCCCTGCAAATGAACCATAGGATTTCAGTATATAAGATATACCAAAATAAATGCAATTCTTTGTTAAGATTTAGCTCATGCCCAAATAAAATTAGCATCCAGTTTACTTTTCCATTCATTTCAAAGAAGAGCTGACTGTTACAAAACATATTACAAACTTCTTTTCCAAATAAACAGTCAAAGAAGATGTGAAAAACAGTTTCCGGCACTCTGCAGATAGAACAGATGTCAATATCAGTATGATTCAATTTAAATGGGAGTTTTTGTAATAGCAGTAACCATCTAAAACACGATTTCTTTGCATCCACGTTATCATGCCAGAGAGAAGTAAAAATCTTAAGCCAAAACTTATCTTCTTTATTAACATGCCAGATATGATTCAAGTAATCCGTAAGGGCCTTAGACTTAATTAGCTCATTATAAATAATTATGGTTTTGACATCATACAAGGGGGTACTGCCCATCCAATTAAACTCAATTGGGGTATAGACATTACCTTTGCTCTTCAGATTAAGGGGAAGGTATTTACAGGCCTCTTTGAGCAGCGAGTAGGTTCTGAAGTTGGATTGAGGCAGGTTAAAGTCCTCTTTGAGTTCAGTCCAATCCACCAACTTCCCATCCCTTAGGATGTTCTTGAAAGTCTTAATGCCAACATGGGCCCATTTTTTGGCTGAGCAACCTTGAAGGAGGGCTAGTGGTTTCCCATTATGCTCAAGGTTCCACCAGATGGACCTGTTGGGGTGGAAGAAGTTGGATTCAATGAAGAGAGGGCATTGAACATTAGATCTAATGAGTTCCCAAGCTTCCCAAATGCTTTTGAAGACAACTGACCCTGCAGGTACAATTTGGTGCTTGGTAATAAGGAGATCACTAAAGGGTAGAGCTTTCCAAGATTTTGTCAATTTGGGCACAGCTTGCTCAATGTTATTTCTTATCAGTACTTTCCAAGGTTCATTGCCACTCAGAGCATTTAGAATCCATTTTGCGGCAAGAGCTGCACCCTGCTTCCTTAGATCTTTAAGTCCTAGACCTCCATGTGCCTTATCCAGACAACACCAATCCTACTTAACAACGTGTAGCTTTTGTTTCCCTTTCCCATCGGACCAAAGGAAATGCCTATTTTTTTTCTGAACCTCCATCACCTGATAACTACTAAAGAACCAGATAGAAGCAAAGTAGAAAGTGTAAGAGGACATGATTTTTTGGCACACTTGGAGCCTTCCCACAAGGGAAAGGTATTGTCTATTCCAACTGTCAAGTTTCTTATCTATTTTGCATTTGATCCAAAGCCACATTTCCTTGAGGTTGGGGCAGACTGAGAATGAAATGCCCAGGTGTCTTACTTGTTTATAGGGTCCACCCCATTGAAATTCGAGCTTCTTTAACTAATTAGGAGGTGCCTCAGACCAACCAAGCATAGCAGATTTCATTTTTGAAATTTTTGCACTGAAGCCAAATAGAATAAGTTGAGCTTGCTCATTAGGTCGTCCAAGTTCACTTCCTCCAAATCAACAAAGAGGGCGGTACGATTTTATAATAGTTTTGGTATTTCATATTTCAAATAAATAAATTGATCTAATAAAAATAAAACAAAATGATCTACCTAAAAGAGAACAAAATTTATTTAATTTAATTGCTTGAATTAATTAAAAATATAATTTCAACCTTGTTAAATGTATTTCTTTTACTTTTATTTTTTGGAATGAATAAAATGAAACTAAATTAGTGAAGCTCTCACATGTACCATAGGCCTACCCTCTCCAACAATGTTGTCTCAACATTAATCATTTTCCCTTGTAATCACAAGGTGTTGAGCATGTGGTTATTTGCCCACTCATATGCACAAATCTCATCTTGCATCCATAGAAAATAATTTTATGTGATAGTAATCCATTATGATAAACAATAAAGCATGAAAACATTTCAATACTCATTAACTATAAAAAAAGAAAAATAGTTACATAAACTCAATGATATATTAGATTGTGGGTACAAAATATTATATAGAATTTGGGATCACTTTTACTAATATGGTTTATTTTACAAATTTTGACTTTGCTCTTATATAGATTGTTATATAGCTTCTAGTTTCAATTTTACCTATATAGATTGCTATAAGCATTTTGACTCCACCCTTATAGTATTGATTGCTATATAGATTTTTGTTTTTACAAATACAAATTGTTACAATACTTTTTGGACTTACTTTTATTGATACAAATTGCTATACAAGTTATGTGGTCCATATCATTATATAGACTTTTCTCTCATTTTTCTAATTTTATATTGGTATACTGCTTTTGGTAATACAAATTTAGATTAATATACAATTTTTAGGCCCTCATTTACAAATACATCTACAAATGGATACATAGATTATGGGGATTCTACTCAACATATAACTTTATACTTCATATTTTTTGAGCTTAGATATGAGGGATAGTACTCCATACACACATCTACCTCTTTTCTTATGTCATTTATTTTACACAATCATATCTTATGACACATGCATATGCTTACATACATCCAAATCTAGATCATTGGCTACCATGGTTTACTCTTCATCCTTGCACTTGAGGGAAATAGTGGGGGCACCTCATTTCATCTTACATATTCTTTACCAATCATATAATGATGATTAACCTAATACTTATCACACAATGATATCTACAACATTATTGCATGTTTATATAGCTTACCTAGTTATATATTTTTGTATATTACTTGTTATCCACTCCCCCAATCCATTGCATCACTCTATATGAAATCCATTTGAGGAGGGAATATTATCACTTATGATTTTTATGTTTGTGATTCAAATGAATCTGAAATTGTTTGTCTTCATGCTCATGGTTACGATGGCTCATTGTTTTTAAGGTGTCATTAACCTTGCAAATCTTATGTATAATTTATGTCTCCAACACTCTTGGAAGGTTTACATGGATACCTAGGGTGTAGGGAGGTAGGGTGTAGGGAGGTATAGGTGTTAGGATTGAGGAGTAGAAACTCTTATCATAATGGACAAGACTCACATGATTTATCATCTCCATCATATAGTGCTACACTTGAGGATGTGCATGATCAAGGAATTGTGAGTTAACGATGCATTTGTGGTTACATATGATATTTGAGGATACATTGATTATGTCTGTGTGATGTCTATATGAAGTCATTGATCATGCTTACTATTCTAGAAATATTTTCTCCAAAATGGGTGTGGAAATTTTTCATGATAACATGGTTTTAGTATCCATTATTTTGGTCAAACGATTTATGGTTTTTCCTCCCTCTTTTCCTATATATTGGAGGCACGACATAGTACTTTGATATCATATTTTACAAGCATATAAGTGTTTTTGAAATGTTGTTAGAGTGTATAGTGAAGTGTGTTGATATTGCATTTTTTAATTGAAGATTATTGCATACTTCTCTTTCTCTAGTGGAATTTTTTGAAAAGGGTTTCTCCACAGAAACCTATGTTATGTGTTACAACTTTATGGTTTGTTGATTTTACTCTTATTATTGATTTCATGCTTCCACACATAATCTTGTATAGCAATTCAACATTACGAAATAAATTTTAGATTTGTATAAACTTTATAAAGTTTTTATTACAATAGTTTCACCTTGTTTTTTAATATTTGGTATCAAAGCTCACATTCTATATAAAGGAAGATAGCTTTTTGGAAAGTGTTAAATTTTTTGGGTTCTTATGGGAACTTTTGTTTTGTGTAGTTTTAGAAAATTTTGAAGGATTGAAAACCATGTCCTCTATCTCTCATTTGGATATTGATAAATTCAATTGTGTTGAATACAAGGTGTGAAAGCTAAAGATAGAAGATCTTAAAGAAACAAACTAGGGAAGGATTTTAAAAAGATACACATCCATCGAAAATGTTTGATGAAAATTAATTAAATTTGGATAAGGCACAAGGAACCATTCGGTTGTGCCTTGTGGATTCCATCCCTTTGAATATCTTCAAGGAGACCATTGCATACAATATATGGAAGGGATGGGTGATATTTATTAAACTAAAATTCTAACCAATAAATTATTTCTCAAAACATAATTGTTATTTGAAAATAAAATATGGTGATTTGGTTGTAAAACATTCAAAAATGTTTAATCTACTTTTGATTCAACTAGTTTTTGTAGATGTTAAGATGGAAAAAGAAGATAAATGTATCTTATCACTTTATTCTTTACCCAATTCTTGAAAAAATTTAATTGTTGGTACCAGTGGTATGTTAGGAAATATGAGTTAGTGCTCCATGTATGTGGGTAAATAATAATTACATGAGTAATTATTATCATGTAAATATTAGTAGTTAGTAATATTATTGTTATATTAACAATAATATATTACGGTTTGGAATTGTTTTACCAACTCATATAATTTGAGTTGTGTATTGTTACATGAGTAACAATCATAGCTAAATAGGGATTTGTGGAGATAATCTCTCCTTGAATATAGGAGTAGACTCTCCCATATATGTGTAAATTATATCGAGTCGAAGACATGCGAAACATAGTATAATGAAATAAAATAATATTATTGTGTGCACTCTGAATTCCAACATGGTATCAAAGCAATAATCATCTTCATGCCTGTTAAAATCGATCGAGCCTCCTTCATGGAAGATTGAATGTCAATGGAAGAATGAAGACTATTTGAACCAAATTGATGCATAGGCGATTTGGTAAGAGCAACAGTATTGTTGAAAAATGAGGTGTTTTCTTAGCTTAATACTCTTTAAAACTTTAATATTGCTGATCTAAGTAAGCTTTTTCTTTGTTACATATATTCTTTGTGGGTGATTATCTTGATTAATCCATTTTACTGTTGTAGAATGTAGACAGAAGTTGATAGAAGAACTAGACAAGATATTAGAAATATTACACAAGATATAACGTGCAGAAACCCTTTCAGGAAAAAACTCCACCAAGAATTATTCCATTATTCAATCTCTGAAATACAATAGCTCCAATTCTTACTTGAGAATGCTTCTTCTGTCTTTACCAATCTTCTTCACGCCTGCAAATAACAATTATGAAAACTCTCTTCAACTTCAATGAGATATAGAGACAATATGCAACCTTGTAATCTCCAAATGGTGATAATTACAATGCACAAGCTCAAGCCCTTGAAAAGGTACACCATATTACTTCAAGTTGAGTTATTTTGTGAAGACTAAAGCTTACAACATGTGCTTCATGCATTTGGGTGTCCCAAACTGAAGCTACAACTCATCCTTCACTTTGGTGATAATTCCAAAGCTCTTCCTCAAAGTTGGCGCCCATAAGTAATCCTACTTAACTAAGCCTTCAGAAATATCTCATCATGCAAGAGAGGTAAATCCAAGAAAGCATCTTGGGCACCCAAGTTGGCTCCAAGTGATTTCTAGTTAACTGAAACATTTACTCAACACCATTCATGCAAGAATGGTCATCCCCTGTTAACTGGAGGTAGTCCCTGTTATCTATCATGCAACTCATTGTTATTAGCCATGCATTCCAAGTTAACTAAAGTTAACTAACATACAACTGAAACTGACTGAAGACAACTGAACCATAACTAAACTAAACTAAACTAAACTGATTCTAAACTGAACTAAACTAAACTGAACTAATTTGAACTGAACTAAACTCAACTTCAAGCATGCAAATGTCAAACCCTAACTCCTAGGATCTTTACATGCATTCAGAAGTGTTAATTGTTACTCTATATAGTTAACTAAACACAAGGTGAGTGTCACCTTACCATGTGGGTGCCCCATGTGCCCCTATTATTTAGGAACTCACTATGGATGCCCTCACATGCTCCTTACATTTAGAGTTAATTACAAATGTCAATAATCATGATTATTTCATCAAATATTAATCTCATCCTAATCTTAGTGTTGTTGAACACATTCCAAGAATCTAGGAGATACATGAAATAATTAATGTTTAGGATTTGCAATTAAATGGCATCCTATTTCCAACATTCTCCCACTTGACATTATACATTGCAATTATTCTAAACAAGGAATAATAAATTTAAATCAAGTACCAGACTCAAGGCCAATGGCCTTCACACCATGAGAACTTATCTGTAGGAATTGGCTTCGTAAGATAATCTACAACATTAATCAAAGTGTCAACTTTTTCAATTAATACTTTCCCAATCTCAACCATTTCTCACACAACATGATACGAAACATCTACATGTTTAGTGCGAGCATGATACATAGGATTTTTGGCTAAACAAATAGCACTTTGACTATCACATTCAAGCCTAACTTGCTTGCAATTAAAACCAATACCTAACCCAAGTCTCTATAACCAAACTGCCTCTTTAGAGGCATGTGTGGCAGCCATGTACTCTACTTCTATGGTGGAAAAAGCAATCGTGGGCTGCCTCTTACTCATCCAACTAACCGCAGTTCCAAACAAAGTATACACATAACCACTTTTCGACCTCCGACTGTCCAGATCTCCTGCCCAATCTGAATCAACAAACTCCTGTATGTCCAATGATCTATTCATAATATCAATATTATTAGAACCATGATAAACTAAATAGTAATCTAAAGTCCCTCGTAAATATATAAACACCCTCTTAACATAAGTCCAATGTTCTTTATCAGGGTTAGACATAAACCTACTAACAACTCCCACTGCTTGTGCTATATCTGGTCCCGTACATACCATTGCATACATTAAACTACCAATTGCACTAGCATACAAAATTTCAGACATTTCCACAAAATCAAAATCAAATTTAGGACTCATATCTAAACTTAACTTTGTGCCAACGGGTAAAGCAATATTAACCAATTTACTGTCCTACATGTTAAATCTTTTCAAAATAGTATCAACATAATTACTCTAACTTAAGCAAAGATTTATGTTACCTCTATCTCTACTGATCTCCATACCGAGGATATATTTTGCAGCCCCTAGATCTTTCATCTCAAATGTGCTCAAGAGTTGTGCTTTCAATTCTCTGATCATTACCTTGTTGTTACCAATAAACAATATGTCATCAACATACAAGATAATAATTAAAAGTTGATCATCAATAATTTTTATATAAACACAATGATCTTCCTCACTCCTAACATAACCAATTTTTCATGCGAAAGCATCAAACTTTTGGTACCACATTCTGGGTGACTGTTTCAATCCATATAAAGATCTCTTTAACTTTCAAACCAATTCTTCTTTTCCTTTTACAACAAAACCTTTAGGTTGCTTCATATAAATCTCCTCATCAAGATTCCCATGCAAAAAAAGCAGTTTTCACATCCATTTTCTCAATTTCAAAATCATAAGCAAAATAATGGATAAAAAGAATCTAATAGAAGTTAATTTAGCAACAAGAGAGAATATTTCATTAAAGTCAACTCCCTCTCTCTGGGAGTAGCCCTTGCTTACTAATCTAGCCTTGTACCTTTCGAGATTACCATCTGCACCAATCTTCTTTTTAAAGATCCATTTACAACCAATGGCCTTTCTATCTTTGGGAAAACTCTCAAGATCCCAAGTGTCACAAGTATCCAAGGATTCCATTTCCTCATGCATAGCTTGTGACCAAAGCTTGTTCTCATATGAGGACAAAGCTTCCCTATAAGAACAGGGTTCATCATTAGTACTCATTAAAGCAAAAATACAACAAAAATTAGGTGGGCTATACCTATCAACGGGATTCCATTGTCTTGTGGATATCCTTAAAGGAGTTTCTTCTTGTTCCTCAGTATGCTCATCTTGAGCCTCTATTTCAAAAGAACTTTCTAAACTCTCTTCTTGCAATTCATCCACTTGTTCTTCAACATGTGCATCTTGTTGCTTCTCAGTATTTGTCTCAAAATGCACTGTTTGAGAAGTATCTGTTTCCTTTGGTTGTTCTCCTAAATAAGCTCTAAATTCCCTAAAAATAACATCTCTAGATAAATAAAATTTTCTTGTTAGCAGATTCCAAAGCTTGTATCCTTTTACATTTTCACCATAACCTATGAATACGCATTTTTGTGCTTTAGGATCCAATTTAGATCGCTCTTCTTGAGGCATGTGAACAAAAGCCTCACAACCAAAGATCCTTAAATGTGCAACACTAGGTTTCTTACCTAACCACATCTCATAAGGAGTTTTATCTTCAATAGATGAACTAGGGGATCTATTGATTAAATAACAAGAAGTACATACCACTTCAGCCCATAAG
Organism: Sequoia sempervirens; assembly: GCA_007258455.2. NCBI lineage: Eukaryota > Viridiplantae > Streptophyta > Pinopsida > Cupressales > Cupressaceae > Sequoia > Sequoia sempervirens. Next base: position 94,901,208 of record VDFB02026320.1, on the reverse strand, counting down.
GACCGTTCAAGCTTAGCAATACTTAACATACTCCTAGCTCTTTCCATTAAGGTTCGGTTCATCCTTTCTGCTACTCCATTTTGTTGAGGTGTATATGGAGTAGTTTTTTGTCTCACTATTCATGCATGCTTACAATAATCATCAAATTCCTTAGAACAATACTCACCACCATTATCTAATCTCAACACTTTTATCTTATGATTTGATTGTTTCTCAACCAAAGCCTTAAATTTCTTAAACTTATTAAACACATCAGATTTGTTATGCATAAAATATATCCAAGTGTATCTTAAGACATCATCAATAAATGTGACATAGTATCTAGATTTTCCAATAGAGCCAATATCCATAAGACCCATTACATTTGAGTGAATAATCTCTAATAATTTGTTAGCTCTATTTGTACCACTAGGAAATTTAGATCTAGATTGCTTTCTAAACACACAATGCTCACAAAAGTCATTTTTTCCAATATTATAATTAGGAATACCATCAACCAAATTTTTATTAAGAATGGTCCTAAGACCTTTTTCACCTATATGGCCCAATCTATGGTGCCATAGCATACATGTATTTTCAGCTTCAGTTACATTTGATACAATATTTACATTGGAGGTATTCAGCTTAAACAAAGTCCCAATCTGAGATCCTTTAGCAACCACCATATTCCCTTTCACTAATCTGCAACCACCTTTGTCAAATGTCACATTCATTCCTAAATCATTAAACTTACAGACAAAAAGTAGATTCCTTGCAAGTCTTGGAATATGTAAAACATCATTAAGGGTCTTAACACTACCATCACTGAAACACAATTTTACCTCTCCTTTGCCAACAACTTTTGTTGTGTTGTTGTCTCCAAAGAAGACATCTCCATCATATGCAGTATACTTAGAGAACCACTCCTTTCTAGGAGTCATATGATAGGAGCAACCTAAATCAAGAAGCCAAGAGTTATCAACAATAGTATTAGAAGAAATGACTAATGCATCATTACTGTCATCGGATTTTTCTATAGAAGCATCAGTACTCTTCTTCTTGCTCTTACAATCCTTTTTAATATGCCCAAGTTTTCCACAATTCCAGCACTTTACCTTACTCTTACCAGTGGTTTTTGACCATCCTTTAGACTTACCCTTTCCTTTCTTATATGCTTTAGATTCCTTCTCTTTAGGCCTACCTCTTACAAACAAGGCATCTTGGGAGACAGTTTTAGATTTCCTCCTCATCTCCTCTGATAGGAGAGTAGGAATGATGTTGTCCATCTTTGGATCTACACCATTACCACTAATTGCAACTATTATATTTTCCCAAGAATCTAGTAAAGAGAAAAGCAATAAAATGCACGTATCCTCATCCTCAAGCTTTACCTCTACAGATGCTAACTGACTAAGAATTAAATTGTAAGAATTTAAATGTTGTGCTACTGAATCACCATCTTTCATTTTCAATGAATATAATTTCCTTTTCAGATACAACTTTTTTGTTAGACTCTTTGTTTGATAAATGTCTCCTATTATTTTCCACAATCTATATGCACTGGTTTCCACTAAAACATTTAAAAGAACATTATCAGCAAGACACAATCTAATTGTTCCTCTTGCCTTTTTATCTAACTTAACCCAATCTTCATCTGACATAGTTGTAGATGTCTTTGTCTCATTATTAACCGCTAACCACTGATCTCTTTCTTCAAGTTAGAACCATTGAACCTTTCAATATCTAACCTTGAATTCATTGTAACAAAAAACTTAATTCCAAAATCAGCAATTTACTAAAATGATAAAATCTCTCACTAAGCTAATAAATCCTTCAAACTTTAAGAGAATGGCGTCCCAACACTCTACCCAACCTCGGATCTGATACCTAATGTTGAAAAATGAGGTGTTTTCTTAGCTTAATACTCTTTAAAACTTTAATATTGCTGATCTAAGTAAGCTTTTTCTTTGTTACATATATTATTTGTGGGTGATTATCTTGATTAATCCATTTTACTGTTGTAGAATGTAGACAAAAGTTGATAGAAGAACTAGATAGGATATTAGAAAGATTACACAAGATATAACGTGGAGAAACCCTTTCGGGAAAAAAACTCCACCAAGAATTATTCTATTATTCAATCTCTGAAATACAATAGCTCCAATTATTGCTTGAGAATGTTTCTTTTGTCTTTACCAATCTTCTTCACACCTGCAAATAACAATTATGAAAAATCTCTTCAACTTCAATGAGATATAGAGACAATATGCAACCTTGTAATCTCCAAAAGGTGATAATTACAATGCACAAGCTCAAGCCCTTGAAAAGGTACGCCATATTGCTTCAAGTTGAGTTATTATGTGAAGACTAAAGCTTACAACATGTGCTTCATGCATTTGGGTGTCCCAAACTGAAGCTACAACTCATCCTTCACTTTGGTGATAATTCCAAAGCTCTTCCTCAAAGTTGGCACCCATAAGTAATCCTACTTAACTGAGCCTTCAGAAATATCTTATCATGTAAGAGAGGTAAATCCAAGAAAGCATCTTGGGTGCCCAAGTTAGCTCCAAGTAATTTCTAGTTAACTGAAACATTTACTCAACACCATTCATGCAAGAATGGTCATCCCCTGTTAACTGGAGGTAGTCCCTATTATCTGTCATACAACTCAATGTTATTAGCCATGCATTCCAAGTTAACTGAAGTTAACTAACATACAACTGAAACTAACTGAAGACAATTGAACCATAACTAAACTAAACTAAACTAAAATGATTCTGAACTGAACTGAATTGAACTGAACTAATCTGAACTGAACTTCAAGCATGCAAACATCAAACCCTAACTCCTAGGATCTTTACATGCATTCAAAAGTGTTAATTGTTACTCTATATAGTTAACTGAACACAAGGTGAGTGTCACCTTACCATGTGGGTGCCCCATGTGCCCCTATTATTTAGGAACTCACTATGGAGGCCCTCACATGCTTCTTACATTTAGAGTTAATTACAAATGTCAATAATCATGATTATTTCATCAAATATTAATCTCATCCTAATCTTAGTGTTGTTTAACACATTCCAAGAATCTAGGAGATACATGAAATAATTAATGTTTAGGATTTGCAATTAAATGGCATCCTATGTCCAACAAGTATATGGTTTTGATTTTAAAATCACGTTTTTATACAGTATGACACAGTCACAGTAAAACTGCAATATCTTTCTTGTTTGTTAATGAAATTTCAAAATTCAAAATGTTTCAGAAAGGTGATGAATAGGGAAATAAAATGTAGAAATAAATTGAAGAAATTATGAGTGCTTTGCAAGATATTTCAAGCAGAAGACAGTGACATGATAATACATGTTTGAACACCACTACAAATCTATCATTCTTTCAAGAGTTCTTTTAATTGTCATGTATATGTGCAGTGGAGGCCAATTTGTGGTGTATGACATTATTTTATCCAAATTCAAGCTAAATCCTCACGTTTTAGCTTTTGAGAATCTTTAGCTTTGGAGAATTTTGACAAAAAAATAAATAAAATATTTACATATCTAGTGTTGATTCAAGGAAATTTATAGTGGAAGGCCACAATTCCACCTAATTTGTTGATCTTCATAATGGAGGTGTTAGAGGATGCATGAGGTGGATAGAGGCATGTTCTTGAGAACTACCTATTGTGAATTGGTGCTTTGCTTTCATAATTAGTTTTGTGAAAGCATTATTGTTGTCTGTGTTAAGCAAATTGATCCTAGTCATTTGGCTTATTTTTTCTAAGCTACATAGTTGGGCATTATTTTTATGTTATCATTTGAGTGTTACAGAAAGTAAAAAAAAAAAAAGTACTCATCAAGATATATTTTTAGTTTTGTTGTTTTATTTGTCCCAATAAAATATTATATATTGTCAAAGTCAAGTTGTATCATTTTGTTTAGAAAAGATTCCATTATTATGAGTCACTAATTGTCGTGTCATCAAAACTATGTCATTCAAATTCCAAAGTGTAAGAAAATAATAAAAAATAAAACTTGTGTCAATTGTAACTAGACGCACTATTGTGTGTATGTGACGTCCATCTTAAGGGGGCATTGTAAAAATTGAGCCTCAAAGAAAATTTTATAATTAAGTAGCAAACCTATTGGAGGACGAAGATACGGGAGGTTTGAGGACAATTAGTGACCTCTCATTAGTCACTAACGACGAAGCCGCATAGAGCTATGGTGGAATTTTTTTGTGTGCAGTGTGGTGTGTACTTGTTTGTCGTGTTCTTGTTGCTTTGTGTGGTATATGCTAGAAGAGAAATTGTATAGGATAACAGATAACTACAGAGATCCTTTGATTGTGGTGATCCTCTGACTATTGTACTTCGTTGGAAGATGATCGATCAATGAATGTGTTCATTGGAAATGGTGATCATGTGCAACAAGATCTAGGTAGTGAGATTTAGACAGTAGTATGCAACATGATATGATTCACTTTTCAATGTTCGTAGTTGTGTGAATAAGTGGAAATTTCACATTGTGGGGGGGAGAAATAACTAATGTTTCATTCCCATTTTGCACCAAAATGACTAAAGTCAAGGGAAACTTCTAATGGCAATGGTGGTTGCCTATGTTGTTCAAGATTGAGTGGCAGCGATCGATAATAGTGACTACAATTAAGAACATTGTGTTCTTATGGAATGTAATGTGAAACCATTTCTAGTATGGTTTTTTCAAATTTGTGATATGTATGTTGATTCCTATATATAACTTCCCTAATGTATAAGCATAGTGGCGAACAAAACCACCAAAGTAAGTCAGTTCATGGATCTTCAAAGGGTTTGTGGGAGGATCCAAAAAACCACACGACGTGGATAGTTTGTGGGTTCTTGTTCATGTCAAGGTTTGTGGTAAGCCTATTTAAAACCATGGAAGGAGAGAGCCTTTCTTTTGTATCAAGGTCATGAGCCATGAGAATGGGCATGTCATAGGGGTGAGCATACTACAGAGGAGTGTGTGAATTTTTTTCTACCATGTTCACACTAAGGGGGGAATGTTAGGAAATATGATTTAGTGCTACATGAGTAATTATTATCATGTAAATGTTAGTAGTTACTAATATTATTGTTATATTAACAATAATATATATTACAATTTGGAGTTGTTTTAACAACTCATAAAATTCGAGTTGTGCATTGTTACGTGAGTAACAATCACAACTAAATAGGGATTTGTGGAGGTAATCTCTCCTTGAATATAGGAGTAGACTCTCCTATATATGTGTAAATTATATTGAGTTGAAGACATGAGAAACATATAATAATGAAATAAAATAATATTATTGTGTGCATTTTGAATTCCAACATGGTAGTGGTGTAGTGCCAAAGATAGGAAATCTTATTGCTACTTTAGTTTTAAAGGAGATGAAAATAAAATCAATGAATGATGGCTTGAAATATGCCTTGCATGTTCACAGAAGGCCAAGGACAAAGGTGAGTCAAAAGAGAATAAGAATTTTGATAGATCCAAATCAAAAAGACAATCAAAAACCTCAAGAGTAGAGCTAAGCGTTGGAACTATGGGAAGAGAGGGCATGTGAAAAAAGAATGTAGAAACAAAAAGAGATCTTCAAATTCCTCCACAAAAAAATATACTAATGAATGTGATAGTGATTCTTTATTTATTTTTGCTATTTATTAATGACATTGATTTAAGTTTCTCATCCCATATGACTCCATACAAGGAGTAGTTTTCATCTCACATAACTTATAATGGAGTAGGGGTTTTCATTGGTGATAATAATACTAAAATATTGTTGGTAAGAGAAAGATATGATTGTGTTTAAATTATGGAATGGTTAAAACCCTTAGTAATAATTTACATATTCTAAAACTTGTGAGTATATCCAAGTTGAATTATTTTGTTTTACATGTGATATTTGGCAAGTCTGATTGCAAGTTGGTGGGAGGGAACTCAGTAGTAGCTAAAGGATATCATATTGGGACCTTTTTTAGATTGAATGCATCCACATTTGTAACTATACGAATGTATTGGTAAGATTAAAAATGCATGTATATTGTGGCACCAACATTTGGGTCACATAAATGAAAAAGGTCTTAAGACCTTTAGTGATAAAAATTTGATTGATGAATTTTCTAATTAATATTTTGGTAAAAATGATTTATGTGACCATTATGTTTGGTAAATAGAATAAATCTTCATTTTTTGTCATAAGTCATGGAGAAAAGAGTTTATTAGAAATAATTCATTTGAATGTGTTTGGTCCAGTGGGTGTGGGTTCTATAGAAAAATATTAGTATTATGTCTTCTTCATTGATGTGCCTCTAGATACACTAGAATTTATTTTATGCATGTTAAATTTAAATTTTTCACTAAGTTTAAAAAATCGAAGGTCTTAAGTCAAAAACAAATAAATTATAAAATAAAGGTGTTGAGATTTGACAATGGTGATGAATATTTCTCTAGAGAATCTGATGAGTTCTATAACATACAAGTATTAGCAAAAGACCACACTATACACACCTCAACAAAATAGAATTATAGAGAAAATGAACTAAACTCTAATGGAAAGAGATATAAGTATGTTGAGTGGTATGTAGATGGATCAAATTTTTTAGACAAAGGCTATAAGTATTGCTTGTTACTTGGTTAATAGATCTCCTTGTTTGGCTCTTGTTAACAAAACACCCTATGAAATGTGGACAAGTAAGAATACTTTGCTGCATATTTAAGGATTTTTGTGTGAGGATTATATTCATGTGCCTTAGGAAAATCTTCCTAAATTAGATCCAAAAGCTTAGAAAAGAATCTTCATAAGATACAATGAGAATGTAAAATGTTATAAGATTTAAAATCTACTAACCCAGAAAATGATTTATTTTAAAGATGTAATTTTTAGCAAGTTAAGAGTTTTTCCAAGTCTTGGACAACCAAAAGCAAAAGATGGGAGAAAATAATGCATTTTGAGACTAAGGTGGAGACGTAAGAAAATGTACATGTGAAAGAATAGATTGATGGATCAAACAATGGAGAGAAAGAAGATGGTTTAGATGATATTCAAGATAAGGATGTGCAAGATGATCATGCAGAAGAACAAGTGAAACCCCTTAATCCTACATGAGGAGGTCCACAATACAATAGGATTCACTTGACAAGTATATCCCACCATATTTTTGTTGTGTACTTGCTTTATTGAGTATTGATGCTAAACCTAGATCATATAGGGAGACTCGAACTTCATACAATAGTGAGTCTCGGATGTAATTCATGCAAGGGGAGATGATATTCCTAAGTAGTTCAGATCTAGTTATTTTTCCTGAGGGAAGAAAGCCCATTCGTTGCAAGAAAGCGTATAAGAAGAAAATTGGTGTAGATAAATAATTAGAGCAATATAAATCTATATTTGTGGTCAAGGGATACTCCTAGAGAGAGGGATTCAATTTTAGTGAAATTTTATCTCCTATTAATAAGTTAACTTCTATTAGATTCTTATTATCTATTGTTGTAATTTGTAGTTTTTAGATCAAGAAAATAGATTCTAAGACTACTTTTTTGCATGGGGGTCTTGATGAGGATATTTTTATTGTGAAGGGGAAGGAATATTTGGCTTGCAAGTTGAAATAGTTATTATATAATCTAAAATAATCACATAAGACATGTGGTACCAAAATTCTAATACTTTTGTATTGATTTTTGGTTTTGTTAGGAATGAGGATCATTATAATTATGCTAAAATTATTTAGATCATATTTAAGAATTGTCTTGTATGTGGATGATATGTTGTTTATCAATAACATGGCAATGATTAGAGAGATCAAAATTAAACTTTCTAGAATATTTGATATAAAATATTTGGGGGCAACAAAATATATTCTTGGTATGAAGATCAGGAGGTATTGGGTTCACTAGAATATTTGGTTAAGTTAGAGTAAGTATGTTGATACTGTTTTGCAGCAATTAAGCATCCATAGTTGTAAACCAATGAGCATTCTATTTCATGTTAGCACTAAGAATTCTCTATATATGTGTCCCAAATTAAATGATGGTTTTTAGGTTACGTCTAATGTTCCTTATTCTAGTGGTATCAGTAATCTAATATATGCAATGCTTTGCACAAGGTTGGAATTTCCCAAGTAATGGGGGTTTTGAAAAGGTTAATGTCTAAGCTTGGTAAGGAGCATTAGATTTATGTTAAGAGGGTTTTTAGATATTCGTAAGAGACTTCTAAATATTATTTTTTCATGGTACTAATTATGCAGATAAGTCATTGGACATATAAGGCTCTGTGGATGTAGATTGAGCAGATGATTTGGATAGTTGAAGGTTCATTATTGTTTGTATGTTTTTTCTATTTATTAGGGTAATGGGTTGGATAAGTAAGAGGAAACCCACAATCACTTTTTGTACTACCAAATAAAAGTATATAGTTGTTACACATGCCACTAAGGAGTCAGTATAGTTACAGAGACTTTGTGCAAGTATTGATTTTGATTACAAGGTTGTTAGAATTGGTTGACTGTCAAAGTGCTATTTGTTTAGCCAAGTATCTCATATACCATTATCATACTAAGCATAGGTTCAATCTCAATTTGTGTGAGATGGTAAAGAATGATAAAGTTTTTTTATATTGTAAATTCCCTAATGAATCTAATGACCATGAATAAGTTCTCTTGTTACAAGAAGCCCATGGGCCTAAGACGTACTTTATTTATTTATGTTTTATATGGATGTATTTGCAATGTGTAGTATCAAGTGGAAGAATATTAGAATTAAAATGTCAACCTTACAAATCTTATGTCTATTTTATGTGTCTCTAACACTCTTAGAAGGTGTACATATACACCAAGGGTGTAATTAGAGAAATCATTTGTAATTTATATTCCCCTAGGATCTTGATATTAGTTGTCCTATACATTCATTAGGGGTGTGGAGCACTACAATGGTGGTTATATTTAACTTCAAACTCACTAAATGTTATTTCATAATTTGAAGTGCTAGAATTAAGGAATGGGGAATCTTGTTATAATGGATGGGACTAACATGAGTTATTATCGTGCCCAAATTTTACACCTGACATAACGCACAATCTAACACAACTAAGTAGAATAAAATAATTGAAATATGAAATTATACAAGCATAAAATCTAATTTTTGAAAAACTTAAGATTGAAATGAAAAATTGTAATGCCCCGCCACACAACCCTAGAGGAAGTTGCAATAAACTACTCAAACGTACTAATTTTTTTTTTTGTTTAAGTACAAATAACATGCAAGATCACTATCCATTGCCAACAACCTCTAAGGTTACGAGACTGAGATTACTTAAAACCCAAACAAGAAACATGAATTGAAAACATCACATTTAATTACTTAATAAATTAAATACACATACATTCCATACATGATAAATTACATCAAAGCATAAGAGATACCACCTGATTTCAAATAACAATAATTTACAATACGATTACACTCTCATTCCCCGAATGAGGTAAATCCAATAAGCATGATTACATATTACACAATTCTACCTCGATAACAAATGAGGGGTAGTAAAATACAATATCAACTGAAATGAATAAAGCATGAAATGAAACTGGATCCCACGAGCTCTCCAACTGGAAATCTTGTCCACACAAACAAGAAGACGACCCAACGGATTAAGGTGCACATTCCACCCAACCATGTGATACCCGAAGGCTTACCCCCCGTGCTAGGAGATAGTAACAAGGAATCATATACAAGACCATCAACCTCTAGACATAGGCTAACTCACACTGACACAACCAATCACATGAACCATAGAACCATACGAATAACACAAGTACAACTCTAACATCACTGACATAAGTCACATTGCTTCTAGAAATAAAATAGATCGAGTATGTTAAGAAGACCATACACATAAAACCAAATACCAATTGTTGTCGTAGAAAGAGTTTCATCACACAGCTCATCATGGGATATCCTCTGGGAATTTTCATAGGCTCTGGCCCCCACTATGAATTGTCTTGGTGGCCTCTACTGAATCTCGGCACCCATATTCACTCATGCGGAATCAAATACCTCTCGTAAAGACAAGATAGATGACCTTGCCATTCCAAGCCTTCCCACTCATCCCAAGCCTATACGAGCACTTGTGTCTATGAGTGAGGCTCAATTATCTTAATTAATGTGAAATACTACCCAAACTTCTAGGTATATTGCTTTAGTTATCACTTGATTAAACCACCTCTAAAGGTTACCTAGTTTACCTCTTTGGGCTTTGGCGCCTAATAGAAGCCACTCTTCTACTTAACAACAAACCAACACAAAACCAATCACCAAGGGTGCCAAAGGGCATACAAACAAGATAAACAATCACTCCAACTTTAGGAGGAACATATAATGAAAATCCACTCCAAACACAGGAGGCAACAAAAGTCAAAACCCTCTCCAAACACTGGAGGAAACAAAAGTCAAAACCCTCTCCAAACACTAGAGGCAACAAAAGTCAAAACCCTCTCCAAACACTGGAGGCAACAAAACACATAATCCACTCCTTCCAAAGGAGGCACAAACCATCCCTATTCGTAAAAACCGGGTAAAACAATAGGATACAATTCTATGCACTACCCAAAAAAATACAAAGGTTGACTAACATAATACAGCAAACCCAAATAGTTAAACCCCTTCTGGAAGACTAACAACCCTTCTAATCAACTTCCCCAAAGCGAAAATAGAAGAAGGGCACATTCAAGAAGGGCGATCAAACAAAAATTAAATCTATATTTGGATTTCCTAAATCCACTTCCTTCATTAACATTCAGTAATTTATTTCCTTAATAAAGCTGACAAAATAACATCTCCTTCAGACAAAAGATGAAATTTAAACCATATGTTCAATTCCTTAATTGCTTTTAAATAATAATAAAATAAAACAGTTACTTCTTCTATTCAGAACCAATCAATAAATCATTTCTTCTTTTCAAATAATAATAATAACCATTTCTTCTTCTCAAAATAAATCATTTCAAAAAAAATAATTAATTCCTTTTGCCCAACATCAAGAATGAGAGATATCATGATGAAAGGACAAATTAGGCAAATTATTATCCTGCTTTAGGATTTTCCTAAATCCAAGCAAGGCGATAACATCTTGCATGTAATAAAATAAAATAATTAACGTTATTTGCAACTACTCAAAAGTAATTAAAATTACAATTGCAATATTGAGGAATTTAAAACCAATAATTTAACTCCATGTTTCCCCAATTACACATAATAATAAAAATCAACTTTTCAAATAAAGTCATTTATTATAAAGTCCATTTTATTTCAATCTATGATAATAGAATAATCATTTTAAAATTCATATATTTAAAAAAAAAAAATTATGTTCCAACTAATTTAAATAAATCCCTATTATTTAAAATATATATTATATATATTTAAATAATAATAAAAATATTTATTTAAATTATAATATATTATATATATAATATAAAATTAAATTAATAAATAAATTAAAATTTATAATAAAAAATGCATTTTCATTTTACTGGCCCCACGGACCCCAAAGGGAGAGGGGACGCAGCCATACGCTGCGCCCAGCTTCCCCCTGTGGAGGCGGTGCTTCCTGTGGCAACGCTTCCCCCACACATAGTGTGGGGAGCGCTGCCATAGCAACGCCCCTTCCCTGGGGCGTGGTTGTGCAACCATGGTTGCGGCCTCCCCCATCCAAACACATAAATATATATATATATATATATATATATATATATATATATATATATATATATATATATATATATATTTATTTATTTTTTATTTTCGATAAAAAATAAATAAAACCTCCTCCCTTGTTTTGCACAGAAAAAAATTCCTGTGTAAAAATTTCAAAATAAAAATTTCCAGAATGTTCATAATATATTTATAATATATGTTTGTATATATATATATAAAGAATATATATATATATATATATATATATGCAGACATATGTATAAACATATACCTAAATTCCCATTTACAATCAAATTGTGCAACTTTTCTACAAAATTTTTTACAATAAAACTAATTTCTCAAACACAATTTCTTGGTTTAAATTTCAAATTTGATAAGAACCATTCCAACTCCAAAATAGAGGTTTTCAAATTTCATTTTGTTTCATTCCATTTTCTATTGTTGAAATTGAAAATTTTTGTTGCAAGTTTTGTTTTTCAACAACCAATCTAAATTTCTTCAAGATTTAAATAGGGTTTTCAAATAAATGTTGCAACAAATTTTCAAATTGAAAATGCAAATTTATAAAATAATAAACAAGGAGAACCTGTGATGTGAAGCTTGAAGGAGAGTTTGAAGAAGAAAGTTGAGCTTCCCTGCAAGAAGATTTTCCAAAGCTTTTCCAAAATCCTCTCCCAAAATCCAAAATGCATAAACAAAACATGAACTCTCCTTCCTTTTTAATAGCAATATAATTTTTTTTTAAAAGAAATATGTTCCCCAAATTTGGTCAACTTTTCCCAAAATATCCTATCCACCATAGTTATTGCTCTTCTATCCAATTTGGAGATATTTTGCCCTTTTTAAAAAAATTTAAAACTAAAAACAAGTTTCTTTCAACATGACTTTATTTCTTTATTTCATTTTTTTAAATTTCTATTTCAAATGAATTTAAATGATTTTAAACATTTTCATTTCCAAAAGAATTTAACTTTAAAAATCTTCTTCTCAAAAATTTTAACACTTTTTTTTTAATTTTCATTTCAAAAAAAAAAATTAACACTTATAATTTCCAAATGAACAACTTGACTTAATCCCACACAATTAATTTAAATAATCAATAAAATAAATCTAATCCAATATTAGATTTTTTATTAATTAAATTAAATTAATTAATAATTTAAGTAACATTTCTAACACTACAACTAGATTTATTTAATAAACAACCTAAATACAAAAGCCATTTATTTACCTTTTTTCAACTTGAAATTAAATAAATCAAGGAGAGATGAACAACAAAGAAGCAACTTAACCCGACTAAAACCCGACGACACACTATGACTAGGGTGATGACTTGGCACAAAAAACCTAGCTACTATCTCCCAATCGAATACCATTGGCCAATGGACACGCTCAAACCTGTGAAACCAGGTGGAGTCGATGTCCTGTACCTATCAACCTGCGAACAAAGAGTATATTGAACATGCATATATATAACATAATAAACACACAGTGAAGAGGAAATCGTGGAATCATAGGGCACTCGCAAGTGAGTGATGCAATCTCGTCCCTTTCACCAATACACTCATCATAGACTGACAGTTCCATCATAAACAAATATCTCATGCATTAACATGTTACAATAACTAATCATCATTACACCAATTAAAACATGACAAATAAAGCATCAAATAAGATACATCACATCACACCAATAGACTATCGCTCTATAAATAGCGATCAAATAACACACACATGATAAAGTATCTCAATACTCAAAAAGCACATCAAAGCAAAACAAGGACACACTGTCCAGCCAGAAAGCAAAACAAAGGGGTATTACAAAAATAATAAAAACACATCACTTAACAAGATAGATAATTTTTTCATTTAGAAATGACAAAATTTTAGTTTGAATTCAATATAATATAAAAACTTGATATGAACATTTTGATTATTGTTTAAACATTTCCTCAATATCATCTAATATTGAATACAACTTGCTAAAATTTGTCGTAAATAATATTTCTTTAATCTTTTCAAGTTTATATGTGTCATAAATAATAAAATTGAAGCACTTTTATTGGGGCTTCCCTCAAGAAAAACTTCTCCAAAATTATAATTGAAGAGGATTCAATGATAATTATTAATGTCATCAAACCAAAAATTCTAGCAATTAAAAACAAGATTATGTATTGGTTTTTGCTTTGTGGAGAAGTGTCAAAATTGTTGGGGATCTGTACTACTAAATCAAGAGGGTTGTTCTTGTGTTGCGTACACTTCCTTTCATTATAGTTTATTTGTCATACTTCTATAGGTTGTAACAAAGCATGGGTGCAAATCTACCTGTTTATCCTTTAATGCTCTTTAATTACCAACAATGAAAAACTAAGGTTCAACTTATACTAAAGATCAAAGAGTTGTATAGAATGACAATGGGGACTAAAAAGGAACTTTCTAATGATAATGTTAAATTTAAGTGGCTCAACAAGTGTGATCAAGCTTTTGAATTCTTGTGTTTAACTGTGTCTCTTGAACTTCTTTTTCATGTTGAAGCTTTAAATACACCTAATGAAGTTTAAATAGTGTTACAAAAACTCTTTGGGAAGAAAGATGAAATGAGAAGCCATGAGTTAGAGAATGAGCTCATTAGTTTCAATCCTAGTTCATTTGACACCTTAGAAGACTTCTTCACCAAACTCAAATCACTAAGGTTGCACCTTAAAGAATGTGAAATACATAAAAACATGATCAGTTAGTTTTTTCTATCCTCTCCAAGCTAGGTCCTAATTACTCAATGTTTGTTTCAACCTTCTACTCCACCATGAGTGGCATGGGTGCCACTTGGAAAATTCCCTATTTACATGACTTTATTGCCAATTTAATCAAGGAGCAAGATAAGTTGATTCAAATGGGCATGTAATGGAGTCTGCAAAATCTCAAGTCCTTATTGTTGGGAATTGGAAATAACAAGCTCCAAACCAAGGGAAGAAGAAATCACAACAAAAGGACAAGGAGACTAAAACATAAAAAATTAATTCCTCCAAACCTAACACTAAAAGCTCTTCAAATCAAGGGAAACCTAAGAAAGAAAGAGATAAATGTGTATAGTAAGAAGACTCAACATGATGAGCATAAGTGAATGAAGAAATAGATAGAACACCTTTCTCATCTTCTTAAGAACAACAATATAGGGGTCCCTAAGTTCATCAAACCATCACCATCAAACCAGGAATCAACTAAGACAAAGGATAAACAGAAATATAAGGGCAAGGCTCTAATTGTTATAACTTTCACATCTTCATCTTGGATTATTGAGTCTAGTGCCTGACATCACATGGGTTCATCATAGGTTGAGTTCTCTTCCTTAGAGCCTTCAAGAATGTCTACTATAATGATACTCCAACTTCAATTATAGGGAGAGGTTATGTTGAAGTTGGAGTCAAATTTTCTAAGTGTACCTTCACTTTCAACTAATCTCCTATCATTGTATCAGATTACTCACTTAGGGAAGGGCATGAGAGTTAATTTTTCTCTAAAAAAAGATGAGATCAAAGAGTTGGACAATAGTGATTTAGTAGTTGTGGAAAGGGCATATCACTATTCTAGATTATACACCTCACATTTTGCATCAAATGTTTCTCCCATAACATTTCTTACTCATTCAAATGAAGTTAGCAAATTATGGCATAAATGGTTTGGCCATCTAAACTACCATTACCTTGAGCAGCTAAGTCAGTAAGACATTGTCATAAAATTCCCAGGAGTCACATTTTCTAAGGGTCTTTGTGAGGGTTTTACCCTTGGTAAGCATCCTGAAGAAACAAATTGACAAAGGAAAATCTTGGACGGAAACATAGTATTTGGAGCTACTTCACAGTGATGTATCAGGGTTATTTCACCATCCATCCTTTACCAAGGAAAGATATGTTCTCACCTTCATAGATAATTTTTCATATATACATAGGTCTACTTTCTTAGACATAAATCTAAAGTATTTGACAAGTTTTGATATTTCAAGGCACTAGCAGAAAAACAACTAGGGAATGTCATCAAAATTCTTGGAATTGATAATGGGGGAATATGTCAACACTAAGTTTGAATAGTTTTACACAATAGAGGAGATAGAAATGCAATGGATAATTCCTTATACTCCCCAATAAATGGTGTTGCAAAACATAAGAACCAATCCTTGAAAGAGATGGTTAATTGTATGATACACTCCAAAGGCCTTACACCATAATAATGGGTAGAAGCAATCAATTTTCTTTGTTACATATAGAACAGAGTTACTCAAAAATCCTTGAATGGTATCACTCCCTTTGAAGCTTGGATAGGAAGAAAATCATCAGTTGAGCACTTAAAATTCTTTGAATCTCCAACTATGGCACAAATACCTCAACAACATTGCAAGGCCATAGATCCTCAATCCAAACCTTGCATCTTTGTAAGTTATCCAAATGTTGTAAAAGGATATTGGCTACTCCACCGAATCACATGAGTTGTTCATTGAGAGAAGTGTTAAGTTTCAAGAGGGTCCTACTAACTCTAGACTTGATATTTCTCCACCTATTGTGGATTTATTTAGTTTTTATTATTCTTTTGATGAATTTAATCATCCACAATAGGTTCATGAGGCAGAGTCTTCTTCTTCTTTTGATAGTGAGGATATTGATGGGGAGCCATTTGCATCCACTTCAACACATGCTTTGGAGGATAATATTTTAGCACTTGACTCATCCACTTCTCAACCTCTTTGGGTTAGACAAGCACTTGATAGTGCGGGTACTTGGGTAGGGAATCCAACAAATGGTAAACATACATGGCCATATTATTAGAATGGGCCACATGCTTTCTATGCTTCCACCTCCAATCCACAAAAATTTCAAGAAGCATCAAGCATACCTGAGTGGGATAGGGTTATGAAGGAGGAATGTGACTCCTTACTCAAAAATCACATGGGATTTGACTCACTTCCTAAGGAAAGGAAGATGGTTCGATGTAAGTGGGTCTACCAGACCAAGTTTGCAACAGATGGGTCGGTTGATAAGTACAAGGCACAATTGGTTGCAAGGTTTTTTCACAAGTTGTTGGCATTCACTACACAAATATCTTTGCACCCATGGCCAAGATGACTTATATTTGACTCACTTGCTATTGTTGTAGCATATGGCTAAGATGTCAATCAAATGGATGTGAAAACTATTTTTCTTCATGGAGACCTTAAGGAGATCTACATGGAGTAACCGCCAAGGTTTGTTCAAGATTCATCCTTAGTGTGTATACTTAGGAAATCCATTTATGGCTTCAAACAAGCCCCTAGGACTTGGTACAACAAGATGAATTCCTTCCTTCTAGCTTTTGGTTTCACTTAGTGTCATTTAGATCCTAATGTGTACTTCTTGCACCAAGATGATTCATTATTGATTTGGTACTTTATGTTGATGATCTACTAATCGTAGGGAGCTCGTCATCTGCTATTGTAGCAGTGAAGTCAGCTCTCTACAATAGGTTTAACATGACTGACTTGGTTTGACTACATTAATTCCTTAGCATTGATATTTCACAAACCAATACAAGGATCACTCTTGCTCGATCCAAGTATGACATTGATCTTCTTGCTCGATTTCACATGGTTGATTGCAAGTCATCTCTTCCTCCCTTTCTCTTTGAGGTCAAGCTTGAGGCTAACAATACTACATTGGTTGATGCTACCTTGTATCAACAACTTGTTGGCAATCTCATTTATTTGACTCATACCAAGCCTAACATTTCATATGTCGTTAGCATGGTTTCAAGATTTATGCAAGAACCTCATAGTTGCATTGGGAAGCATCTAAGAGGATCATCTGATATCTTCAAGGCACTATCAAATTTGGGATTCACTATAGAGTTGGCTATATAGATTCAAATTGGGTTGATGGTTCTCAAACTCGCAAGTCCACTTCAAGTTATAATTTCTTGCTTGGATCTAGGCTTATTAGTTGGTCTAGCAAACATGTTATTGTTTTATCCTCCACAATGGCCAAGTATTGAGGAGTTTTTAATGTAGCCACTGAGGCCATTTAGCTTCAAGGTCTTCTCAACGAGTTTGGTATTTCCTTCAATAGCTCCTACAATTATTTGTTGTGACAATCAAAGTACTATTCAAATATGTTGAAATCCAATAAAAACACATTGAGATTTGTACATGCATTTCATTTAGAAGCTCATTCATATTCAAATCATTGACTTAGTATTTTGCTAGTCTTCAAAGCAGATTGTTTACATCTTTACCAAGCCTCTTACTAAGAGCAAGTTCATTCATCTACGAGCTCTTCTTGGGGTGTGATCCACTTCATCAACAATATCTTTGGCGAGGGGGTTCTCCCCTTCTTTATGAGGTTGCATTGTACTTGGGTACCTTAACAAGCCTAGTTATAGGGACCCAATCTTTTTACTCACCTAAGTTATGCTTAGGGGGTGTTAATTTACTCACACAAGTTGTTAACCTTAGGTGGATTTACTTTTTTGTTTTTATTGGTAAGTTAAAGTTAACTAGAAACTAACTCCTAACTAGCTCCAATTTGTTGAGAAAATTAAACAAAAACTTGGAATTTTGTTTGTGCATTTCTCTTTTATATTCACCTCATTTCGTTAATGTAAGTACAACATTTTCAACTTGCACTCTCATGTATTTGGTTTCTTTCAATATTAGCATTCTACTCAATTTTCCTTGCTCCATTTATAATTATTTTGTGTTAAACTCTGTTAAACAAAGAAAACATATAATAACACTTAATGATATGTTAACCTTAACATTTCCTATAAAAAATTCTAAAGATTCTTCATAATTTAATTTAATTTTTATATAAGAATAATCTTTTAAATGTATTTCAAATATATATCAATTTGTAATCTAACCATTAGAAGATCTTGATGCATTTTTTAATAACATACTAAGATTATAAATAATTTAACATTTAAAGAAAAATACATTGCTTTTAAGCATTGAACAATTAAAAAATTAAATTCTCATTTATAATCAATTACCCAAAACTATTGTGGGATTATGAATACATTTAAATTGTGCTCTTACAAAAAATACCAAAACTCATAAAATTAATATTTCACAAAGACTTTCGAAAAAATTTAATTAGGCACATAAAGATTAAATAAATTTTAGTTTCAAGTCTTTATAGACTAAAGAATATCTTAATGAAGTTCTCAAAGCACACATAGAAGAAGAGAAACTCAAAATACAAAGTTTGTGCAATGCTAATGACTTGTTTGACAAAGTGTCTCAACAAAACAAAAAAAAAGTTTCCAATTCCATAGATCATTCATAAACAAATACACAAAATGAATACACATTTAATACAATCTCATAGGTATTAACAGCGCTTATGAACCTTAATTGAGTTCATATAGAAAGGGAGAAGGGAGAAGAGGGGATACACTCTTTTGAGAAACAAAATAAAGTTTACATCTCAAATGATTATAATCTCTCCAAAAATATTCTTCTTACATCATTATCAACATAATAGAATATTCTCACATATGCATTTCTCCTCCACAACATCACACTCATAGCATCTTCTCACCACATAAATTCTATAATTATGGCACTCTTGTCTAGAATTTTCCTTCAGCGAGAATTGGATGATTTTTCTAATATAAATAGCATAACTATGACACTCTTGCCAAGAATTTTTTCCTTTACAAGAAAATTGTAATGAATCTTCCCAATATAAATAGCATAACTATGACACTCTTGCCAACACTATCTTCCATCCCATTAAAATCATAAAAACATACAAGATCATCATAAGAACACACATTCCCAATTACATCAAAATACTAAAACAAAATGTCTAAAAGGCAGACTTGGATTTAGTTTTCCAAGAATTAGGATTGGTTTTCCAAAAATCTCCACTATCAAAAACAAGAAAACACATTTCCAAAAAAAAATACATCTTCTCAAAAAGTGTTGTTAAAAACCTATATCCTATCACTTTCTTTTCAAATGACTTAATAGGGATAAAAATATTTTTTTTTAAATCAAATTTTCTTATAAATAGGTACCAATACCCTTAGTAAACAAATTAGGTACTAAATTTTCAAAAAATAATAATAAAGGAGACTCTTAATTCTACTCCAATCCCCAATTAAATTTTAGCATCACACTTTTACATAAAGAGAAGAACCCTTCCACAAGCCTTGATCTAGGTATCACAAGAAAATTCACACAATGGCAATTATCTTGGAAAACCCTCAATGTTTACATTGGCTTAAAGTAAATATGCACACTAGAAACATTGTCCATACATAATCCTTATAATCCTAATAGTTAAAATAATAATAATTTACAAAATCTAAACCAAGTGCATACATTTGTTCTTACAACAATATTTCATCTATTTTTCATACTATTATGTAATATAAATACTATCCCATCATAATAATCACGTAAATAATATAATGAACAAATTATAATCCATAAACAATTGTCTAATCAAAATCTAAGTCATACTAATCAATATGTCTAACAATAGTATCGCTAGGAATAAAATAGGTGTGCCTTACAATTTTCATCTCCAAAATAGAGTGTTACACTTGAAGATGTGAGGCATCAAAGAGGTATAAGACAAAGATGTCTTTGCAATTACATATGTTATTTGAAAATACATTGATTGGGTCTATGCAATGTCCTCTGAAGTCATTGGTCATGCTTACTATTATTTGAAAATGCTCTCAAAAATGGGGTGGGGTTTTTGTATGATACCATGATTTTGGTATCCATCATTTCAGTCAAAATACTTTTTGTTTTGACTCTCTTTGCCTATATATTGGAGGTATGAGATAGAAATTTGATATCATATTTTACACCAAGATTTTTGAAATACTATTAAAGTGCAAAATGTATTGATATCATATCTTGTCCATTGAAGATTAATGCATACTTGTTCTCTTTCTCTAGTAAAGTTTATTTTTTTCAAAAAGGTTTCTCCATGTAAATTCAATGTCATGTTGCAACTTCATGGTTTGTTAATTTTATTGTTATTGCTGATTTTATACTTCCACATAATTTTTTACGGTACTCCAATGTTAAGAAATAAATTTCAGATTTATATACACTTCAAAAGATTTATTGCAATAATTTTACCTCAATGCTCATTAGGGATCCTACATTGAGCTTGTATGGTTACAATGGCTCACTAGAAGCCCTACACCATCTTTCATCATTTGTAGCATTATTACAATGGTCTATTCAAGGATCTTATGCCTCCTTGTTGGCTACAATGTTCCATGCAAGGATCTTATACCACTCTTTATTTGAAGTACCATTAAAATAGCTTGTTCAAGGGTATTTCACCTCCTCTGATGGTTGTAGTGGTCCATTCAAGGACCATACACCTACATCTCTCTCAATCTTATCTCTTTGGGGTCACAATGGTCCATTCATTGATCCTTTACCTCTCTTTTATTTACATTTTAGTTGTTGACATTGCTAAGTAGTGAGTGATTATGCTTATTTTGAACTTTTTATCATATCATACAATGGCATTTTGTACATGCAAGTCTTTAGATGGGGATACCAGTAAATGAGGCACAAATTGATCATCATTAATATCCATATCATTTTCATGTGCTCATCAATTACTTTGATGCGTGATCTATGGTAATTCACATCCATGTCAAAGTGGAAGCAAAATGTATAGGTGAAGAGTGTATCAATTACACTTTTCCTTGCTTGCTTTGGACTCACTTGGACCCTTCGTCCTAAGTGCAAAAGTCTAGAGTATAAATGATATATTTTTGTGAAAAAATTGGCATTCATCCCAAACCTGGGCTAAACCTAAGTCTAATTCTTAAACATGGTTTAGGATAACAAGTGCAGGCATGACCCCATTTTCCAAATTTAAAATTATTTAACCCCAAGTCAATTTAAACTCAACTAGTCGTTACCCAAACTCAAATGCAAAATATTCAAATTTGAATGGTAGGGTATTGTATAAAACAACAAATCCCTGGGTCTTTTTTTATCGTCAAACAATTAGATCCAAAAACTCTCAGAAAAAACATCATTTGACCATTAGGGCAATCGTTGCATCAGCATCTGGCATTCATAAAGACAAATTCTATGGATCAAATGCCTTTTTACAGTATTATATTAGTGGAGCGTGAAACAGTGAAAGTTTGTTCCTATGATCGGGTTTCTGGTTTCAGGGAAAGCATTTCCATTTGTGATTTCACCTGTGAGAAACAAGTGTCGTACTTGCTGGCAGCCTTCCTCCATTCTGTTAGTATATGGACTAAAGAGTTTTGTCGTGATCTTGATAGCATGTTACGATTTTAAAGTCAAAAACATTGCTTGTGGTGAAAAGTACGACTCTGGTGAATAGTGACTGCTTGTGTAGAGGTTGAGTTGGTAGCAACAAGAATATACCAAATAGAAGATTGACAGTCAGAAATGTAAGGTAAACAGTCATTTGTAAACCTATTTATTTTGTTTTTACCAGGTATGCTTATACTTTAGTACTTTTTTGTAGCACTTGTTAAAACATTTTAGCCGGTGGGGTGTAGAGGAGGGGGAAGGACAGAGTGTTGTAGGGTTTGATTGAGTAATTATGATCATGTTAAAAGTAAACTAGTATCAATGACTAGGTAAATAAATCAGCACATCTTAGTAGAAAATCATTCACCTTAAGTAAAAGACATCGGAGTCAATAAAATTTTCTTTGGATTGCATTCTTGAAAGCATGCGTGTAAAAAACGAAGTTTGTATATTAATTTTTAATAATGTTCTTGAAACATTTTTATAACTCAATGGCAAATGTTTGAGTGTCTTCACAAGAAATTCAGGATGTTTAACAAAAGCAACCGACACTAAATCAAACTTCAGTGTTGGAATTGATTGTCATTGATGTCAAAGGGGTATGAGAGATTGTTGGATCAAGTGTCATTGATGTCAAAGTCACTGCAGAAGGAAATCGTTTTCCAATAATGTCATTGATGTCAAGAAGGAAATCATTATACAATATTGTCATTGCAAAGGAAAATTAATGTCACGGTGATTTAATATGTCTTAAGTGTTTTGGGAGCAATGATCTTATAAGTGAAGACATACATGGGAAAAATAATGAGTTCATGCATTGACACAAGCAATGAAAAAGCTATGCAAACTATTAAGGAGTCAAAAGGAGAGATCAGATTTGAATTAAGATAAAGATAAGAGTAGGACAAAAAATTTGAATGGTCAAGGCAACATTGCATTCTGTAGACAAAGCTATTGCCAGCAACATTGATGCCAATCTCGTTAAGGTGGTTTCAAGTGCCATAATAGGTGAATAAATTGATAATTGTTTGAGGGCACTAATTGATTACATGGCAGCACCTACACTTACCTTATATTCCTTGAAGAATATTGGCTGACCTTGCTCATGTTTATGCAAGATAAAATCAACTTAATATATCCATAGGTGGCCAACCTTACTCATGATGTTATATATAAACAGCAAAGAAAAATTAGTGTGTGATCAAGAAGTCTAATGCAGTGATCAATATAATGAAAAGATGTCAGCAAATAAGAGATTTGAAAGGCAGCGATCAAAGGTTGTTAATGAGCATCAATTAAGTTGAAGAAAACAACAATCAATACAATGATTAATAAGGTAGCGATTTACAAAGACAAATGGAGCAATTAAGAAAAACAAAAAAGCAGTGATTACAGTTTTACAAGGGCAGTGATTATGTTTAACAAGGCAGCGATCATGTTTTGAGAGGCAGTGGTTAATATGTGAAAAGGTGGTAGTGATTATTATTCTCAAAAGGACATCACCCTTCAAAGAGATGCCTCTCCTCATAGAAGACGTGAAGATATAAATTCAGATTGATGTGAGTGTGGAACAGAGTGAGAAGTGAAGTAATATAATGTAATATAAATTGATTTACAGCAGATAAAAAAGCAGATTTAGAGCAGGAATATATGTAAAGGATTAGAAGTATGTAATGATAATTATTCCAATTTAAGCAGGACCATGAGCAGAAATCTGAAGGAAGATATTAGTGTGATTGAAGGAATACATGATGCATAATTTGAGAGAAGATTTCTGAGATTGATGAACAGATAATAAGCAGATTTGTGAAGGAGGTTTGCATACAGATTTGAGAAGGAAAGTGTATGAAAGTAGTTGCAAACCTCCTTCACAAACTTCCAACATCCTTCTCACTAACAAGCAGCTTTTAGATCAGGTGGATTAGACAATGTATGCCACAAGTAAACTCATCATTTGGTAATTGATTAACTAGTTATTAATCACAACTTCAGTATCTTTTAAATAGGGACATGAAAGCATATAGAATCACAGCATTGTAAATGATAAAACAAATGAGGCCCATATCAACAAAGGAATTACAAATGTCAAAAACTTTTTTAAATAACAAAGTTCATCTCAACCATACAACACATGAAATTTATCATGCCTTTTAGTTGTGTTTTAAAATTACAATATCAACAAAGGGTAAAATCCCATCAAAATTTGGGGACACATTGCCCATAAGCATGTTTCTGACTCATCAAGTGGACCAATTCCATTTTCCCAGGACTTGTTCAATCAATGTCAAACACCCTCACAAAGAATCACATATCCGAACAAAACAAAATTACAAAAAGAATGAATAAAATCACCTAGTCTCTTGATTTACTTTAAAACTTCCCTTTCCAGTATGGCAAGAACTCACAATATCATCAAGCTCAGGAAATGCAGCGAGAAGCAGCAACTCCAAAAGGCCATAAGCTAATTGTTTCATACAAACAGCTGACTGCAAAGAAATGAAAAAGATCATGATGCTTTATCAAAAAAAAATCTCTTCATTCCAAACAGCCAATTATCAAAACTGAATAAACACAAATAAATAGCACGAAACATGCATTGAGAAGGAAAATGGGTCCTGATAGAAAACCCAAAATACAAAAGCAGTTCAACTTTAGAGAAATCCAACACATGGTAAACGAACATACTTGTAGAAAGAAATAAACATCCCGTGCACATCGCTCATACTCTTTTCGTCCTACTAGGCCAACAAGAGCAGCTGGGGCATTATCTGTGAAACAGAAACACAATAAACTCATTGATAAACAGTTTACAAAATCAAACTAGGCCCGTCAAAAAATATAATTTTAAAATGTATATCATGTGTATTTAAATTTAGGGTTCCAAAGAAATTATTAAAATGGAAGTGTGACAGTAAAAATGTAGAATCTGGTCAAGTTATTGTCCAAGATCTTCTGGGGTGTAACTTACCTGCAATCTTTATACATCATACAGAGAAACACATACTCACTACCAGTCATATGCTCAAGACATTAGATGAATAAGTAGGAAACTTCAAGCATGTCCAAACTGAAAGTATAAAGAATGTATAGTCTACAAATGTAATGTAGCAGATTATCAGTCTACCAGGACATGTCATATAATAAACAAGCCATAGAAGCTGAAGTCACGAGACTTGCACCATTTATCAGATCTGGCAATTGCTACCTGAGAAAGTTTCAGTTGAAATTGTTAACAAACACGTTACTAGGATAGGTTTCAGGACAGAGGAATGACGCAGTTCCTGTTAAGAACAAACATTAGTCAGGACTTTATGGTTAATCTGAGTGTTGGTGAAGCACCTCATATTTTAGGACACTAACAGGTAAAATGTCTTCAAATACCACAATTAATTTATACTTTCAGTCAATCCTAGATATGGACATTAAACTTGTTCAGGCAGTGACAATATGTCAGGCAACATGATATGGATGGCACGCGTAGATGATCATGTTATCAAGGAAACACGATAGAACTAAATTTGAATGTAGATTGTATCTAGAAAATCTTCAGTTAAATGCTTTACCAAATGAATGGGATAAAGGATCAATAAACACACTTCAGATTGCCCGAACTCTTTCCAGACAGTAAACGATATAGAACTTTGAAATTTGAATGTAGAAAGTAGAATGTTTCAGTTAATGCTTTGCCAAATGAACAGGATAAAGAATCAATAAACATACTTCAGATTGACTGTCAAGAGACTAATGTCAAGCATCAGACCTAAATATACGAGACTGAAGTACAATTGTTCATTTAAGGTACAACACTAAAGTGCAAATAATAATGTCAAAGAAAAGCATATCTACTAGAAATATGCTTCACATTGGTGATAAATAAATTCACTTGTAAATCTTTTAGGACTCTAAAAGACCTAAATCATATTTACATGAAGTTGAACAGATTTTATATGTTAATTAACCAAACAAAAATGGATTGATATATTTTTTCTCAAAAAACTGGTCAGCCTTTTCTTATCCTCAGTCGAAAGAACTTGATGGAGCATGTCTAACCCATGACATTAAAATTACAAATTGGACTTCTTGGTGTGGCATATCATGATTCTGCAAATCCCATGCTGAATTCTGAACTAAAACATGTTTACCATATTGCTTCTTTATAAAAGATATATTAGACAAATCAGATTCTATCTTATTCCCATTGAAGTGATATATAATATTGCAGAGGTGTAAAATAAGTCAAAATAAGCCATGTGAAGGGTATAAGAAAGAGATGAAGTTACCAATCATTAACTCACGAACAAATTTTGCCCGTCGAATTTCTTCCATTTGTGGATCTGGTAAGGACAGATTATCTTTGTCATTAGGTTGCCTAAATTCTGTTCCCTTCATTGACGTCATTGTTCCTTGATTTTGTGGCACAGATAAATTCACATCTTGGGAAGGTGGACGATGTCGCCGAGGATGCTTAGTAAAGAATATACCATCAGGCCAAAGAATCTGCAGCATATAAAACTCAACTTTGTTATGGCAATCACCACAAGCATATTCCAATATGCAGAACACTGTGTTAATATTACAGTGATGCTAATTATAAATAGTCATAGCAGTCCATAGAGATACATAAAAGAATATACTTAGAGAGTTGGGAAAATCCTCCCAAAATAAGCTTGCAGAGCATCAACTTTTTAGGATAGAATAATTTTCAACGGCATCAACTTTTTAGGAAAATACAACAGGAAAGGACGACAAAAATAAAACACACTACAAACACTCAACAAAGAATGCCAAAAACACATTTACACTCACATTCTCACTATTCAAAACCAGCATAAAATGTGATCTGTGGAGTCAATATAAGTTGAGCAAAGAATGCATTTACTTTATATCCATTGTTGCTTCATCCATGCATCATTCCATCACCAAATAGTTTAATGGCTATTAACTTCAAATAATACTTGAAATTGAAGAAATTATGAAAAGGATAGAAAAGATGCATATTTAAAGATGAACAACTAATAGGTTGAATGGCATATCACAACCAAATTGTAATCAAACAGTGATAAAATAAACAGTAAGTTTTTTAATTAAATGTATTTAAGGATTAATTGTCTAACATTAAAGAAAATGAATACAGTTAAAATGACTCCATGTCTCAATAAGATCTATTAGAATTCCCAATGATACTCAATAAAATACCAACCGGTTTTCCTTGCTTGGTTAATAGGCATTGTCAATGGAGTCCCCCAACCTAAAATAAAATAACTCAAAAGAGAGAAAAAGAAGCCAGTGTTGGAATAACCCAACAAAGTGGAATGTATATAACCATATGAAGAGCACAAAGATATACTGAGAGGGGGGGGGTGAATCAGTATATCAACTAACTTTTTCCCTCTCAACTCTTATCAGCTTTAAACTCTAATACAAATCAACTATGCAAGAATATCTCAATATGAACAAGTTGACACCAAGATTTTATGTGGAAACCCTTACGGGAGAAAACCACGGTACAAACAATGTACTTTATGAATTATATAAAATTTTACAATGAATGTAGGCACCAACCTACTTGAATCACCAAATAAGTAGTTTAGTAGGCACCAACCTACAAAGAGCACCAACCCTTAATCCTGATTTAGTAGGCACCAACCTACAAGGAGTACCAACCCCTAAAGCTGATTTAGTAGGCACCAACCTACAAGGAGCACCAACCCCTAATGTTCGTAGGCACCAACCTATTGGAGGCTCCAACCCCACTTGCCAAGCACCTACTTAGCAAAGATAGAATTATCAAGAATAATACTCCACCTTTGATGTTGCTTCATCAACGGATGATGGACAATTCTGCTCAAAACACTCTTCCTCTTGAATCCCACTCTTATACTTCTTGAAAGATATTCACACAAATCAGCTTATGATGAATTTACCTTTCTTCCACATCCAAATCTGTCTTTTAAATTCTCTTCATACAAAATCTGCTCAACAGGTACAATTTGTCTTACCTCTGCAATAGATGATGTTAATGATTTACTTTATGATGAAATCATCAAATCTGCATTATACTCTTCTTCCCAAATCTTTACTTATTCTTGTTCACCAATCTGTTTTAATTGATGCATCATATATGTCTTATTCACAAATCACTTTGTAGCATTACACTGATATCTGCCTTCAATCCACTTTAATTCTGCCTCAAGTCTGCTTGTATTTGATGATATAACTGTTATTACACACAGCATACACACTTCCTCAAATCTGCTACTGCATTTATTAATAATTTTCCATTATTATTTTTCCAGAATCTGCTTATGTCTCAATGAAATAGCATTTATTCCCACAGCACAACTCACTACATCTGATTGTGTTTCAGAGATAGAACATTTGTTCCAAAACACACTCCTACGTTCTAATGATATAACATTTATTTTCACACAGCCACTCTCTACATTCTTCAGATGATCTTCATTTTCCCACGTACACTCTACACACACCTTTTCTTCTCAAACTACAATCTCCTTTTATAAGTCTTATGCCTACAAGAAGAGATGTAACCCTTCGAAATAGACACAACAATTTGTTTGAGACAACTTTTCACTTTTTAAAAATAGATCATTGCTTTTGATGACATAATTACAAAACATGTGAATAATAGATTGCTGCTTGACTTTTGCTAATTGCTCCTTGTTATTTTTATTAAGCAGGTCGCACCAAATCAGAAATTCGTGACACTTCAGAAAATCATGTCTCTTGTTGAATACGTGTCTTTTGAAGAAGACACATCTTTCCATTTAGAAAAACGTGGCTTTTCATGAAGACGTGCTTCTTTACTTAACAAATCTGAAACATTTAAAATAATCGCACCACTTCAATTACTTTTAGTATCACTTTTTGACTTTGTCTTTCTCCTTTTTTGTCTTTTATGTATTTTGTTTTTTCTGTATTTTGTCTTATGTGCTGCACAGAAACTTTTGTTTTAATATTCAGAAAGATATTATTCTTATTTGTTTTTTTTTGTCTCATTCATGCCCAGCTATAGTCTTTCAATTTCTGAATCGTTGTTCTCTCTTTTTTTCTTTTTCATTTTTTGTTTTTATTTTTTTTTTATTTTTTATTTTTTATTTCGTCTTTTTCTTATTTTGTCTTATTCTACTTTGATTTTTTCTGTTTTTATCTTTTCTGTTTTTTCTACGTTTGTCTTCTAGGCTGTCTTTAATCACTGTCATTTTAAACATATCATTTAAATCACTGCTGTATTCTCTACTCATCAAATCTGAGCAATTGTGACAGGTCTTCAGATATCAGATTCACGAGCCTCTGTCAATGGATCACTTTATTGACATCAATGATATTTACATCTTGCATTCAATGTGCATTCAAATTCAATGTGCATTTAATGATATTGCTATGTTGACAACCATTTCCTATACTCTCATTTGTTCATCAATCATGACTACCTTCTTGTCATCAATGATGTTTAATCTCACCAACAATCTCGGTCTTTCACATTAAATACAACAACTCTTTGTTTATGTACCTTCTTGACATCAATGACAACATGTGTATGCACCTTTGACATCAATGACAACATTTCCAACAATCTCCCCCTTTGTCATTGATGGCAACACATTCTTCCTCATCACTTCTAACTCTCCCCCATTCTACTTCTCTCCCCCTTTGACATCAATGGCAAAGGGTCTTTCAACAAAGTCTTGTTTTACTTTTTCTGTTGCATGGAGCTACAAGATACTGTGTATAGCTCCCCCTGAATGTATGCTCCCATTTACTAATACTCATCTTTCTCTTTCTAAAATAATTTTGCTTCATTTGCAAGAAAGCTTCTTCATTTTGACATCAATACAATTTCTAACAATTCATCATCTTCATAAGTAGATTTCTCTTCAACATTTGGGATACTTCACTTTTCAGTCATCTCCTCCAAGGGACTGAAAGATAATGTTCAACATAGCTCCCCCTAAATTCATGCTTCCTCTTAGAAAAGGCATATTGAATTTGTATTGGATTCTTCATTTCTTGTTTCTATCTTCTTTCTCCAAACTTTTTTAAGCTCTCTCTCCTTTTCCATGGTGTTCTTCTTCATATCTTGTAAAGATGGTTCCATAAAACCAAATCTACAAAAACGTGCTATGTGTCCAAAGTTGTTACACTTGAAACACATAATGTTATGACTAAATGAATTATAGTCTCCCCTAGTGAAGCTTGAACCATTTCTTGCTTGAAATCTGCAATTTATTGCTTTGTGTCCAAAGTAGTTGCATGAATAGCAATATCCATAGAAAG
The DNA here is from genome assembly GCA_007258455.2 of Sequoia sempervirens. Classification (NCBI taxonomy): domain Eukaryota; kingdom Viridiplantae; phylum Streptophyta; class Pinopsida; order Cupressales; family Cupressaceae; genus Sequoia; species Sequoia sempervirens. The sequence goes on along the minus strand of VDFB02026320.1, from coordinate 94,870,908 downwards.
AATAAAACTGCCTAGAGTTAAATCTTCTTTCATTTTCCTTGAAACTTGTAACATTCTCATCACACTTTGTACATTTCTCCTTTGGCTTATTCAGTTCATTTTTCAGCATGACAACTTCTTGTTCCAACTTGTCACAATCTCTCTCTTTTGCTCTTAACTTGTTCTTCAATTCATTTTCAACTTGTTCAGCTTCTACAAATTGAGCCCTCAAATCTTCAATTATTTTGTTTAATTCCTCCAAACTTTTTGTCAATTCCTTAGTTTTCAGTTTATGCTTGTTGACTTTCTTCTTCAATTCTTCATTTTTCTTGTATGCATAATGAAGTTCTTCCTCAAGATCAGTTTCTTCTTCTTCATTGCATTTTTCTTCTTCACATTCTTGATCAGCATTTTGTTCTTCATATTCAGCCATGAACAATATCTCTTCATCATCATTGCTTTGACTATCATCACTTTGTTCTTCTGAAGAGCTAGATTCTTTCTTTGAGTAAAAGCTCTTTCTGTGTTTTTGGAATCTCTTCTTTCCTTTTTTCTTGATGTAGGTTTCTTTTTCACTTTCACTTGAGTTACATCACTATAAGGACATTTAGAAGCATAATGTCTAACTTCTCCACAATTGAAGCATTTAAAAGGGAATTTTCCTTTATATTTTCCTTTTCCTTTCTTGAGTTTTCCCATGAAGTAAGCTTCTGCTTCATCACTTGATTTGTCACTTTGTTCTTCATGCTTGCTCTTGCCCTTTTTAGATGCTTTAAATGAGACTTCCTTTTGCGGCAATCTTCCTTCAATTCTCATCTCATAGGCAGCAAGGATCCCATGTAATTCATCTTTTGATAGCTTATCCAAGTTTGTTAATTCTTCCAATGCTGCAACTTTGGCCTCAAATTTTGTAGAAAGAGATCTTAGAATCTTATCAACGATAAAGGCATCATCAATTTCTTCACCAAGTCCTCTCATGATATTCACTGTTTCATCAACACGAAGAAAGTATGAAGCAATATCTTCATCATCTTCCATCTTGAGAGTTTCTAACTTCCTTCGATGAGTTTGCAACTTTGCCTTCTTTACTTTTGCATCACCTTCATAGATGTTTTGAAGCTTGTCCCATATCTCTTTTGCTGATTTGCAACGCATTACTTTTGTGAATTCGGAATCTGTTAGGCTGCAAAGAAGAGCATGCTTGGCTTTTGCATTGTTCTCACTTCTCTTTTTCCCTGCTTGATCCGTTGGAGGGGTAGCTGGAGGTGTATACCCATCAACAACAGATTGCCACACATCAAACCCAAGTGCATTCAAATATGCTTCCATCTTAATACTCCAAAATGCATAATTAGTCCCATCAAAGATGGGTGCTTTCACTGTGTTGTTATGATTTGCCATGTGTGCTCTTAAGGATCTCCTTCAAGCGGTTAGGCTTTCAAGAAGGACCTTGCTCTGATACCAATTGAAGAGCACAAAGATATACTGAGAGGGGGGGGGTGAATCAGTATATCAACTAACTTTTTCCCTCTCAACTCTTATCAACTTTAAACTCTAATACAAATCAACTATGCAAGAATATCTCAATATGAACAAGTTGACACCAAGATTTTACGTGGAAACCCTTACGGGAGAAAACCACGGTACAAACAATGTACTTTATAAATTATATAAACTTTTACAATGAATGTAGGCACCAACCTACTTGAATCACCAAATAAGTAGTTTAGTAGGCACCAACCTACAAAGAGCACCAAACCTTAATCCTGATTTAGTAGGCACCAAACTACAAGGAGTACCAACCCCTAAAGCTGATTTAGTAGGCACCAACCTACAAGGAGCACCAACCCCTAATGTTCGTAGTCGCCAACCTATTGGAGGCTCCAACCCCACTTGCCAAGCACCTACTTAGCAAAGATAGAATTATCAAGAATAATACTCCACCTTTGATGTTGCTTCATCAACGGATGATGGACAATTCTGCTCAAAACACTCTTCCTCTTGAATCCCACTCTTATACTTCTTGAAAGATATTCACACAAATCAGCTTATGATGAATTTACCTTTCTTCCACATCCAAATCTGTCTTTTAAATTCTCTTCATACAAAATCTGCTCAACAAGTACAATTTGTCTTACCTCTGCAATAGATGATGTTAATGATTTACTTTATGATGAAATCATCAAATCTGCATTATACTCTTCTTCCCAAATCTAATCTTATTCTTGTTCACCAATCTGTTTTAATTGATGCATCATATATGTCTTATTCACAAATCACTTTGTAGCATTGCACTGATATCTGCCTTCAATCCACTTTAATTCTGCCTCAAGTCTGCTTGTATTTGATGATATAACTGTTATTACACACAGCATACACACTTCCTCAAATCTGCTACTGCATTTATTAATAATTATCCAATATTATTTTTCCAGAATCTGCTTATGTCTCAATGAAATAGCATTTATTCCCACAGCACAACTCACTACATCTGATTGTGTTTCAAAGATAGAGCATTTGTTCCAAAACACACTCCTATGTTCTAGTGATATAACATTTATTTTCACACAGCCGCTCTCTACATTCTTCAGATGATCTTCATTTTCCCACATACACTCTACACACACCTTTTCTTCTCAAACTACAATCTCCTTTTATAAGTCTTATGCCTACAAGAAGAGATGTAACCCTTCGAAATAGACACAACAATTTGTTTGAGACATAACTTTTCACTTTTTAAAAATAGATCATTGCTTTTGATGACATAATTACAAAACATGTGAATAATAGATTGCTGCTTGACTTTTGCTAATTGCTGCTTGTTATTTTTATTAAACAGGTCGCACCAACTCAGAAATTCGTGACACTTCAGAAAATCATGTCTCTTGTTGAATACGTGTCTTTTGAAGAAGACACATCTTTCCATTTAGAAAAACGTGGCTTTTCATGAAGACGTGCTTCTTTACTTAACAAATCTGAAACATTTAAAATAATCGCACCACTTCAATTACTTTTAGTATCACTTTTTGACTTTGTCTTTCTCCTTTTTGTCTTTTATGTATTTTGTTTTTTCTGTATTTTGTCTTATGTGCTGCACAGAAACTTTTGTTTTAATATTCAGAAAGATATTATTCTTATTTGTTTTTTTTTTGTCTCATTCATGCCCAGCTCCTTATAGTCTTTCAATTTCTGAATCGTTGTTCTCTCTTTTTTTCTTTTTCATTTTTTGTTTTTTGTTTTTTTTTATTTTTTATTTTTTATTTCGTCTTTTTCTTATTTTGTCTTATTCTACTTTGATTTTTTTCTGTTTTTATCTTTTCTGTTTTTTCTACGTTTGTCTTCTAGGCTGTCTTTAATCACTGTCATTTTAAACATATCATTTAAATCACTCTGTATTCTCTACTCATCAAATCCGAGCAATTGTGACAGGTCTTCAGATATCAGATTCACGAGCCTCTGTCAATGGATCACTTTATTGACATCAATGATATTTACATCTTGCATTCAATGTGCATTCAAATTCAATGTGCATTTAATGATATTGCTATGTTGACAACCATTTCCTATACTCATTTGTTCATCAATCATGACTACCTTCTTGTCATCAATGATGTTTAATCTCACCAACAATCTCAGTCTTTCACATTAAATACAACAACTCTTTGTTTATGTACCTTCTTGACATCAATGACAACATGTGTATGCACCTCTGACATCAATGACAACTTTTCCAGCACCATATTGTATATTAATTTGATCTGTTTTACAAAAAATATCAATGCACAACTAAACTACTGCCTGGGGCCCAAGTCTTTCCCCGACTAAGCTAGACCCACTAAAAACATTAGTTATCACTACTAATTAGCCCATAGGCTATGTCCTCAGCCATGCATGTTGATCTAGACAGTATAAAAATGCCTCCCTCTACTCCATGGCAATCCAAACTAGAGGCCACTGAGGCCTGCAAAGCATATTTCAGTCATTGTTTCTCAGTGTTGGCTGGTTCTCCTACTGAACTAATTTGGATTGTGTGACCATCAAGCCCTTCCAAGATGATATTGTAGGCAGGCACTTGCTTCAACAGTAAAAACATAGTTTATTCTTCTCTGTTGGGGACCTGCCTACGGACAACCCACCCAGCCATATCTTTTCTCAGAGATTGCCTTGTAAAAAGCTAACCATAAAATTTCGCTTCAGTTCTTGTTGCCAATATTTTCTTTCTGTCTGAACAATTTCATATTCTCTTTCTCCACTGATTAGTATTAAAAAAAATTCATACCTATTTATAAATCATCATATTTTGTAATTTAGTGACATCCAAATAAGTGATATCAAAGAAATTTATTCCATGTTTGTATGTCTTGTTAATTGAGGTCAGGCTAAAGAAATAATGGTCTCGAAGTCTGCAACCCTTCAGATTAGCTTGCCCTTTCAAATGGTCCCAATACACAAACAGTACATGAATACAAGATCCTTTCCTACTGGTGGTCAAGGGCGTCTGCCGTAGCCTAATAGAGCCAAAGTCTGAAAGCATCACAACCACAAAATGAGGTTGAAAAATTGAGAGGTTCAAAAGGCTCAACACACATGTTAAAAGGAGGGAGATGAAGTAGTTTAAGGCTTAAGCTTCTCATTCAGCCCAAGAGTCACTGTTATGACAGGTTATCTGGAAGTATGAAAATCTGCTGAAAGCTCCTTCAGAGCATGAACGAGAACTATGATGCCACTATGGCCAAACACTTCTTAGTGTTACACATATGGAATTCTAATACACATAAGAACTGCATATTCACATTGAAACTAGATCTTGGTGTTTTTGGAATGGAAAATCATCCCTGTAATTCAACATACAGCTTTCTGGTCTGCATCAGATATTGGCAGTTATTAGGACTTGAATTGGTCCTGAGTTTTAGCAGTTTGGTATTGTTGTTCTGGATATTGATCCAATTGCAATCAACCTATTTTAGAGCTAAAACCTGTAAGAACAGTTCTGCAGTCCTTCCTCCTCATGTTACACATTTTATACCCATATGTACAATAGAAGTTGACTTCCTTTCAACCATTCTTTTCCAATTGGTACCAAAAAAAAATTATAAAATGCTTTTTATATATTTCAGATTGGTTCTGAATAGTGATTCATAGATGTAAGTCTGGGTTGAAAGCTTTCAAAAGAGGAAATTTAACGAAAAAGCAAGAAGCAATTTTTTGTCATGTAGATAACTGCATCATGCTAGCTACAGAAAAGTAGATCCCACTAGATTATGTTTGGTTTTAGCAAAAACATCTTCCCGTGCACTTTCAAACCTCAATTGTCCAGATGCTTTTGCGATAATGGAAAAAGGGCACAGTCAGCTCATGTTTTTGCTTTCCACTTTTGAGATTTTTTCCTGCATAGGGATTTTGTTACTTTATAATTCTTTGGGGAAATATGCCAATTTTGAGGCAATTTTCATGAGTGTTTTGGAAAATATTAAACATTCCCAATATGGAGTATTTATCCCAAAACCTTTCAGATATTGAGATACATACTAGTGAATCTGGATTCTACTGTGAATTAAAGCACTCCATGTGCAGTCATGGCACCCTGCAAGAGATTCTGGTAACTCTGCTTCAATACAAATCATCATGCCCATTGGAATCCGTGTGCTACATGATAAATAGTTGGCATAATAGCACATGACATTGCATTTGGATCACTGCTCATGGGCGATAATGGCTCATGTATGTTATGCCAATTTTGTAATAAGACCTGGCAAATACAACTCAGATAATTTTATGTACAGAATCTCCAGGTTTTGTGGATGGCTTTTCTGCATGGGCAATGGATTGGATTGAAGAAAAACTGGAGTTCACATTAAATTGGCAGTAAAAATCCAACTAGCAGTGGAGGGTCATGTCTATTGCCTAACTGGCACTGAACACCAACATTCCTTGGATGGACTTGCTCTTATTTTTTTCTTATCACTTACATACCCCTTGTTGCAGAGTTCATTCCACATTAACGACTCTCCTTTCTCCTCTCATCTATGGTTGAGGAAGCACTACAGGAAGTCCTCAAGCACCCATGTAAAGGTAGAGCCATATGCAATCCACTGCCAAATATACTGAAAAGAAAATATGTAACACTATACTCAGGAGTGGCATACAAATATGCAGATAGGATCTAACAAACAAGTATAAGTAAGTTAGCTTGCATGCATGATAGCATATAGTCTTTGACAAGACTGACAAACAATGAAAAGGAGTATGTCCAACACTAAACCTGTCCCTAGATGTGGTCCCTCTGTTCAGCCTCTTCCTCTTGCCTGTTGATCAAATCTTCTACTTGGCATACAAGCATTTTAAGCTTTCTATAATTCTCAACAATTGCAATGAACTAATACCAACATCAAGAATACTATTGAGAAAGAGAAACTTCACATTTGATTACCACCCAAAGTGTGCTGCAAGATTACCAAACAATTTGATTGCAATCAACTTTGTTGCTTGTGCAAATACTTCTTCAAAGTCCACACCTTCAACATGAACATAACCTTTGATCACAAGCTCAGTTTTCTACCTGTCTATAGAGCAACCATAGTTAATTTTAAATCTATAAACCACCAGCAGCCAATTGTTTTCGTTTGGTGGAACTTCAATCAGATTCCAAGTGTCATTTTCAATATAGAATCGATCTTTTTCTTCATAGCCTTTTTCCATTGAGGTTGATGTTGGGCCTCCTTATATGGCACAGGTTCATCAATGCTTAAATCATTAATATATAATTGAAATTATGCATACTTCTTGTTTGAATATCTTTATTAACAGACACTTTCATGTTTTTAATTTTTTGTCTTGCTTCCAATTACATTTTGAAAACTTTTGTCTTCTAAGGAGAAAGAGAAGAAGAGTAAGAGGAATATAGTTTATTTTCACTTTGCTCCTTACTTCCACTCTTTGGGACTATTCTCAAACTCATTACCATTGTTTACATCATTACATGCACATGAGCACAAAAGGGAGAAGGCTTACTCAAAAGAGGAGTTGGTCATGGCACATCTAATGAAAGAGTGATTCCCAAAGGGAACTTCTAACAAATTGAGGCCCACAAAGATAAGTCTATGTCAAATGTTGCTCATATTTTCAGAAATGTGTATAATATCGAGTGTCAAGATGTAATATCTCCTTTTTATTAATTTAGCTTATGTATGCCCAATACTTATTTTCAGAAATGTATAGTTTCAGCATGTGGGGGAATGGGTTTTCATTAAAGGGTGTTGTAAACCCCCTAGGACACTTGGTAGCTTCATCATGACAGCTGACTTAACGAGTTAAAGACAAAATGGGGCTATTTTTGGCAGGGAATCTAACTAATATTTTAATTGTTATTTTTAAGGATGAAATGGGGCGTTGGATTTTGTGCCCTCCTACTACTATAAAATAAGGTGCTTGCCTAGCCTTGGAGACAACTGCCATTTTTTCATATATTTTTTTGTCATAACTTGAGCCTTGTATTCATTTATTAATTCAAGACAAAAATCCTTGGATTTGAAGATCAAAGGACCAAATCCCTTTGATCTCCTGAGGGCAATCTCATCCAAAGGAAGTGTTTGTGCTGAAAGATTTAATTATGTTTTCTGGCAAGTATTACTATTTATATTTGGAGCAACAACATACTGTGATATCAAATTTGATTCATGTTTGTATGGTGTCTATTCGAAGTATTCTAGCATGCTTGAGTAATTAGATTCAGATCCAGCATATTTGTGAATATTTCTATTGTTCATGCAACTATTGCTATATCTTTGCAAAGTGAGTACAAAGACATGGCCAAACCAGTCTTCCACACAATCCTACTTGTGAGCACTATCCTTACAATAATACAATTTTTTCACCTAGGATGTTTGATGCAAGGAATCCAATGGTTGAGCAATTTTGCATCGCCCAAAAATATCTCTTGCTTTGTTTTGTGGTTTTGGTTTTTTGTGCAGAAGATTGGCTTGCATGCACTCATGTGTTTTGATGTTTTGTGTTAGCTTGTGTTTATTCTGGTTGTTAGAAGACAAGTGCAACTCTTGCACTTTTGCACAAAACCCAGTTAAACTGAGTTGTTTTGTACACTTTGTGCAAGCTTTAAATGAGTGTAATTCAGCACATGCATCCCACACACCAACACACAAGCTTCTATTCAGCCTCTACAGTCTTCAAAATTACCATGCAAATCGGTAGATGGCTTTTGATAGTTGTACGTGTCACTATGCAGACCTCTCTCTATCATGCAAGCCTTTGCACAACTCTTCAGTTTCCACCCAACCCACAAAGTTCCTAGTGTTGCACAATGATTGAATGTGAATTCCAAAGGCACCATATAGTGGATTATGTCCAAGTATCAATTGCTCTCATCTAACAACCAAAATTGATAGGAAGATTACTTCGATCCAAAAAGTGGATCAAATATGCTAGACCAAGATGTCAAGAAATGGCATTTTCAATCAGTAATGTCATTTTAGGCCATGGAAGTAGAAGATTGTTCAAGTTTGGAGAAATCAAGTATCGAGGAGTCTATTTTCCTGTTAGAAACATGTTTGGGGTGATCCGGCACATCTTGCAGGTGCTTTGGAACAGGTTGTATAGGACTACGAAGAGTGGAAATTTGAGAATGAAAAAATTGCCAATTTCTATAGGCGGCAATTTCAAAACTGCCACTTTTTTCAAAGTGCGATCACTTTTTTACCACACCAAATTCAAAATTGCTCTAGCAATTCCATCACAGTACAAACAGTGAGTGGAATTTGAAGGGTTTCTTTATTTCAGTTCACCTTTAGGAATACATGGGAAAGGCACATATTTATTGTAAACCATGTTTGAGTGGTTGGTCATTATAAAACTTCATTTTGTTCATTGTTGAAACTATAATTCACCCTGGAGGCATTGTAGACGCTCAGAAAAGATTGAAAGATAGTGGCATGAGGAGCAAAAAGTCCCTTCTAGAGTTTTCTTCCTTTTGAGGATTTCCCCAGATGTAAATCATATGTCTAGTCATTCTTGTGTGTTTGTCTTGCACTTTTACTTTTGCTGTGTATTTCTTATTACCACTGCAACCTTTATGAAAATATTTTGCTGATAAATTAACCTTAAGAAAGGAAGTTCAGTTGTGTTTGAATGTGTTTGTAGGGTTAATATTTATGAAATCCATAATTGGTGAATGCTAGGAGAGTATCTCCAGCATTTTATGGATCACACTTGGTGACACAAGACCCACTTCTTCCAGAATTTCAACTGGCACAATCAAAACATCAATTGAGTGTCAGATAACAGTCACTTGTTGAAATCACAGTTACTGACAAGATTAGCAACACTTGGTATTACCATTCTGATTGTTCAGCTCACTGATGAAGACCAAGAGTCACATGTGATCCATTATATAAGAATGGATGTTCAAGAAGAACAGGTTCAAGTTTTGGGAGTTTGAGTTGTAGAATAAATAAGGCTTCTGCTAATGAAGCCAAGAAAGCATATCCAAGTTTCAGAATTTGGGTAGATTGTAACAAACAAACTTTGCATTATCATTCACTATCAACACGTATTTTTTCCTCTTTCAGCTAGCAGTGATCAATATATTCTGTGCACAACAAATGTTGTGTTTCCCATGGAAGCTGTTTTAAGGACAAAAACACATTCAACACTGTCACATGCATTGTTAGTTGAAAACTGCTGCAGTTCCTGTAAACAAGTTCAATGGTATTGAATCTAATATGATAGTTTTTCTATTCATGGTTTGCTCCAGACAAGTTCCATAGGGTACAGAGGCCAACCAAAATGCAGGACAACACCCTTATATAATAGCCATAGGACCACCAAAAGCAATTTAACATAAGATGATCATCTTAGGCTGGGCTGAACAAGCATGCAGGATGCACAAAGTGCAATTTATTGCAAAGAATTTGACCTTTGGGTGCTTCTCACTTCTACCATGCAATTACCAGTCTATATTGGAATTGCACTGATGAAGATTCACAATGACCTTCCAGTTATAAAACTTGTCATCTTACAAGGAAGGCCATATGTCATTATAGAATCTTTAAGAGAGAAGTACATAATCTAAAAGGTGAGATAACAAGGATTTGTAAGATAATCCATCATCGTGAAATGAATGTTTCCATTGCATCATTGCATTAAGAACAATTATATAACTCTTACAAAAGAAAGATTACTCCTGCCTGCATGAACACAAATAAATAGAAGAAGCAACCACGATTCTTTAAATTTTGTCTGACCTCTGAAGAGAGTGATATCTGTCCTGCTTGAGAGAGAGAGAGATGAACTTGACTTTGCAATCATCAGGAACTTGAAGACTGTCATCAAGATTTTGTAAAGCCTGTTCAACACTATGTGCTATGGTCTGCTGTTCAACACTATGTACTATGGTCTGCTGTTCAACACTATGTACTATGGTCTAGAAGTCGCAATAGATTCAGGTATTTACTTCATAATATCATATGCTATTACTACCAAAAAAGGTGCCTCTCCTATAGATTGTAGCATTTTGTTTTCTTGAGCATAAAATTTTCAGAAAAAAAAGAGCAGTGCACAACAGCCTATTCCAATTAAAACGCATATTATAAACAGAAAAATAAATAACAGTGTACGATGTGCAGACAGTATTATATTTAGTGCAAATCCATCTGGTGCAGATAAAATTAATTTGACAATCTTTCTCTTTATTGAGCATTTGTGGGTAGCTAGGATTTATATTTTACATCTTGTGTGTTAACTTATAGGTTAAAAAGAGGCAAGCATAGTTGTCCAGCTCATTCAGACAACCAACAGTTGGAGCTCATTGAGAAAGCACCTTTATTCTTGCTACCATTTGTTGGCTTAATATATGTCTTAGAAGAGCATCAAATCCCACAAATAAATGGAACAGAATACACACTGCATTCATCAACTACAAAACAAGGCCAATTAAAACAAAAAGAATATTCAAGTATAAAAAGTCTAAAATAAACTAATTGGTCTCTATAACCACATGCTCTCATCTGCATGCAATGGTAGGGTATTCTGTGAAGGAGTCACCTGTTCAATCCTTCCAATTGCTAAAGCAATGACTTCTCCTTTGCGCAAAAGTTGAATTTTGTCAATCAGCCAATCATCAAAAGCATCACCCATTCCTAACTGCAGAACCTGTTTGGCCACCCAAAATGCCTGTCGCCTGTAAGGAGTATAAAACAATTTCAGAACTCCTGTAGTAAATTGTTATTTATTGTGCTTACAATTCTGGAAAATAACCATGAGCATCTTTACTTTTGTAAATAGATGTTAAAATAAAATCTCTTGGTGAAAAATTTTGATCATAAGATAAACCAAAGAGAGTCAAGCAACTAAAATGTTACATAGATTTTTTTAAAGATAGCCTGGAAGATTCATGTTCAAGCAACTGAAATCAATTTGATGAAATAAGAACTTAGCTTCAAAAAAAATTCAATGTTTTTTGCTACTGAAATTAATTACAGCAAATGAAGTATAACATTCAATAAGATAAACTTATCACGCAGTAGAAAAACATACTGGATTCAATCAGTTGACACCCAATACAGTACAATGAACTCATGACAGGTTTCAGATGTCCACAAAAGGTATTTAATAATAAGTCAACACCTTTTCAAAGACCAATGGACAAAAGATTCAGTCCCCAGGCAAGTATATCGCCTGACCTTTTACAAATACAATAAGCTGATTAGCTTCTATCTTGGATAAAAACAATGTATCTGTCCTTATTATAGCAGCTGTGTGTAGATATCATAAGACTGTTTCAAGTATTATATGTAATATGCAGTAGATATCACAAGACTGTTGATAATGCATAATGCATTACTGTAAAAGTTTTTTCCATCATCTTTAATACTAAAAAAAATACAATAAGCTGATGGGTAACAAATTTTAGACATAAATTACTGATATATCCTAGCTACACGTAACAGATATTGGGTAAATAAGTGAAGTTCATGTTCTGATAATCTTCTCGACTGACATTGATCCTTTAATGGCATGGTTTAAAATTATAAATACATCCAAATCCTAATTGTGTGTGATATATCACAAACATCATCCACTGATTGGCAAGAGTTGAGGATAATTTGTGCAACAGTTCATCATAAAGTCTAATTAGTTTAGCACAACCTTGGTGTCAAGATTGTGGTGGCTTGAGCTGTTGTTGTTGCTTGAGTGCAGACTTCTAATGATGTTAAATGAGGGCATGTAATCAGAGACTGTAAGGGGGGTATCATCATCGCAGATTCTAAAAAACTCATAGATGGAATTAATAATGAAGCTAAGGCACAGGCAGTCATTTTTGGCCTCCAATTGGGGTTAACTGAGTTTGCTTGGAGGATGATTCCATGATAGTGATCAGTGCTCTATTAAAAACATTCTTCTGCTAACTGGAAGGTTAACAATCCTAGAATGCTTTCAATCATTTGGAAGAGCTTACAAAATCAACATTGTTACCAAGAAGCAAACTCCATCAGAATTTGGCCAACTTTGTGATCAACTCAAATGATGAGATAATAATTGGCCACTACTCATGAAAAATGTGTCAATGAGTTTGACTCAAAAAATACACAGTTGAATCCAGATAGAAATATTATAACAATGAGATAATAATTGGTAAGTCTTACAATAAGTGGGACAAGCTTAGAAAGTTTGGGAAACTGATCCAAATGGATCAGAAAAATTGTAACAAACATGCAAAGAAATGGATTTTTGTGAACAATAAATTGGATTTAGGAAAACTAAATGGAAGTGCAGGTGTTGGACAGGTTACAGAGGAGGAAAAACACACAGACTGTACTGCTATTGCAGAAGTGTCCTGGATAGTACTGTATTTGTGGAAGTGTCACCAACAGTACACATGCCACAACTCAAAATCTGAAGCAAACATGAGTCCACACAAGTTCTATGATGCTTAAAATTCTTCTTGAGCTGAAGAGGACTTTGCTGTCATAAGAAAATTATAAATAGTGATATTGGTTTCTAAAATACTAAAAGGTATATGGAGGACAATCGTACGTCGCACCTTCTCAGATTGATGGAGGGGAGAACAATCGTATGTTGTATCTTCTTCTTCTAAACTTAAAGAGAACATGGGAAAACAATGGAGATATGCAGCTTAAGTAGCAAGGGACAGATTCCATCCATAGCCAAGGTCTTACTGATTAGAAAAAGGGCAGATTGCATCCATATTATTTGCACATTTATTGTGTATACCAATTTACTACATAATATAGGTAATAGGCTTGCCACTGCCACAGTCTAGTTTTTCTCTCATCAGAGGGTTTCCAGGATCTGTCATTTAATTTCTAATTAAGTAGCTCAGTATAAATTCTTAGTTTGGTGTGATTTCTACAAGCACAGGTTTTGAGAAGTTATGGATCAGAAATTGATCCCCATAAGGGATAATCAAATCATCACTTTCAATATAATCATTCATGTTCATGACTCTCAAGTAACGCTATCAATTAATTATAACAATTGTAGGGATGACATTACTATTCTTTCACAGGAAAGCTGCAGATGTCCTCCTGCATGTTATATCTTAACATGGGTGAAGCCGCTTGGAACCACATTACACTTGCTCTGTTTGCTTATCCTCTAGTGAACTGTATTGTCAATTGGGATCTATGTGTTTAAAGTTGGAAATGAGCCATTGTTCTTTTTATTTTATGTGATAAGGGAAATGACCTTTAGAGGACCTATCGTTGATGTCATGTTGAATTTTTGTAATTAAACCGGTCTTGTTGAAGCTACAATTAAAGAAGTTCTGGGGAGTGATTACTTGGAGCCTGGAGGTTGATATGTGGAACCATGTCAATTCCAAGGTGACGTCCTATTTTCTTTCAAACATGCTCAGATTAGTAAGAAATATTGTGGCAGTGGCAAAGGTTGCAGAGTGTCTTGTGCAGCTGGCTTTCAAAGAAGGTTTTGAAAAAACTCTGGAGCTGGATTGGAGTGTTCAGATGAAGGAGCTCCCTGTTTCAAGTGTAAAGTTCAGAGGTCCGGTTTCTGTGGGTACTTTCTGGGAGCTTGAAGAAAGTGTTTTGGCTCTGGAATGTCAATTGAAATCAGCGAAAAATGTGCTTGCCACAGGAAATTTTGAGATCAAGGCAAGGGTTTTGACTCTGTTGAAATGTAAGAGTCTCTCCTTCTGTTGCTGCCTGCATCAGACCATGACATAATTGCCAGGGCAAGAAAGGCAGCGGCAGCTCTCTTGTGAGTTGCACTGTCTGTGGATACCAAGACTGGCTTGGCCTCTGTGAGTAATGGAGTGGTGATATTGGCTGATGGCAGTTTGTTTTGTTTTTTTCAGAGTTTGATACTTCCGAGTTTTGTTTTGGCTGGGGATTTACTGTTAATAGATTTGGATTATAGAAACCTGTAGTTAATAGATGCTGACACTATTCAATTTTTGAAGGTCCCATTTCTTCTTTTATGGGACTTTTTGTAATGAACAATGTACTGAAGCTTTTTTTGAAGTTAATATAATGGGATAGAGGCCCTAATCCCTAACTTATCCAAATAAAGTTCTTATTTAATCAGATCAAATCAACAAATATAAGGACCCTCAAAGTTTTTAACACTCTTTGCTCAACTCATCTGAAAAAATTATTGCTAGTTTGAAGGTACAGAAACTCTATATGCATACCCTTTTTTCACTGCATAAAAAGGCAGGTACAAACAAATGGAGCCCTGAAAAACAACATGCTAACCAGTCTGAGTAAAATCTTTCCATGGTTAAGCATGATATACAAACTGTAAGCTAAGAGAATAAATGAAAAAGATTCTAAGCTAACCAGACAACTTTTGCCCTATTTATTTTTTCTGGGAGTCTCCCTATACTTGAGAAAATATCATTGAGCTCCATATCAAAGCTGTCGCTATTTCAGATTGGGGTCCAAACCTAAAATTGTCTCACCAACCTGTCTTATTTTAAGTATTTTGGAACTGTAATTTAAAACATTAAAGGTACAGCTTTGCTACAGACACCAGGCCTTGTAACATATTTTGAGCCTCATTCCATTTTGAAAAGCCGTATAACAGAAAATATGTACCATATCTTTTGTTGAGTGAAGGCCCCATAATAGAATTCTTTTAAATAATTTCAATACTTACTTTCCCCTGAAGTGAAAAATGGAACACAGTGTGTTTATTCCTTTTCTAATTAATATCTTGAAAGGTCATGTTACCTTATCCAACCACCATCTTGCAGTTGGAAAACGACATCCACCAAGCTCAATATTGGTGCACTCAGATTCGGCGCTGTCCACTGCAAAACGTAAAATTGAAAAATCATAATATGAGGCTGTCAATGCAGAACATAACAGTGTAAATATTTGTAATAAGATAAATGCACCAGAATTGAAAATATGAATGTTTACATTGCATCAAACACAAAAGGTTGACTTTTTGTTACACCCCAATTTTGTTTTACCAAGTTACTTTTAACTGTTTACGATAAAATGCATGCTGATACCTGATGATGACGTTATGTTATTTAACATTATGATGAGAATATATGCAATGCAATGTATTTTAATTTTGATGATTATATGTTATTGAATCAAGATTATCATGATGTCGTGATGTATAACGGCTACCTATTTGAATGATTTCTAAGTGAAATGCAGGATTAATTTTCTTGCCCTCCAAAGAGAGGGAGAGTCACTAGAGAGAGGAATATAGACTTATGCATAAAACAAGTTATGCCAATTGAGTTTCGCACACACTCACATAGGTCTACCCTAATCCTATTTTGAGTCATTTTGTGTGATTTGCTAAGTCGAATCTAGAGGTTAGGTTTAACCTAGTCGAGTCTTGGCTTATTCTCTTTCATTGAGGAAAATACAGTTGCTTATGTTATGAAACAATTTGTTAATCGATTAGCAAATCTTGAATTTAAAACATGATAAATCAATTGTTGTGAAATTGTGAAAACGGTATTTATTAAAATGGTAATTGATTATAGTTATTCGTTATTAACAAGGAGAGGAATACTCCTTTAAATAATAAAATACAAAACAATGTTTTCTAAAAAGAAACAGTCGTGAACTAAAACACTAAACTGAAAGTAAACTATCAACTAACTAACAACTAAGATGACCATTAAAAATTTAAATATTACACTAATACTTTAATACCCTCCCTTAATGGTCATTCTACTAACTAAACTAAGTCTACCCATAATTTGATGGTCTTCTAGCCATGAATGCATAAAAGGAAGACTCTTGTTGCTCAATATGCTCTGCAACATGAGCCTTCAGCTGAGACCCTTCCTGGTTGAACTTATAATCAGCCAACCGTGTCTTGCAGTGCTTCTGCATATGACCAATCTTACCACAGTTGTGGCATGTGAAAGACTTCTTGGAGCTATCCTCCAATTTGCCTTGTCCTTTTTGCTAAGAGGACTTGCCTTTGCCATTGTTTCTGGCAATAAACGCTTGTTCAACACTAGGAGTCTCGTTGTTGCTCCCAAACTGCTTCTTCCACCTATCCTATTGCAAGAGCTTGTTGCACAACTCATCAAACTTCAGGTCAACATTGTTGGAGGTAATGTTGAGAGATTCAATGAAGTGCTCATAGGATCGTGGCAAGCTTTTTAGCGTAATAATCACCATATCCTCCTCTTCCATCTTGCGAGCAATGGCCTTCAATTGATCGTGAATGTCTTTGATCTTCATAAGATGATCTTGCAAAGACACCTTGCCATCCATCATAATGGAAAACAACATATTCTTCAAGAAGAACACCCTGCACTTGTCTGAGGTTTCATGAAAATCCTTCAAATGTTTCCAGATCTCCACAGCAAACTTACCAGATGGTATGTCTGGTAACATCTCATCGGTGACAAAAAACTTGAGAAGCATAACTGCCTCTCGATTACCTCCATCATACTTATCCTAGTCCTTTCCCACAACTATGGGACGAGCTTCTATACCAAGAACGAGTGAATCCAAACACCATTACTCAAAGATGGTAACACTTGCTGCTTCCACGTGTTGTAATTTTTACCATGGAACCTCTGGCTACCTTCCAACATGATTTTGGTCAAAGACACCATCCCTCCTGTTTTCCAAAGGCATGAAAACCGAGGTAATCAATTGGCACAAATCCCGAGGCAATCAGCTAGTCCCACGATTTTGTGAAAAAATCACCAAAAATCAAAGGCCAAAAAACCCACAATTTTGTCCAAAATTCGAGAAAAATATGAAGTTATTCAACTTCAACCATGAATTTTTGTTTAAAATCCGTCAAAAACTTGACTTCGCCCAGAAACCCTAGGCAACAACGGAGGCACGAATTTCCAAAAATTCATCAAAGATATAGGGCACGATTTAAAAAAAAAATCCTCAAAAAACTTGCAGCTTCAGGCTCAAAAATCCGTCAAAAAAATTCTGCAATGACCCCCACGATTTACTAAAAAAAAAAAAAAAAACCTAGGTCGTTGCAAACCCACAATTTTTCAAAAAAAATCATGAAAGAAAACTCCAAAACAATTTGATGCCCTCTAACACAAAGAAAAACACCCCACAAACTCAAAAAGTCGTGATTTCTTCAGCACATAAAAGACTACAGACCTATAGCAAAAAATGCAAGAAAGAGGCAAGATTTTTTTTTTTAAATCGTGCAAAGGAAATCAAACAGGAAACCCACGAAATCATCAGTCACATGCCATGATTTGCTAAAAAGGAGTCACTCATGCACGTGCAAAACAAACGTGTAAACTAGAAAAAGCCACCCACAAACGTTTCAAAAGAATCATGCAAGAAATCACGATTTTGAGGGTCGCGATTTTAAAAAACCCTTGACGCCAAAAACCAAAGCAAAATGTAGAAGACAGGTGACGAAAAAAAACCCACGAAACCCTCGCGATTCCTTGCTGCAAACCCTCGAAATTTCTCGTTAAATTCGCAATTTTTCAATAGGAAAAATCCGCAATTTTCAGACAAAGAGAAACCCTTGATTCTTAGTTGATAGAACCCTCACGATTTTAAAAACAAAAAAAACAAAAACTTCCAAAATAATTTTCCAAATTTTTCTGGGTAAAACCACAATTTTTGTTAAAAAAAGAAAAAACCTTCGATGCTCAAAAAAAAACATCCTTGCGATCTTTTAATAGCCGAGATAACCTTCAATTTTAAAAAAAAAATTGAACGAAAAACATCTTAAAAATTTTCCAAAAAATTCTTAGGAAAAGCCACATTTTTAATGCAAAAAATTCGCCAAAAAAATGAGCCTATGCTCTGATACCATGAAATGGTAATTGATTATAGTTATTTGTTATTAACAAGGAGAGGAATACTCCTTTGAGTAATAAAATACAAGACGATGTTTCTAAAAAGAAACAGTCGTGAACTAAAACACTAAACTGAAAGTAAACTATCAACTAACAAACAACTAAGATGACCATTAAATATTACAATAATACTTTAATATTTATATATATAATATATATAAGTATATATGTGTATATATATGAGTTAAAATATATATACGTATGTATATAGGTATATATATACGATATGGATTTAATATATATATATATAGATGATGATTATATTTTAATATTTATCATGCTCATAAAAGCATGTATATAGTAATTCAAATCTGCAATTATTAAAGCTCTTCGAGAGGCATTGTAGCCTACATTGAAGGCTCTTTTTATGGAGTTTTACTTGGCATTTAAGCCATAGCTATAATCATGATAGTGGCACATCTTTCCTTAACTCCTTGTAAGCCACAAAGTGGCAATTTAAAAACCATTAAAGGAATGCATTTTTATCTGCATTGAAAGATCATAACAACGAGCTTAATATGATAGAGGTCAAGCTATTTTGTTGGGGTGAACATTGCTATTTTTAGCTTGCAAATTAATATGTATTGGGCGCCAAACTTCAAGAGAAGTGGATAGTAATGAATGTCAACGGTGTTGGGAGAGAATCGGTGGGGCATATGTTAGACAAAAACATTTCTTTTAGACATTGTTTGAATATGCTGGAGACGGGAAGGAGTCGAGGACTGCAGGTTATGTTATTGTGAGTTTTTCATGAGAGCTTTTGGTAATGGCTAGCGATGGGAATAGGGAATCCATGGCCTTTTGGAGAGGAAAGGCATTTGCATTTTGTGATTTGTTTTGTATGTTTCCTTCTCATGTATGAGAATAACAGCAGCAGGTAGGAGGAAGATTATATGCATCTTCCATTCATAGTTTGTGAATGTGCAAGAATAGAAGAGTAAAGTGACAGAGCACGGGTGAAGAGACAGTTCTCTTTTAATCTTTCTTTTCTTTCTCTGTTGCTTTGTTTCATTCTGAGTTGATTATAAAGAGAAGGCAGCGACTAAAAGGAGAATTCTTTCATTCTCTTTCTCTGGGTAATACCAGTGAGCTAGAACCAGTTTATTTCTTCACGAACAGGCAGAGATGTTTATGTTGGAGCTTCGATGGCTGTGTAATTGAGTCTTGTAATTGAATCATAAATAGCAGGGTTACCCGGGGACGTCCCAGGTACCAGGGGACGGCAAGGGGACAGGGGGGGACCGTCCCCCTTTTTTGCAAAAAAGTGGGAAACGTCCCGGGGACGGGGGGACGACTTCAGCCAAAATAGGGACACCTGACAGTCCCGGGGACAACAAGGGGACGGCTGAGCCGTCCCTCGACTGTCTCGGGGACGGCCGGCCGTCCCCCGCTTTTTAAAGCACCCAAACACAAAAAAAAAAAGCAAAAAATTTAAAAATAACGCCCTGCCTATGTGGCATTTGTGGGCCCCACCATGTTTTACTCTCTTATGAATGAAAGGAGGCCTCTAAAAGTTCATTATTTTCATTTTGTTTGTGTAGGGAGCCAAGGGTTTGAGAAGAAAAAAAATTGCAGCCATTGAAGGAGAAGGAGCAGTTGTTTGAAGGAGGAGAGGAGGTTGAAAGAGTGTTGTTGGGAGTGCAAATCCATCAAAAAGGTATGCATTTTCTTTCACCATTCTTTTTTTTTCATTTTTTTTGCAAAATATGAAGTATGCATAGTCTGATTTTTTTTATTTTTTTCATTTTCAGTCAACACTTGCATTCTAAAAACAAAAAACATGAGCAATAGTGAGGGTGGGAGTGATAGTGAAGTTGAAATGCAAGTTAGAAGGCAAACTAGAGAGCAAATAACCCCTACCCAACACCATCATTCATCAACCAATACCAAAACTATGAAGGACTATGCAAAACACCCAATAGACAAAAAAAAACCATTCCTTCAATTTGTGACAGCCATGGGTGAAAGACAAAAAAATTCAGGGGGGAGTAGGGTTTGGTTGTGCCATGTTTGTGAAAAGGAGTTTAGGGGCAGCTACACTAGAGTTAGGTCTCATTTTTTGGGTGAGGTGGGCCATGGAGTTAGAACGTGTCCTGCATTGACAGATGCACTATTTATAGAGTGCCAAACAATTCAAATGGAGTGTGATGGTGGGGTTCAAACTGGGTCTCCTTCTTTCCCAAGTTCACAATCATCTATGCCTACTCCTACTCCTAGTCCTTCCACGGTTGGTAGTAGTGTTATCTTAAGAGGAAAGAGGAAGGTGATTGGTGGTGATAAGGGAGCCTCAGTTGAGTCCATGTTTCAAAACCAAGCACGAGAAACCTGTGAATCCTCCATTGCCAAATTCTTTTTTGCCCATGCCATTCCATTTCATGTGGCCCGTTCCTCTTATTTCAAACAAATGGTGAAAGACTTAGTTGCTGTTGGTCCTTCATTTGTACCCCTGGAGATCATAAGCTACGCACCACCCTCCTAGACAAAGAGTACTCCAAAGTTAATGTGTTAATGGAGGAGATGAGGCAAACATGGATGAGGACGGGGTGCTCTATAGTGATGGATGGGTGGACTGATTGTAGACGTCGGCCACTCATCAATGTCATAGTCACATGCCCTGCTGGTTCTTATTTTCTTAGAGCCGTAGATTGTTCAGGGAGACGTAAGGATGCTGACTTCCAATTTTCCATTTTGAGAGATGCCATAGAGGAGGTTGGGGCTGCAAATGTGGTGCAGGTGATCACCGATTCAGCACGTGTGTGCAAATCGGCTGGGTTGATGGTGGAGGGTACTTACAGGCACATATTTTGGACCCCATGTTGTGTTCATGCATTGAACAATGCATTGAAAGACATAGGGAAGATGGATTGGGTGAAGAAAACGGTGGCAGAAGCTAGAGAAATTCAGATGTTCATTTGCAACCACCACACCTCACTTGCTCTTTTCAGGACATTTTCAAAGAAGGAGTTTTTCAAACCTGTTGATACAAGGTATGCCATTTACTTCATTTTGTTTCACTTTCAATTTGTATTCATAATCTAATTTTGTTTTAAATTTTTATTTTTTAATGAATCATTGAATTAATGAATGTAGATATGCCACATACTTCATCCTATTGGAGAGGATGCTTGAGGTGCATGAGCCTCTACAGCTGATGATGGTCAATGCTGAGTGGACTAGAAGGCCTAATGCAAGTTCTACTCAAGGAAAGAGCATCAAACAAAAGATCCTCGATGATGATTGGTGGGCCAATGTGAGGTAAGACATATTAGATGGCTGATTTTTATATTAAATTTCTGATTTTAATATTTTAATTTTATTGTCCAATGTTCCAACTTTTGATGTTTCTAACATGTCAAATAACTTGTCAACTAATTATTTTGAACTTTTTGTTTGCATTTTGCAGATATATTTGCTCCTTTATCTCGCCCATTGTAGATGTCATTAGATATGCTGATACAGACTCTCCTAGTCTTGGAGAGATATATGAGACATTTGACACTATGCTTGGGAAGATCAGGCAAGTTATTTTGGCAAAGGACCCCACTTTGGATTTATATGAGCAACACATTAGGCCCATTGTGACGCGGAGGTGGAATACAATGAACACCCCGCTTCATATGGCTGCCTTTGCTCTAAATCCAAAATGGTATGCACCAAGGGATGGTAGGGTGCCTCCATGTGATGATCTGAGGTTTTAGATGGGTTCACACGGGCCATTGAAAAGATTTATCCAGCCGAGCAAGCTTCAATACTTCGGTCACAATTTCTAGACTTTGCTAATCTTAATGGCCCAAACTTGAGCAAACCACAGGCGAGGTTGGATAGAGCTATATTAGCTCAAGGGAACCCTATTGGATGGTGGACCTATCATGGGAGAGATACACCGCAGTTGAAGATACTTGCCACTCGCCTTCTTGCACAGGTTGCTAGTTCCTCTGCTGCAGAGAGGAATTGGTCCACATATGGCTTTATCCACTCTGTCAAGAGGAATAGACTTACCTCTAGACGAGCAGAGAAGCTAGTGGCCGTTCATAGTGCTCTTCGGCTTCAGGATCGACAGACTCCAGAGTATCGACAGACTCCAGCTCTACGGTGGGATATTGATCCCGAGGACGCGGCTCAGATAGATGAGGAGGAGACAGCTGAGGGCTTGGTTGGGGTCCCATTGGCTGAGGAGGAGCATTACGGTGGCAGTGACTCAGAGGATGACTCTGATTTTGATGCAGTTATGAGAGATGATTAGGGGCAGCAGTGCTCTTTGTTTATTTTGTAAATTTGTATTCATTATTGACATACGATATTGTATTTTGATTTTCATAGCAAACTAAAACTTTAAAACTATATGGCAGCAATGTAGCCTTTGGGCATTTTGATATAAGTTTATAAATTATAACTTGGAGGTTGTTTCATGATTTGTGTAACTGTATGTTAATTTTGAATGCGTATTGACTATTGACTCTATTGAGTATTGGCATAATGTTGAACACAAATGTTATATGTTAATGTTCTATAATGTGTATTATGCATGCCTTATTCATGTTATCTATTGAATATTTAAAATTTCCCTATATTTTTAAAATTTTCCCTATATTTTTATATAGCCGTCCCCTGCCGTCCCTAATTTTGGCCTCAAAAATCGGAAACTTGGGGACTCGTCCCGCCGTCCCCTGCCGTCCCCGTCCCGGAAACTTGGGGTAACCTTGATAAATAGAGATAATTCACTGTTGAGAGCAGAGACGATATTTTTGCTGTTAGTTCTTGGTATTTTTCTGAAGGTATTTTGCAACAAGTCTGAGTTTTTCTCCAACATTGCTAGCTGGGCTCTTGAGGAAAGTTGCATTTTCTTGGGAAATACTATGCAAATCACTTTGACTATGATTTTGGAGCTCAAGTGCAGAGCAGATAAAGAATATCTCAGGCATGTTTTATATTCAATTTTCTTTGTGTAATTCTTTGTTTGTATTTTATAATTTTCCAGATTTTTAAAGAGGAAGATTAGTTTCTTTTTGAAGAATAAACCAAGTTAAAACAGAAGAAAAATTGTCTAATTTTCCAGATGGAAACAAGAACTTAAATTGTTCTCTTCCATTGGAAATGAGCAGCAAAATAGAAAAATAATTTGCTGCTGTGTTAAAATGATTGATTTATCTCATTTTCTCAGATAGAGATTATTTTCAGTTTTATATATAAACATTTATATAAGTTTACATAATGAATATTTTTACGATATATAATTATTTAAATGTGAGATGCGCAAGATGCTTTCTCAGCTGAGTTAACTAATTACAGACAGCTTTATAAGCTGATTTATTGAAGAATTTTCAACACTTGAACATAGTATTCCTTTGAACCAAACAAGCTGGAATTTTATATTATATGATTACCAGAATTGTTATTATGTCCTCAAAAATAGAACCGTAAAAGAAAATCATTGAAAGTCTGAACTACTTTAATAAAGAAGTGATCTTTTATTATTGTATTGACATTATAATATTTTACATATTTTGACAAGTAGTCATTAATTAAAATATGAGACCAAGTGTCTCGAGTCAATGACATTGTGTCATCATTATTAACCAATTATGCATAAAAATGGAAGAGAAGTTAACTCTCATGGTTCAAATTAAAGACTTGAACAAGTGGCAGTTGCCAAGTCCCAAGATGTTATGAAAACGTAACATGGGTATTCAAAGTCAGAAAAGCATAACCAACCTAGTCGTATACTGACTTAGTGAGGCATTACATTATGATTTAGTAACTTTATGAAAAATCAAACCAGTTGGTCAAATAATCAATTTATTAAGAAAGTTTTTGATATTAAGAATCCTTTCTCAATGAATATTGTGATTTAATGTACATATTTTACTATTCAGGTCAGTCCTGTCTTGAGAACATTTCCTAGGCTTGGCAGGTACCATCTACTCACTTGAGTTGAGACATGCAGAGAGGTAGGTATTTTCCACATTTATTGGCAGCGGTACTTATTAAAGTAATGTTTTATATTGTAATGGTCAATTAGCTTTTAGGGTAGACTTTAGGAATCTTCTTTAATAAAGTCATATTGACTTTAGATATTTTTCGTATGAGTTGTTGTCCTTATCCTTTGTGGATAAGATAAGATTTTATCATCCTTATCCTCTGTGGATAAGATTTATCTTTTTGCTTTATGAGTTGTCAATCTTATCCAATGATTTGTCATCCTTATCCTCTGTGTGTAAGATATTTGTAATCTTATATAAGGATGCTTTTGCTCCTTATTTCTTAATAGATTTTTATGCAATCTTGGTTAACTTTCTGTGTGCTGTTTTTGTAATAGTACTTATTGCTTTATGAATCATATGAGATCTCTCAGTTTTCTTAACAGACTCAAAGGAACGCATTTCTAAACAAAGGATCTGTGAGCAGAATGACTTCTAGACTTCAGAGAAAGGATCGGTTCTCTTTGGGAAAATATACAGCATTCCAATTCTTAACAAGAAGCACAAGCTCACCTACTTTGAAATATATTATAATTGCAATCAATTATTAAAAAAAATTCAATGCCACTTTTGTGACAAAAAGCAGATATGGAGCTACTGTGAGACTATTGGAAAATCAAACTTCATTTCAATTCCAATGATTTAAATAAGTCTAAGGCTAATCTTTTCTAGGTGACAGCCAAGCCAGACACAAATTTAGTAATTTGGGTATCAGACCCCCCTTATCAAAGCCCATTAGAACATATATTTTCATTTACCTTATGTATTGTCCAAATTTTGTACCACCATGTTTCAACCTCATTACGAAGCTCTAGAATAAATTGAACCCTAACTAATCCACCTACACCGAGAGGACTATCATGCTCAAAACCAGTATCACTATGAAATCAGATTCCAAATCTTAGACTAGAAATGATGAGGAAAGGATCTTTTGTGACATATGACCAACTTATGAGCTTTATATTCAAAAAACAATAATGAAATTGGTATGACCTATTTCAGGAAATTGCAACATGCCTAGGCTGGGAGTAACAGGTCTTAACTCATGTCATACATGTTCAATGTTCAAAGGAGGTGAATTTTAGGCTTGTTTTTTGCAATTGTGAGTTAACTAGGTAGTTCTGGTCTCCAATTGAACAGAAGTAATTGATTCATGATTTTGTAAGAAACCAACATGGTGTTTCTAAGATGTCTCTCAGCTAACACTTCTCATATTTTTTGGAAGGTAAAATGTAAAGCTAAGTAGAATTGATTTTCATCATCTTTTTCACTGAGAATATCAAAATTGTGCAAAGCTCCCCTTATATGGGAAGTGTAACAGTCAGAGATGATTGCTCTTGTTTTGGTGAAAAGGAGATGACTTACTTTCTGGGACCATCTCCTTATATACTATATTCTTCTTGTAATATTTAACTTTAAAGTTAGTTATCTTAAAAAGAAAGGGTATACTGTTGCTTAGCATTCATGCAAGTGTGTATTTAGTACCATCACACAATAGAGAAACTTGGAATGCATTCATTAATATAATTATAAATAATATCACAAATCTAAGGTGAAGGCGGGAACACAAATTTAACAAAATGTGGACCTGATTTGAGTAACAACATATCCTCACATAACCACAGAACCGTAATTCTTGTTGAAATCTACCTTATATAATATGCAATGCAACTGTAAAATAGCATCCTGTAAACATAAATGTAACCAAGGAGAGGAAATAGACTGCAACGAGTTTAACATTACCTCAGATGGTACTGGAGAATCAGCCTCAACTGCACTGAATATGTCTGAAGCATTCCTCAATACACTCACCTCTGACCTTGCAGCATTTCTACTTATTTCAGATATTTTAAAATTTCCTTTGTGTTTCTCAATTGTCTGAATCACTATCTGTAAAATAGATGTGCATACCTTCAAGTTGTTTCTTCTTCTTTACTGGCTGATCTTGTTCAGTTTCTCTGCTTTGCCACCTGATTTCTTCTTTAACAAGGCTTGTTGCTAAATTGGAAGCAGACTCATTTTTTCTTACTTCTATTTTATCTGGGATTTTATCTAAATCTTCTTGTTTGTTCTTCGTGTAATTTTCAAGGGTATTTGAATGCTTCTCATGCTGTTTGACATCAAGATCAACTGCCCACATTTTGTGTGAAGAGAAAGAAACAGGAAAGAAGAAAGACCACTAGATAAACATCACAAATTAATTCCACAGAAATACTAAATATATCTTCCACAACACCACCAAATCACTCACCTGATAAGGTCTCAATTATTGAGAGGGAATTTGAGAACATATAAGTCTGTCAAAAAGACAATGAATGAGTTGGAGCCACTTTTCCGTCACTAAAATTTAAGAGATACAAAAAATGGCCGCAAACTAGAAAATAAAAATAGATTATTTTTCACAATAACAGAACACACCTGCGAATCAACACTTAAAAAATCCCAGACTTCAATAGAATCTGATACATTTGGAAGTATCAGCAAATCCTGCAAATAAAAAACAGAATCATTCTCACAAAATAGTTGGTTGCATCTTTGAATCAACATTTAAAAAAGTAGAATTCATTTAATTTTTTTAGTCCATTATATTTGGAAATGAAAATATCCTGCAAACACAAGTCCATATAAGAGCAAGTCTAGCACATGAACAATCATACAGATCTTGTAGTAAACTAAAGAAGACTCTGTATGAAATTTTAAATATTGCAAATATGATGAATTAAATTGAAGGACACACATTCCCATTGGTTGTATGACTATGTAGTATGTACAGTTAAGCAGAAGAAAAACAAGCCCAAGGATCCAAAGAGAGGAGGGCTGAGAAAGGATACGAGCATACAACTCCAACAGAGAATATAGATTAGACTTTACTTTTATTTTCTTAAGATATAACATGTAAGAGGACCACACATTCACATGTAACTTCTGATCTTGACCTACTATTCTTATCCTTTTGAAAGTATTCTCAAGTTCTTCAAACACATAAATTTCTCCTAATATAATGCTTGAAAGGAAGAAACAAGTAAATGTCAAAATGAACTATCAGAAGAGCAAAAGAAATAACGTAAATGTGGAATAAAGATACCATTTTAATCTTTTCTTAAGAAAATGGAAGTAAGAGAATACATCAAGTAGGTGCTTTATCATAGAAAGTACCAATATAATTAAAGGATAAATGAAACAATATCGTGGTAAATGTGTGATTGATTATGAAAACTGAAAGCCAACCCAATATGTCTAACAAACAAAAGGCATACATAGAAATGCGTAATGTTAATTGAAGAGAAAAAATCCTAGTAGGCATACATAAGAACTGTCAGGTGGACAAGATGACAATAACCACCAATAACCTTTGGCCCTGATGTATGGTATGCAAGAGACGGAGAAATTTAGAGATTTATTATATTGCTTAGTTTACATACTTCTCAAGGAGGCCACAAGTCAGCAGCTCATTTGGTGTCATGTCCCCCGAATTGTAGCAGTGGGATATAAAGCATCGAAAACAAGATAAACAAAATACATATTAAAAGCATTAACTATTTAATATTAATTATAATTATCAAAGATAATATTATAATTAATATTGTAATTACCGAGATATAAATACTAAATATTATAATCATTATAACATATTAACAAAAAATACATAATATATCTATATAAAAGATTGTAACACATTGTAATAAAATAACAGCGTACATATTGATAATTTTTTGTTATTATACTTTAATGATTAAAATACAAAATATTAAATTACAAAGGATCAATAAACAAATAAAATAAATATAAATATGAAAATATATATACAAAAATCTAAATTGCAATTTAAATATTATTATAAATAATATTATAATTATCATGCAGTCATCAAATAAAATATTTAGCACTAATTACACTTATTAATATCTGATTAAAATTAAGATATTCACACAATAATTATTTACAATTATTAAATCTGATATTATTATTATCTAAAATTAGTTGCACCAATTACTAAATAATGCCATTAGACATCTCTAAGCTTTGCACCGATCAGAATTAGTTAAAAGGTCATGACAATTCAAAAGAGACACCAATAAGATATTTAAAAGACCCCAAAGTCATTCGAAAGGCATGGAAAAAAGAAACATATAAGGAAATAAAGATAGACTGCCACTTTCGGGTGAATACCTAGACTTCTAGAGGCTGAGACCTGCTAATAAGCATAAAGACCATAAATAAAGTAATATCTTCTAAGACTAAATCAGGCTGGAAAGGAGGATATATGGGAAATCAGAAAAATAAATAAAGAATAAACAGAGGTGGCAATACATTCGGGTGAAAGTCAGATTTATGGGCTGTGATCTACTAAAGGGTAAAAGGAACTGATAGGCATAGCTATTAGTATTATTATGATATGCTTAGAATTTATAGGATAGATCAATAGATATATCTATTGTTATTTGTAATATGATCAGAATTTATAGATTAAGATGCATTTGTTATTATTTGCTTCTAGTTTAGTATATCCAGAATTTATTGAGTAAGATAACTAGATGTGTTATTGTTGTTTGTTTCCCCTAAAATATATATTGGGAAATCTATGGAGTAGAAATACAATAGGCAGATCAGCAGATGTATGGAATAAAAAAGATAAAATGAGGATTATAGGGGAGAGGCAGCGAAGGATAGAATATTATATCATGAACCAGATCCTTTATGAAGTCCTACTCTATGAATCATGGGAAAAGAGAAGGAGAGGTATCTGCAGAAACAGGTAAGTAGTTTCTATTATAAAATAAACGATTACAATGTATGCTGGAAACTAACAAAGAAGTAAATAAATGGTAATAAATGAATGTATTAACAATTTAGTTGATGTTTGTCATATATACATAATTTATATGATAAATTTAATTGTGTCAAATAGAATATGTTTTCTGTATATATATAATATGTTTGTTGATATATATATATATATTGCTGAGTAAAAGAATTGAACTTCAAATATTAAAAAGAAGAGGAAATATAGAGAATAAGGGATTTATATATATATATATATATATATATAAATAGGGAACTAAGAAGTGTGTCTATAATGCTCATGCGAATCTACAGATCCGTCACTCATCAGGTATGAGTTCCATCATAATAAGAATTAAGAGAATAACATGTAGAAAGATTTCATTCAATTTAAATGTAGTTGATAATTATAAATGTACTTTAATATATTATGATTTGTGAGAATATTGAATTATCTTACGAGGGATGAATATATTGAGAAATCAATTGACATGCTAATAATCGATAGAGAGAAGGAGACTCGTAGTGAGTACACTCACAGGGAACATGTCTTAGAGCAACAATCTGAGGTAAGTGTCATCAGCCGTCTGAATAACATTGAAGGTTATGTATTCTGGAAATTTGAATTGCTACATACAGTGAAGGATTTACGGTATGATGACTAACCTAAATCTTATTAGATTAAATACCAGTTGGATTCATAAATATTTCATTCTGTGATGACTTGTGAATACAATTTAATATATCTAATGATGAATGAATGCGTAGAGCGATTTAACAATATTGATAGATGTATATGTCAATATAATGAACTTCATATATACAGCATAAGTGATTGACAAACAGCTTGAATAGATATAAAGGGATATTATTTACAAGAGTCCAATAATGATGCTTGCAGCAATTATTGTATATCATAAGCTACTATGACTTTACTTTGAGAATAGACTTCAGGCCAAAATTCCCTTTCGCTAGCACTCAATAAGGATAGGGAGTTTGTGGAGGGAAAGGCTGGTAAACTGGTCCATTGATGGACGGTCCCAAGACAAGGTAGGAAACCTTGAGGGAGTCCAATTAAAGACCATGCACGCGCCCTTGGCACAGTAAACCTACCATCCAAAGAGGTTAGGAAAAAGGAAACAAGGCAAAGATCTATTCCAATCAAGAGTATAAGTCATATCAGATTATGTTAGTTATGCACTAGTTGATAATAATGCATTTCATTTATCTTATTCCATCAATCTTTCATTGCTCTTTATCAAACAATCTTTAAAATCAAAATTCTAATTTGTGCATTTTATGTCTCTAATAAGGGGGCATTACATTTGGGCTGTCATCTGCTCACTGGATCAGCAAACTTGTTACTTGTTTATCCATTATTGATATTACTCGATATTCAATGATGTACATACTTTTATGGAGTAACAACTGAACTATCCCAAATGAAACTCAGATTTTATATTGAACAAAAAGAGTTCACACCTCCTAATTGTCATTCGAGAATTTTTGTATCCATTAATTTATGTCTGTGGCATGCAGATCCAAATGGCAAGATTATTTATTGCACATTTCATACTTACAATCAATTGATTATTTTCCAAACTGTTATGCTGATTGTTTATACATTTCGACTTGAATGGTTACACCAGAAATATGTGTTTTCAACTTGCTTTCATTACTCTCAGTTGGCTGGTTTTTGTACTCAGATTTGCATCTATCATGAATAAAGTTAGCAAAGTTTGATTGCACAATTGTTAATTCAAATAGTAATTAGTTAACAGTTATCAAGAAATGCATAATTTAGATTGGTATTAACTCTAATTTAAGCAGAAAAAAAATCCTTGGAGCTGTTGCTTACTTTTCACCTTAATAACTCAAACACCAAAACTAAATCCTAATTGCAGCATGCCAGCAGATGCAGATCAATTCATTAAATCATGGGTCAAATGCACAAGAAATCAACAAATTCCAATCTAACAAATTGTTCAAGTTTGGTCAAATGCACAAGAAATCAAGAAATTCCAATCTAACAAATTGTCAAGCTTGGTCAAATGCCTTGTCCAAGCAATTAGTACGCCAAAGCAAGAGTTGCAAAACTCTTTCCACACCTTCTCTCTCAACTTGCAGCAGTGGGGACCACTGCTCAAAAAGTGACAACCAATCTAGCAGGATATCAATTTATATAATATTGCAGTGTCAGAGCAGTACTCCAGATCAAATTTAATCTTCGACATCATTCCAAGCACTCCTAGTCAAATCCACAAAGCCTGGTTTGACATATTCAATACCACATAGCTTTGACAGTGTCAGCCCTGTTTTGCAAACTCTGGCACTTCTAGAAATCGACAAAATGGAAAATATTTATGTTACCAGATCTGCCTGTGGATCCGCTGGATTTGGGTTCAGTTTGAACCAAATCTGTGATCCAGTCCAATCTGCCTGTGGACCCACTAGATTTGGGTTCAGTTTGAACCAGATCCGTGATCCAGTCCAATCCACCTGTGGACCCACTAGATTTGGGTTCGGTTTGAACCAAATCCGTGATCCAGTCCAATCTGCCTTTGGACCTGCTAGATTTGGGTTCAGTTTGAACCAGATCCGTGATCCAGTCGAATCCACCTGTGGACCCACTAGATTTGGGTTCGGTTTGAACCAAATCCGTGATCCAGTCCAATCCACCTGTGGATACCGGCAAGGTGCAAGAGAGAGGGATTGGGTTTGTTTGGGACAAACTTGGGTGAACTCGAGCAAGATCCGGGGGAACCCAAGCAAACTGAGAGAAAATCTGTCCATTTTTCTGCCTTTTTTTGGGGCTATTTTTTTAAAAAATTCCACCTTTGACTTTGCCTTTTAAAAAATCACGAAATGGTGTGCACCATGAAGGTTTGTGTAGTTTTGAAGATCTTCATTTCAACCTGGTGGTGGGGGCTCTGCCCCTCAACCCCACCCTGTATAGTGATGAGGAACGCATCAAGGGCACTGCCCCCAAACCCCACAAGGGGCGCTGCCCCTCAACCCCACTGGGGACACTGCCCCCATAGAGCTATGGGACATGAAGCCAAAGCAAACTGACTTGGATGCTTCCGCTTTCCAACATGTTACACTTGAGTCCAAAAGTGAGCACTATTTGTGGTTTCTTCAAATGTTCCTACATCATCCAATGTCAATGATGATGCTAGCGCTAATGATTTAGATAATCCTTATGACGCTGAAAATTGATTGTTAAACTTGATATTATTATTTTAAAATTGAACTTGAAGTTTGAACAATGAATATTTTATAATATTTATTATTTATGTTTTAAATGACATTAGAGTTTATGGTGGTTTTGTTGATTATATTATGCTATGTGCTCTTCTAGACCTAATTCTTGTTTTTAGTCTGCAAATATGTATATATTTATGATTTTTACATTTTTTGTATGGACGAAGCCAGCCCCAAAATAATTTTTTGCCGGATCCATGAACCCAAACCAAGATTCATACCAGAACCAGCAACTTAGGAAAATATGAACCAGCTAAAGGCAAGCAGTTGCCTCTATTGTAACTGCCAAATAGTAATCTTCTTCACTTGTATATTAATGTACAATAGCTATTCATCAAATTGTTGGCTACATAGTCCAATTTTGTTTGATATATACAAGCTCTTGCATGATTGCATACAATTTGCAAAATATCACTTAAGTAGTTAACTAAATCATTCCAAGCACACTACAGAACCTAGTTGAACACACTCGATACCATACAGCTTCAACGGTATCAGCCCTGTTTTGCAGCAGAACTGAGAATATATGACCAAAAATTCATAAAGGTAAAGGCTCAAAATAATTTTAAAATCACACAAAAAAGATTGTGCTTTAGAAGGGGACAAGAGGCATCCAAATGTGTGTTTTCTGGGGCGAGCCCCAGGACCGTAATGCATCCGTAGCATTGTGTGGATATCCAGGAGCAGTCTCCATGTATCCTAGACATAAGAAACAGAACATATACCCTACATAAACTGCCCATACCAAGGATATTCACAAGATTGTTTATCAAAAGGTGATGAGATGTGTCAAAATGCATCCTCGTCATAAAAAGATTGGCAAGATGTATGCACAAGCAAAGAGGCAAAATACAACATACATGCTTCCACTGTATTTGATGGATGAATCGGGGAAGAACTGCTACTTGATGTTTGGAAGCTTTTTATTTGTCAAAATGCATCCCACCTAAACATAAAAGTTTGTTGGAAGTATGAATAATTATAAGGCCCACGACCTTGATGCTTTTGATGAAGACGAATTTGAAGAATAGTAATACTGAATTAAATATTGTCTTGATTGTAATTTGAATTTTCAATGTGTAATGAAATTTTAAGACTTGAGTATTTACTATTTACATTTTTGCAAATTATGAATATGATTATATGAGGTTGTTAGTTTTTATGATCAGATTAGATAGACAGAATTTAATTCAAAATCATACACAATAACACAGCATACCCTGGGAAAACCCTCCACTTGAGGGAGAAAAACCCAGCAACAATATATCACTTATATATTGAATATCAATGAATGTCTCCTTTACAAAGAGGCCGATATGGAGGCCAATTAAGAGCACCACAATCTGATGCTAATACAGCAACAATATAATGCAACTTGCTGATAGCAAACTCGACCTCCTTCAATAATATCGATATGCACTTGATGATCTTCTTGATACACAAACTCGCCCTTATGTATATCGAACTTATGATGGACAATGAATATGAATGAATGAATGATCAAATGGCACCTTCATTATATACAATTCGATGATGAGAACTCAAGGGTGGTGTCTCTTCAAATGCACAAGGTCGGCCACCAATGAGAAGATGTGATCCTTCAACAAATCGCTGATTATGTAGGAGGTCGGCCTCAAGCATAATAAACAAATATTAAATGTTATTTAATAAAAGACGTGACTCCAAGATGAAGTCATATCTTCTAAATGTCGGCCCCAATAGCTATGAATAAATATTAGTTAACGAAGTGCCTCTTCATTGATTATTATGTTGCAATTTAAATAGCCATTAGGCTACAATTTAAATTGCCCTTCATGGATCGAACTAGGCTGGAAGTAGAAGCCCGACGCTGTCTTTAACATCAACACTCCCTCTCAGCTAGGGAGGATACTTCCAGCTGCATAAGACATATCACCTCATCGTGATGTCAACCACAATGGCTACTCCCATATGTGGAAAGGAAACATATCACCTCATCGTGATATCAACCATCATGGCTACTCCCATGTATGGTAAATGTGCACAAGTGCTCATCACAGAATCACTCAACGTGATGTCGTCACCTCATCATGACATTCACCATGGCTACTCCCAGAGGGTGAAAACACAAGTACAAGAAAATCATCACGGACTCTCTCACGTGATGTTGTCATGGAGTCACACACATGACATCCACCATGGCTACTCCCAGAAGGTGGAAACAAGGGCTTTCACCTCAAATCTCTCTCACAGAGAGAAATGCATTAACAAGGGCTTGCACCTCAAATCCTCACAGAGAGAAATGCATTAAAGAAGATCACTGATACTAAGACTCCTTCTCAGCTAGGGCTTCATTCTCCACCATACCAAGCTTGTTTCGAAAGTACACAAACTTTATTCTAGAGAGAGGCTTGGTGAGAATGTTTGTTGTCTGCTCATCAGTGCTGATATATTTCAACTGGATCACTTTCCTCAATACCATATCTCTGATATAGTGATATTTGATCTCAACATGTTTAGTTTTGTCATGAAACACTAGATTGATAGAAAGCTTCACACAGCTTTGATTATCACAATGAATGATAGTCGGCTCCATCGATTGTCCAAACAATTCTACAAGGAGCTTCCAAAGCCACATTGCTTCTCAAGCTGCCACACAAGCTGCAATATACTCAGCCTCTACTATACTTAGTGCCACAGAAGACTGATTCTTGCTACACCAGGATATCATCGCAGACCCCAAACTGAAGCAACATCCAGAGGTGCTCTTCCAATCAGTAACACACCCTGCCCAATCAAAATCAGTATATCCATGCAGCTTCAAGTCCACACCAGAAGAATATCTCAAGCCATACCCAATTGTGCCACGCAAGTATCTCACGATATAATTTTCTACAACTAGATGTATTTCAGTGTTCCAAGGAGTTTTAGGGACGGGGACGGTGGGACAGCAAGGGACGCGTTTATGGGATAGGAGACGGGGGGCCTAAGTTTGGGGACAGCCGGGGGGGGAGTGCTGAAATACATATAGTACTTAAAAAATTAGTTATAAAAAGATGTATAACAATATAATTATATAATTGTAGAAGCCTAAGGAATAAGTAAAGTTAACACATATAAACAGAACTTAAAACTTAAAAGTTTAAACACAATAACACATTGCAATGATATATCTTATCATTTCATTGAACTAGTGAACCACTGAACATTGAAAATCAAAATGAAAATATAGACATTGGAAAATGAAACAAGAACTAGATGTTTCATAATCTGAATTTCATAATCATGATTCATGAATCATAATTACAATCAAGTATCACTGTATCATCAATGTTCAAACTTCAAATTTCAATAAAGTCAAATGATTGATTTTAAAAAATTAATTTAATTAAACATAAAACTTTAACTTTAATTTGTTTTTAAATTTTTTGACTAAAATCAATACATTTTCAAGGGGACGTCTCAGAGTTTCCTTGGGTGGAGGGGACGTTTGGAAGTCTCCCAGAAGTTTCCCTGGAGTCTCCCAGAAGTCTCCCAAAAGTTTCCCTGGAGTCTCCCATGGGAAACGTCTCCCTCCAGGGGGAGACTTCGAGGGGACGGCGGGGGGACGTGGAGACGGCGAGGGGACGGCGAAAGGACGTTTCCTAGGCGTCACCCTATCTCGGAAACGGGGGGACGCATCCCTGTGGAACTATGATGTATTTGCCTTGGTTCACACATGAACTGACTACATGCACTCACTACATAGTAAATATCTGGTCTGGTATTGACTAGATACATCAACAATCCAATCAACTGCCTGTACATAGTAGGATCCACCAGATCTGAACTAGCTGCAACCTGCTTAAGCTTATGCAAGTTGGTCTCCATAGGTGTAGACATGGATTTGCAATCCATCATACCAAATCTCTTCAGAATATCACTGGTATACTTCCCTTGACTTAGAATGATCTCATCAAGCTTCTACCATACCCCCAAACCAAGGAAGTAGTGCATGAGACCAAGATCCTTCATTTCAAATTCAAAAGTTAACTCCTTGCATTTGATAATGAGGTGATCTTCTCCAGTAAGAATTAAATCATCAACATAGAGAACCAAGATTAATGCTTTGCCATCAATTACCTTGAAGAATAGGCTTGAATCAGCATCATTCTTGGAGAAGCCCAAGCTTAACAGGTAACGATCAATTCTTTCATACCAAGCACAAGGAGCCTGCTTAAGGCCATACAAAGCCTTCTTGAGCTTGCAAACATGAGACTCCTTCCCATGAACCTCAAAGCCATCAGGTTGCTCAATATATACCTCTTCCTCGATTACACCATTCAGAAATGTTGTCTTCATGTCCATCTAGTGAATCTTCCATCCTTTAGATGCTGCAATAGCAATGATGGTCCTGACTGAAGTATAACGAGCAACTAGAGCAAAGGTTTCCTCATAGTCAACTCCCTCTTTCTAAGAGAATCCTCTAGCCATGAACCTAGCCTTGTACTTCTCGATGCTCCCATCAGCCGCATGCTTGATCTTGAAGAGCCACTTAGAAGAAACAATAGATTTTCCTTCATGTCTAGGTACGATGTCCCAAACATCATTCTTGAGAATGGATTGATACTCTTCAGCCATAGCATCTTTCCATACTTGTTGACTAGTAGCTTCCTCAACACTGGATGGTTCAGACTCAATGATTTGACTCATCAAAGCAACATAGCTTGAAAACTTATGAGGTCTCTTGCTCTCTCTGAATGTTCCTCTCGGGGCTGCAAACCTTTCTGCCTCCTGCATTGTTTACCTAGCCCAAAGACGTCTCTTACAACCAATCACAATGTCTGTAGGCCCATTAGTAGGTTCCAAAGGCTCAACTAGATCATCATCTTCTTTAGGATTAGTAACCTCCCTCTGAATCTCAGGAATATGATCAACTTCCATATCCTGAGGAGACTCTTGATCTTCATTGTCTATCTCCATGTGGATGCCCTTAGATCTCTTGAATGCAACATCTTCTTCAAATGTAACATCCCTACTAATCTCAATAAGTTTCTAACCTGGAATATAAACTCTGTAGGCTTTTGAAGACTCACTATAGCCCACAAATATTCCCTTCTTGCCAGATGGTTCCAACTTTGTCCTTTTGTCCTTAGGTACATGAACATACACTGGACAACCAAAGATCCTCAAATGACTTACTTCCGGCTTCACCCCTATGAATGCTTATTCGGGAGTCATGTTCTCCAAAATGCGGAGAGGGCTTCTATTCTAAACATAAACAGCTGTCCTAGATGCTTCAGCCCAAAGGAAGGTTTGCAAATCTTGATCATGAATCATGGCTTTGGCTGCTTCTACAATAGATTTGTTCTTCCTTTTTGCAACACCATTTTGTTGATGATTGTAAGGGACACAGAACTCCCTCTTAATCCCTGCTTCAATGCAAAAGTTACAGAAGCTACCGGAAATGTACTCTCCTCCATTATCGGATCTCAGAACTTTGATCCTCTTCCCGAACAAGTTCTCTACCTAAGCTTTAAATTTTTTGAACCTCTCTAGTACTTCCTCAGATTCTTTAGATTTCAAGAAATAAATCCAAGTCTTTCTAGAGTAGTCATCAATAAAAATAATGTAATACAAGAAACCACTCAAAGAAGCAACAAACATTGGACCACATAAATCAGAATGAATAAGATCTAGAATACATTTAGATCTACTTTCACTACTATGAAATGGACCTTTAGTATTCTTACCCAATGCACAACCCCTGCAAGTGCCTTCATGCTCCTGGTTGAGTTTCAAGAGGCCAGTGACCATCTTCTCCATGGTAGGTAGTGCTCGAAAGTGAAGGTGAGCCAATCTTCTATGCCAAAGTTCACACGAACTTGATGAATCATGCAATAGAGCCTGAAGTGGACGGGTGCAAAGTCTATAGAGGCTCTCATGTCGAACTCCAATCACCCGAGCAGTCCTGATATTTGAGTTCTTTGGCCATGCAAGAACTTTACCTTCTGAAAATGTAACTTGGTACCCCTTGTCCTCCAAGGCTGAGATAGAGACAAGGTTTCGCTTGATACCCGGAACAAATAGAACATCACTCAACTGCAAGGAAATGCGGGACTCCAAGTGAAGAGAGGAGGTCCCAACTCCTTTCACAAAATAACTAGCATCATCTCCAATAATTACTTGAACACTAGAAGCTCTCTCCACCAAATCAGTTAGATGCTCTCTAAATCCAGTGATGTGGCAAGAAGCACCACTATCAATCAACCAAGTATTGTTGTCGGTAGGCACATTGCTTGAAAGAGCAGAATAGAATAGAAAACCACTTGAATCCTTCTGTGGAGAGATCTCACCAACATCTGCAATGGAAGCCTGTTGCTTAGGCCCGATTGGACAATCCTTTGCATAGTGACCATATTTGTCACATCTAAAACATTGAACACAAGAGAGGTCCTTCTTTTTCTTGAATGCACGAACACCATCAGATCCTTTATCTCTATTCCTCTTGAAATATCCTTTCTTTCCTTCTTCCCTTTCTTCTTCAAGGATTGAGTAGCAAGAACATGAATGTCTTCATTAGTAGAGCTTTGACCAATACCTCTCGCAACCAACCTTGATTTTTCTTGTATACAATCTGCCCTCAAGCAATCAAACTTAGGGAGTTTTGATCTCGCACTGATTCCTTGAATGAATGACTCCCAAGATGAAGGAAGACCATTAAGAGCCAACATGGTCAAATCCTTGTCATCAACAATATGGCCAATAGTAGAGAGTTGATCTCTCAACTCGGTCATCTTCATGAAGTATGAGATGACGGATTTTCCTTTCGCCATCTTGACATGATGAAGTTGTTGCTTTAATGCAAGAGCTTGACTTGTGTTGTTGATCTCATACATCTCCTCCAAAGTCTTGAACATGTCTCCTGCAGTTTTCAACTTGGAGATGATTGGCACAATGTGGTCTTTCACGGAATCCACCAACATCTTTTTCGCTTTAGTGCCATTTCTCTTCCATTGTAACTTCTCATTCTCATCGGTTGGTTCAGGAATTTCGCCCTCCACGAATGCTGCTAACTCATTTTCTTCTAAGGTGAGCATGACTCTGAACCTCCAAGATGTGAAGTTAGATGCGCCCTCAAGTCTATCTTCAATCTTGAGCCCGTTCACCATCTTGACGATAATATAGATGCAATCAAGGATGAGAATAAGAATGGAGGATACCATGTTAGTTTTTATGATCAAATTAGATAGACAGAATTTAATTCAAAATCAGACACAATAACACAGCATATACCCTAGGAAAACCCTCCACTTGAGGGAGAAAAACCCAACACAATATATCACTTATATATTGAATATCAATGAATGTCTCCTTTACAAAGAGGCCGATATGGAGGCCAATTAAGAGCACCACAATCTGATGCTAATACAGAAACAATATAATGCAACTTGCTGATATCAAACTCGACCTCCTTCAATTATATCGATCTGCACTTGATGATCTCCTTGATACACAAACTCGCACTTATGTATATCGAACTTATGATGAACAATGAATATGAATGAATGAATGATCGAATGGCACCTTCATTATATACAATTCGATGATGAGAACTCAAGGGTGGCGTCTCTTCAAATGCACAAGGTTGGCCACCAATGAGAAGATGTGATCCTTCAACAAATCGCCGATTATGTAGGAGGTTGGCCTCAAGCATAATAAACAAATATTAAATGTTATTGAATAAAAGACGTGACTCCAAGACAAAGTCATATCTTCTAAATGTCGGCCTCAATAGCTATGAATAAATATTAGTTAATGAAGTGCCTCTTCATTGATTATTATGTTGCAATTTAAATAGCCGTTAGGCTACAATTTAAATTGCCCTTCATGGATCGAACTGGGCTGGAAGTAGAAGCCCGACGCTGTCTTTAACATCAACAGAGGTATTACTGTATGGCGTATTTCATTGTTTCACTATTCTATGGCATTATGATCATATGATTATAATTTTGAGCATGCTTATGAGTCTATGGCATTATGTTTATAATTTAATTATATATATATATATACTCCCGTACCCATACCCATACCCGTACCCTAGGAAAAAAAATTGCCGTACCGGCGAACCCGAACCCAAACCTGCATCTGAATCCTTACCCAAACTGGCAACTTAGACTATATTTGATGGGAAAATTGGGAAGGGACTGACATTTAATGTTTAGAAGCCTTTTATTTGTGGGCATTTGATTTCGCATGCCTTTTTAAGAAAGGCTCTACAAGAAGCACTAAAATATTAAAAAAACATTTTCCCATCAGCATTTGACAGAAACATGAACAATCATTCCACATGAATGATATTACAGACCCCCAAGAGCCCTATAATGGTGCATTGCAAGACCACTTTTAGATAGAAGCAAAAATGAAGTGTGCAATCAAATCTAAGAAACCATTCGAAAACCAGATAAGACTAACTGCAGTAGAATGTATTACATTCTAAAGATGGGTAATTTGTTTTCTCTCATTTTCAAAGAAATTAAGAAAAATTGGTATGCAGAAAACAAGAGGACTCTAACTAACAAAAGCACACACTCAATGTCAATTTTCATTAAATTTAATAGGGGATATAAATGAAACATTGATTACTCACTTTCAAATACTTGTCGAGCAAATTGCAGCGCTCATGAACAAATGAAGCATCCAGACTTGATGCGAAAATTCGTTTAGGAGGTAGATTCAGGTTATATTCTGGAAAATCCTTGAGTCGTCTATGAAGCTCTTCAAAATGTCGAAATCTATATGCATCAAATTTTCCACAATCCTTAAACAAAGTCAGGCCAAGTCCAGCATGAAAAGTAAATGGTTCCAAAATCAATGCACCCTTAAATGACAACATCTACAGGCACTAGCCATCAACGCAACAGTTTTAAAATAGCATCAACAAGATGGAATAGTTACAGCTAATTTTTCAAAACATTTAATTACAATACCTTCTTTTGATTGACCAAGAATGATTTGCATAATCTGTCACAGAGACAGAATATACAGCAATGGTTTTAGATCCACTTTTAACAAAGTTGGCTCCAAAAACCTGCAAACGAAATTCCATAAGAATCTTTGCATAGCTAAAAAGCCATTAAAAATTAAAGGATGAAATTATGTTTCCCTTCTATTTACATGACTTCATAGAGCATTCTATTCGTTAGGAATCCAATTATGCACAATGTTTAATGGTATGATACACATCATAACTCAGAAATGCAATGTGCAATCCCCCTAACTAGTTTTCTATCTCTATGTAGTCTACAGTCTCATTGACCATGGAACACAAAGCATCTTCCCCTATCAGTACACAGAACAAACCTATTAACCAATTCTGGCTATAATTTTGAACATTAAAATGATACTTTCTTCCTATATGATCCAATTTGTGTCACATTGACCTGACAGTGAGATAAGTATATACTTTGCAACGCAGCTGCTGACAGGGTAAAGTTGCAGCTAAGTGAGAGGTCTGAGAATTCCTTGAAGTTAAATTTGTTGTTCCAGAAATGAAAGAAATAGCATCTGATGAAGAAGCCATTGTACCACTAGTAACTCTACTCTGATCATCATTCTCATTATCCTCATCTTCTATTTTTACAGCCTCTTCCTGGGCAACAGTCAAGATGTCTGGACCATCCCCCAAATAAAACGTTGTCCGTTCCCCTTCCTGCCAGCTATCTACACGCTGACGGGATCTAGCCCTTTTCCGGCCAGATGCATTGTTATATACCCTACGATACCGGAGCTGATTTTTGTTTCCATGCTTTTCCCGGTCACCCTCAGCATTTTCTAAAGGATGCCTTACATGGGATGTGGATCCACTTCTATTACTTTTACTATCCCATACCTTAACACCAGGTGTACCAAGTCCTGTCACAGTGCTGTTTTCATCCTCCTCACTTGTATAGGAACTGCCACTCTCTTCTACAATCTCCATATGCTGAAGAAAGGGTTCTTCAACTTTAATGTGCTTGTGTAAAATCTGGGGAGGTTGCTTCAATTTGTCAGCATTTTTCATAGCTCTGTCCAAATTATCAGTAGATTGTTTTCTCTGAGGAGAAAAAGTCGTATGCCTTTCTAACAGAGAGGTGTTAGCTATACCTGAATTGTCTGGCTGTTCATGTAATGGCTTCCTTCCAAGGTCTGACTTACCAGAGACTCTAGGATTGACTGTATGTGATGAACTTGTCGCAATATCCTTCCTTACGTAATTACGCCCTTTTGTCCACAAATTCTCTAAATGCTCAGGAGCAAGGGCCTGAGTCTTTCTCCTTGAGATAGTAT
Organism: Sequoia sempervirens; assembly: GCA_007258455.2. Taxonomy (NCBI): domain Eukaryota; kingdom Viridiplantae; phylum Streptophyta; class Pinopsida; order Cupressales; family Cupressaceae; genus Sequoia; species Sequoia sempervirens. The sequence goes on along the minus strand of VDFB02026320.1, from coordinate 94,828,290 downwards.
CAAGCATCTGAGCCCATTCCCCACCTGAGGAATGACGTGCCGGAATGGTCCTATCATTAACACCATGAGTTCCTATCCCCTCAGCATTTTTAGAAGGAAACTTAAACCTCTCTCCAGAAATATCAGTAGCTTTATCACCCTCCTGTTGGGAAGGCTGAGCTATCGAATTTTTTGATTGGACTCCTGCAGATAATCCAAGGCAAGTATATGTTGATTCCTGATGAGGGCTAGAGATAGATCCCATTTGCTTCCCATCAATTTCAACTGATGAAGATTGTTTAGAACTAGGTCCAAACTGAACAAGTTCAACCCCTGCAGCAGAGCGGTCTAAAAAACCGGAAAAGTGATCGGTTGAAGACCTCGATCTTGAAGACTTGCTCTGTTTTGTCTCAGAATCAGAAGCTTTGTTTTGTTTTTCATCTTTATTACTGCGGGCTAAGGCAACAGATTCTATTCGCTCATTGATGAACCTGCAAGTGAAATTAAAGACAACAGAAAGTGATAAAACAACATGAATAACCATAGTATATAGGGCAACTTAGAATGTATTATAATGAGGAATCTCAAATTCAGGAAAATGTATGAAACTAAGGACAGAATGACCAGTGACAGAAAATACTTGGGACTAGCTAAGTTCATGAGGGGACGGATTATAGAACAGGCAAGTAGCTCTCTCGCAATATATCGAAACAATTTGCATTGCAAATCTTCAGGCCTACATGTAAAACTCATAACACCATCCATGAACATCTGTAGAACCTGCAAAGAGACCGTACTGATAAAAACTTGAATTAGAACAGGTTACAGGATACTCAGACAAAAAATTACAGCCACATTTCAAAGTGCTGAAAAGAAACTCATGTTATAGAAGGCAAATTTAAAACTACAGTTAATCACAATATTTTCCAACTTATAAAATAACAAGAATAAGTGAAGATGGCAAAAAAAAATCCAGTATGGCTTTTTTGTCAGTTTTAGGCAAGATAACCTCGAACCTTGTGCTCTGCCTCAGCCGAATAGAGTGCTGGGTGTAGTTTATCATCACTTGCTAGAGTAATCTTCAATCTTGCATCCCTTTCATCCTTTGACAAGCTGCTCAACACTTCTTCACCAATATGGGTCTGTACCACTCGATAAAGCTCTAGGTTCTCGCATACCAAATGCACAATATCCCTGCATTAATGGATTTGTAATTATTAGTTTTAGGAGGATGAATCTTTTTATAATATTGAAATAGTATCTAAATAGAAAGTGAAATTAGCTATAATGCTATCCACCTTGTTAAAAGATCTATAAGATTAACATCCTTGGCCCGCATGCATATCTCTCCAAGAACCCCGTTAATGATGTTTACAAGCTCTTTTGGAGCATCTTGATCAGGTGTTACTTTCTTATACCACATATTAGTTACCCACTCAGACACAAGATGATTTGTCAATTGATCAATGGCTGCCTCAACAAATGGAGAGTCAATTTTCTGTCTCCAACCATTGTGTGTTTGATGAGATGGAGATGGAGTATTACCGAGGGGTACTTGATTTTGTGATGAATGATTCAATGAAGTCACTGTACCTTGTCCTCCTTTCCTTCTTCGAGCATCAAGATCATATGAAATGTAGCGAACAAGAAATATTACAAGAACTGCAGCAGGCATGTTAAACCATACTGAAGAGCTTGTCACTGTAGTAAAGGCAAACAATTACCTCATAAGCAATATTTCATTAATACATAAAAACTGCCAATCAAAACAAAATCACTATTTAGCAAATTAATTTCTAGATAACATCCCCCCAACTACTCTAATCTAACTTAAACATCAATACCTCTATGCAATACCAAAAAAATCAAAAGAGAAAAACAACTGCATTTTAAGTCTCATGTTCCTTATATTGGATTATTCACCAGTTTAATTTCATCCTCAACATTAACTCTCTAAGGATTTGCTATTTTTGCCACATAATATTCAATTCAGCAATAAATTGAACAAATGTATTTTTCAGGCAACCCAAAATATCAAGAAACTTTTACAAGAATTTTTTTTATGGCACATAATAATTAAAGATTTGCTATTTTCCCACCACAATGTCATTTCAGTATTAAAATTGAATAATGTGTTTTCCAAACAGCTGAGAATTTAAAACAGAGCACTTCTGCAGATTTGCTATTTTACAACACAGTACTAAGGGTTAGTTATTTGTTCAACATAATTCCAATTTAGCACTAGAAGAATGCCTTTACTATGCAACAATCCAAAACATCAGATCTTTCAAGAGTTCAACTTTGCTTCCTTTTCCACATAATACTGGTAGTTTTATTTTGTGTTGTAGGAATAATTTTACACTAAAACTGAGGAATGCCTTTTTCATGCAACAACCCAAAACATCAAAATTTGTAAGGTTTCATTGCTTGTGCAGCATAATATTATTTGTTTGGTATCTGTACAGCACAATTCCAATCCAACATTTACCCAAGAAACAATCCAACAATCCAAAACTTCAAAAAAATCTTAAGGGCCATTGTGTACATAAAAGAGAATTAAGGACTTTTTTTCCAGCAAACTTTCATTTCAACATTAAAGCTAAAAAATGCCTATTCCAAGCAACAACCAAAACATCAACAATTTTAAAGGCTCGTTGGTTTTGCAATGTACCATTAAGGATCTTTAAATGCAATTATAATCCAGTATTTAGATTGGCGAATTACTTTCCAAACAACAACCCCAAATATGCAGATTTTGAAATTTCATCATTTCTTGCCATATAACATTAAGGGCTGTTTTGCAACACAATTTCCAGTCAGCATTAAATTTGAAGAATGCCTTTTCCAAGCAAATCCAAAATATCAAAACCTTTTAAGAACTTCTAATTCTTTGCCAAATAATGTTAAGGGATTGCTTTTGCACCATAAATTCAATTATTCAAATTGAAGAATACTTTTTTCAAAACAACCATCGACATCATGATTCATCAAATGTTTTTTAGGGTTTATTGTGTAATTTCAATTCAAAATTAAAATTGATGTATAACTATTTCAAGCAACAATCCAAATCATCAGATCTATTAAGAGTCTGTTACGTTCTTATTTTCTCAACAAGATATAAAAAAATGTTTAACTTTTCTGTGATTATTTCACTTCAACATTTAATATTGACAAACGCCTTTTCCAAGCATTGATCAAAAACATGAAATCTTCTAAGGATTAGTCAGTTTCTCGGCAAACAATATGTGTTCGTTATTTTTCCAGCACAATTCCAATTCAGTAGTATTAACATCGAAGAACCCCAAAACATGAAATCCCTTACGGTTAGTTCTTTTGTCAACGTAATATTAAGGTTTGGTTCACAATTTAATTACTAGACATTATTCCAAATGAAAAGTAAAATGAGGCTTGTTAAGTTTTCCAAGATAATTTCATTTTCAACTTAAAAGTTGAGAAATGCCTTTTACAAACAACAATCCAAAGCACCAAATTGTTCAACTGTTTCTTAATTGCTCAACGTAAAACCAAAAAATTGATATTTTTCCATCATAATTCAAATTAGACATTCAAATTTATAGTTGTCTTTTCCAAGCAAGGATCCAAAACATAAAGCTCTTGCAGATTTGCCACTTTACAACATAGCATTAAGAGTTGTTTATTTATTCCTGCATAACTTCAATATAACATTTAAAATTGAAGACAGTTACAATCCAGAACATCAAATCTCTTAAAGGATGGTCATTTTCTCAACATAACATTAAAGGTTTCGTATTTTCTTCTCACATGGCTTCAGTTCAACATTTAAAATAAAAAATTCTTTACGAAAAAGATCAAATCATCAAATCTTTGTTAATTTCTCGACATAACACAAAGGATTTCTTAAAGTTCCAGCATAATTAAGTTCTCAACATAAAACATTAAAATCAAAGAACGGCTTTTCCCAGCAACAATTCAGAACATTGAATTTTCAAAAAAAGCTTATTGTTTTCCAGTCGTTTGTTTCATACCATAATTTCAATCCCACATCAATCCAAAACATCAAAATATGTAAAGAATTTGATCTTTTTTCTTGCAGAATTTGGCATCAATATCGAATTGTAGCAAAGCCTTTCACTGAAGACACTCCGTATTTCAAAAACAATAACACAGCCCCTATGAAAGGCGGTCACAACCCTAATTTTTATATTTTTTAAAAGAGACAGCTAACATTGAATGAGAAGGAATCAAGCTGTGAAACTTACGGGACATGAGATAAGCAAGGCCGATGACGCAAATGAAGACCAGAACAATGCGCTTCTTGGCTTCCTCGACGAGATCTCGCACAGTCTCCTTGCGCGCCATCATTTTTCTCTTACTCACATTCATCACAAAACCAAATAAACATGAAAAATTCGAAACCCTAGTCACACGGAACCCCGAAAATATCTCCACACATCATCGAAAAAAAATGGACAAACAAATTTATATACTACGAAGATTCGGCATAGCTGATAGCCAAATCTCCCGCGGGTTGGACTGAATTTAATGCCTTGTCATCTACATGCGTTCGTTAGCAAATTTGGCCATTTTAATCTCTCTCTACTTTTATTATCTTTCTTCCCCTTTTGGTTTCACGCAAGTTAAAAATGTGACGCAGTGAGTTTGAATTTTTAGCAGCTAAAGTTGCTCTCTTCCAAAACTAAGGTATCTCATTCATAGTTTAACGTTAGTTTGATTAAATAGTACATAATTTAGTACAATACTAAAAATATTATTTAGTTTTATAAAATATAATATTTTTGGAACGTTTGGTAAATGAAATAGTAAGTTAAGAAGGTTTGATATAATATTTTTGAAACGTTTGGTAAATGAAATAGTAAGTTAAGTAAGTTTGATTTTAAGAAAGTAATTAAGTAGGTTTCAATCTAAATAATATTGAAATAGATAATTTTTAGAGAAGTTTTGATATTTCAAGCATCATCTAAAATTAACTAGTGTTATTCATACAATAGAAAATGAATTCTTGTGAACAACTATTTATGAAATATGAATCAATGAATTTGAATCAAAAATTATGTAATTGAATCTTATTAAAATAATATATAATTTGGGGCGGGGGGCCTAGCTTAATTGGCTAAAGCATCCTTTGCAGGCAAGAGGTCACGAAGTCTAATCTCCCCCCAAATCTACCAAAGGGTAGTTTATAAGGGGACGAATACCGACTAATTCTGCAGTCTAAATATATATATATATATATATATAATTCAACGTGTTGTAAAAAACGTATAAGTTAAGGAGATCTATAATAAACAATTCATAAGATACAATATTTGTTTGAGATTATGTATACATAGTGATTTCCATTCTACAAAATAATAATATATAATTCAACGTGTTGTAAAAAACGTATAAGTTAAGGAGATCCATAATAAACAATTCATAAGATGCAATATTGTTTGAGATTATGTATACAGAGTGGCAAGTTAAGTGTGTTTGATCTTAAGGGAACTCCATAATTTAATACATTTGATTCAGAATAGTATTAGGAAAGGTAACCTCCCAAAAATTCTTAATATGTCATCTATATGAACATCAACTAAAAACGAGTATTAAGTAGATCATTTATACTTATAAAAAATAGATTTTTGTTAACAAATAAATTTAATTCAAAAACTACACATTTTAATTTTAACAAAATAACATAGGAAAAATAACATCTCCTATAAATTTAGATTTTATTTTATATTTTATGCTTTTATTTGGGGGTTGAGAATGGCAGATAGGATATAACTGGGCTTTCCAACTAACCTAATTATTTTGTGCGGATATGCATTGAGGGAAGAATTATGGATTAGTAGTTGTAGCTTAAAAAACTTAAAAAAGAAGTCGACAAAAAGAAAAGGGAAAACAAAATGGGAGTGGCATGATACGTAATTTGAGTCGATGTGAGGTGTACACGTTTTAAAGAAAGATGCGGAAGTTTTCTTTTAATAGTTTTTAAGTGGGATCTAAAAACTTTTGATTTGGTGGTAAGTTTTGTTTTTTAAAGTTAGGCTTTGTTGTAAAGGTTTAAAATAAAATATTTGATATTTAGTGTGTGTTTATAATTAATTTTTTTTAAGTTTTTTAAACCTATTATAAATAAGTAGTTTTGATTTAAGAAATTATTGATTAAATAATTGTCATTTGAAATATTTAATTTAATTATTTAAAATATTTAAAGTTTAGTTGTTGAAGTGATGGACATTATTAATTAAATTGTATGTAGGTTTTTTAGTACATTATCTAATAATTAAATCTTTTAAAAGTTTTGATTATTAAAGTAACAAGTTAGTGGTTACGTTTTTAAAATTGTATATTTATGGATCTAAAATTATCACTATCATGTATCTCTTAAATATAATTATTTCAAAAATAGGAAAAAATATACAATCAATAATTTATTTATTTATTTATTATTAGTAAGCAAAGGTAATTTGTATTGATTTTCAAAAAAAAGATTTACAGTGTTTAATCCAGACTGGGCAACCGCCCCAGAATTCACCAAAAAACTACCATACTAAGCCTAAAACCGAACTACCAAAATATGGTCGCAGCCACCAAAAAACCATCATTGCATGCTAGAGACAGAAATTAACCAAACCAACTAACAGAGATACATAAGAGCAACACTAAACCCCATTAACAACCGAAACCACCAAACCCTAATCACCATACATTTTGTTGAGAGAAGATTTTGAAGTCCCTTGTCCAGGCCAAGTCTTCAACAGGTACCAATCAAAATTTCCTTTTCATAAACTTTGTTCCTACCATGGCCAAATGCCTAAACTCCATGAGCTCCAAACCAACAACATCCAGGATGAAGGGATGATAACGAACTAGGGCATTTCGGTCATCCAAAAGATGTAGGTCCCGTGGACGAGGGATACCCTTGCCAAGCCAAGTTGCAGCCAAAGCTCTATCTAAGCCAACCAACATATCTTTATGAAACAGGCCCCTCATTATCACACAAGCATATGTTTTTGAGACGCCAACGTCAAGCAAGTCGGCTAGCACCCTAGAAGAGATGTTTGAATCCAAGCAATAACCTTCGGCGTCCTCCATGAAAGCTTTCCCAACCAGACATTTGATGGTGGCAAACGTCAGGTAGTTTGGGTGATGAATGATATAATGGAGCTGAAGGGAGGAAATGGGTCCTTCGAACACTATCTGTTGCTTGGAGCTTTTCAGCTCCACAGGCATCGCCAACCCGCGCATTTCCAATTCTTCTGCAGAGACAAGAAGAATGAATCTACTCATCCCTCACATAGACCACATAAGCCCAACCACCACAAATGAAATGAATAGGATGAAGCCACCAAGCAATAATAAAGACTTTGGTGATTGAGCTTGTCCTCCAACTTATGCAAACTGTCCATCACCTTTTAGAGGACCACCATTACGCAAAGGGTCGACGGCATATAATGGAGAGAACAAAAACCTAGAAGGTTCATTCAGATTGATCACAACCTCAACACAGGACCAGCCCCCCTATCCACCCACATCAGCACTTCATAGAGTGTGGTGGCGCCCTCCCTGCCACCCACTACGCCACCACATCGATACAAATTTCTTTCATCCAAATACCATCAGCACCTAAATTAGGCAAGGAGTCTGCCTCAGAGTTGCCTTCTTGCAGGATATGATTTATTTCAAAGTCTTCGAAGCTATTTAAATGGGAGAGAGTAGATTCTAGGAGTGCATCCAGCTTCCAATTCTTCATATGACCCATCCTCAAAGCATTAATGATCACTAATGAATCACTTTCTACTATGATCTTGTGCACCCCCACCTCTCTACAAAACTTGATACCTAGGTCCACCGCTTGAAGCTCGGCAGCGTTATTTGTTCCCACGCACAGAGGCTGAGCCATACTACCCAGTACCTGCCCATGCCAGTCTCTGATAATGCAGCCCGCACCCGACTTCCTAGTGTTACCACGAGAAGCACCATCGAAGTTAACCTTATGCCAACCCAATGGAGGTGGGCACCATTTCACCTCTTCTCTTTTTATGGTGCTTTGGCTTGTCCTGGAGGATATTATGCTAGGAACCTTCAAACCAACCCAGGCCTTCATCATCTTGGAATCCCAACTTGAAAAAAAAGATTTATCACCTGTTGCTCCTACCACTCTTGAATTAGCTAATTCAACAATGCAGGCTTCTAGCTTATTAAGAAAAGATGGGAGAAATACAGCCTCATCCTTGAAAATTCTATGATTTCATTCTTTCCAGATTTCCCAAATCACCAATGATGGGCGAAGCCACCACAAGCACCCAAAAACTGAATTACCACCCAAAGTTGGCCAACTTTTGAACCAATCCAAAAAAATTGAGGGTCGAACCGTCACCCAATGCAACTTGGCACACAACCAATCCCAACATTTTCCTGCAAAGGAGCAATTGAGTAAGAGATGATTGCTCATTTCTTCAGCAGCTTTGTAAAGGATGTATCTTGAAGGGCCAAGGATACCAAACTTTGCCAACCTATCTGTTGTTAATACTCTACCTTCAATAGTTGCCCAAGAAAAAATACCTGCCTTAGGAAGACAATTACTATTCCAGCATAGTTTGTTAAGAATACCCAAATCCCGACCCAAAGCTCCTTCCTATTCAAATACCAACTTGTTATAGCCATCCTTAGCCTTGTATCTACCAGAATCAGAGCCACACCATTTTAGAACATCTTTCCTAGCTCTAATGTGAAGAGACCGTGCCTTTAGGATGTTTTCAAAGGCCTCAACTTCCTTCGTATTAAGTCCCAATTGTCGAGGATCCTTCCATGACCACCTTAGAATCCCCTCTACTTGAGAAGAGGTGAAGTAGTCTTTCACCCGACTTCCCCAAGCCCGCTTAGACACTGCCATGACATTTCTTAAGTTATCGTGTGTTGCGAGTTTACCATGGCCACCCCATAAGTCTTCCCAAAAGAGTGTTGAATTAACATCTCTAACATCCCAAGAGAGATAATTTGAGATGAGAGATCTACAATCGCAAATAAAATTTTAGATTCTTGAACCCTTGGGGAGGTGACTATTTGTGAAGAAACTCGTTTCCTCTTCACTTAAGTACTTCACTCTTAACATTTTCACCCATTTTAGATTTTGTCCCTCATACATTTTCCAGGCCAATTTGGCACCCAAAGCTTTGTTTTGTAGAGAAAGATTATTTAGGCCTGCCCCAGCCATCTTGTGTGCACTGTACACATTCTCCCATTTAATCAAAGGAAGCTTTCTTTGTTCTGAATTACCCTGCCAGAAGAAATTTCTCATTTTTTCATTCAATCTAGAGAAAACATTCCCTATTAAAGGAAGACAAGAAAGCATATAAATTGGCAAAGCTGCAACCATAGTCTTAATTAGTGTCAACCTCCCAGTCTAGGACAGCCATCTGCCTTTCTAGGAAGAGAGCCTACTTTCCACTTTTGCAATTAATGGGTCCCAAAGTTTTCCAGATTGAACCCTCGTAGCCAAGGGAAGTCCCAAATATTTGTAGGGGAGCTTGCCTTTATGAAACTTCAAAATTTGAAGAATACGAGTTTCTAAAACAAGGTCAGTGAAAAAGAAGAAAACTTCAAATTTTTCCAAGCTTACCTCCTAACCTGAAGCATGGGAATAATCAGATAGGATTCTTTTGAAAGTTCGAGCTTCTTTTACCCCAGCTTTGTTGAGCAGCATATTATCATTTGTGAATTGTTGATGTGTTACTGGAGGAAGAGAACTTGTTATTTTTATCCCTTTAAGATCCCCCTGAACTACCACTCTGTTAAAAGATCTACCAAGAGCTTCTGCCATAATGATGAAGAGAAATGGGGAGAGTGGATCTCCTTGTCTGAGTCCGCGAGAAACCTCAAAGAAACCACACAGAAAGCCATTTACAAGTACTGAAAACCTTGGACTAGCAATCCAGCCACGATCTTTGAAAACCAAAGCACTCTAAAACTTTAAACATAAAATGCCAATTTACCTTATCATAGGCCTTTTTATCTCCAATTTCATGAGATCATGGATTACTTTATGGTGCAAGTGATAGAATGGATTGCCTCCTAGGCAATGATAACACAATCATAGATAGATCACCCTGGAACAAATCCTATTTGTTCTTCTAAAATTACCCCAAGAAGCAGAGGTTTAAGACGGTTGGCCATAGCTTTTGCCAAAATTTTGTAAACGGTGTTGCATAGGGAGATGGGCCGAAAATCCTCCATCTTATCTGGTTTCTCCTTTTTTGGAATTAAAGTAATGAATGAGTTGTTTAATTCCTTCGAGATTTTCCCCGATGCCCTGGAATCTTCTATGGCTGCAACAACATCTGAGCCTACAATGTTCCAGCAATGTTGAAATAAAGAACCAGGAAAGCCATCAAGCCCAAGGGACTTATCTGGGTGAAGTTGGAAAAGAGCATCACGAATTTCTCCCTCCATGAAGCTCTTCTAGAGCTCTAGATTCTGCTCATCCGATACCAGCTTCGGGATACATTCCAAAAGATGTTGTGCCGAAAGCCTCGATCCCTCCCAATCATTCAAGAGATTATGAAAATAGGAGAAAACTTCTTCAGCTATTTGTACCGGGTCATCCAAAGATCTCCCATCAGCAGAAATGCTATGAGATATTCAATTAACTTGTCACTTTGCTTTGGTTGAATTGTGAAAGAATTTTGTGTTTTTGTCTCCATCCTTCAACCAAACCTCCCTTGACTTCTATCTCCAAAATATTTCTTCTTTCGAAGCAATCTCATTTAGTTCTTTCAGCAGTTCTTTCTCCTTCAAGAACCTTTCATTATCCATCCCCCATTGTATGACCTCCTCGTTTAGGATCTTCAATTCTCCTTCAACTCTGCTTTTTTTCTACAAAGATATTCTTAAAGCATGACTTTCTCCAATCTTTCAACCTATTCTTTACATGCTTCAATTTTGTTGCCAAGTTGAACATTTTTTATCCAACATTACCACCTTCCTCCCACCAAGCAGTGATCAGTGAAAGAAAATTTGGATCCTTCAACCACTTTGCTTCAAACTTGAAAGGACATCTAGCAGGTTGATGTTCCCCAGCAAGCTCCAAAGGGACAGGGAAGTGATCTGATCCCGAACTTGGGAGAATCTTGCACTCCATAGAGAAAGGGAAGGATCCCATATTGCCTTGGAAGAAAAATTTGTCTAGCTTCTCTGCAATAGAACAGAAACCTAGACACCTATTGGTCTAGGTAAAAGAGCCATTGGATGTTGGGATTTCAAAAAGGTGACTTTGATCCACAAAAGCTTTGAAATCTATTTGAGATTGCGACATGTGCATGACACCTCCCCACTTGTTTGTAGAGTGGAGAATTGCATTGAAGTCACCCCCAATAATGCAAAACTCCAGGCCAACAAATGCATAGACTTGTTCAATTTCCAGCCAAGTTCTTCATTTGTCAATACAGGAATTCAGCCCATAGACATTAAACAATAGAAAACATAGATTTGAGGAGAAGCTCCTAACTTTACTAGCCATCCATCTACTGCCCTCTGCCACTAACTCCACTGAAGCCTTATAAGGACACCATAGAGTCAACAGGCCACTAGCAGCCCCTATAGCAAAAATTGCCAAAGATTTCCAAGACCTCATTATTTTTTCAAAAGCAGCCGACTCCCCAAGATTCAGTTTGGTTTCCTAAAGAATGCAGAGATCCGTCTAAGAAGACTCAATTTGATCCTTCACCAGACGATGCTTGTTAGCTTTATTAATGCCCCTAACATTCCATCTTAGAATTTTCATTTTCCTTCAGGAAGGGGTTCCCCCTTCCCTACTTTAAGCATTTCAAAGATTTTCTTCTACCCGATTACCTCTCCATCGACCTTCAATTTTTCCACATTTGGAGTTTGGCCCCTCTTTTTATGGTCTCTACAATCAAGAGAGGATTTCCCCACTTCTTTATGCACAATTCCCAAATCACCAATACCCGACAAACCCTGGAAACCTTCTGCCAAAGCCGAGTCTGGCCTACACTCCTCCAGACCCCCATACACCAACCACTCTTCCTCCAGATCTGTGTCCCCAATGAGTTGGTCATTTGAGGCAGCCTTTGCCTCTTCTGCCAATTCCATAATTTCCTTGCTTACCTCGATTAGGGAATTTAAGTTTTCCTCTCTGAAGGATTTGTTTATTAGATCCAGTGCGTCACTTACCATGTCGTTTAACAATTGACTCCTATCCCTGTTTACTTTTGAGGCCTCCTCAAGCACCTCCTAGTTTGGAGCAGAAACATTTTTGATTTCTTGACTTAGTTGTTGATTGTTGTTCTCTTCTAAAGGCATTTCGTCCCTAGAGTCCCTTTCATTATGTGTGCCTGGGCAAGGAGTCAAAATGGAGGCCCCATTACTCTATTTTATAATGGTAGAATCCTCCCATGATCTTCGGCCCAAAGTTCCAATCCAATTACCTCTAGGTCTCAGCTCAAAGACCAGAGGTTGAGTCAGTATTCCCAGCTTCGTGTGAATTTCAATTTCCCTCCATCTGGTGCTCGAAGGAGGATTCTCCATGCAAATGCGAACATGGGTACTAATACCATCCTCCCCAGACCATTACAAATGTATTTCCCTAGGTTGTTACCAATATCTTCCAAAATGTTTGCTTGCCAGAATTCAAAGGGAAGACGGGGTAGACTATGCCAATCCTGAATGTATGACATTTGATGTTTGAAAGGATCAAATCCAACCTCCCATTGTTTCATGTAAAAGTCGAAACTATCCATCAACCAAACTCCTTGTAGAATTTCCTTGCGAATAGCAGAAGAAGGGCAAACAACTAAGAAATAGCCATTTTCCAAGTATTTGAAACCCATTTCTGGGCCCCAACGGCTTTGCCACCATCTGATCAATTCATCCCAATTCAAATTCGACCCAAACCATTTCATGATTAACCCATGGAGCTCAAGATGTTTGATTGACGAAGCCAGAAACTTTGAACCTAGCACCATAGACCTTTGATCTGAGCATCTAAATTCATCTTTGGACCAAGCCTTAACAAAACTAAGGTTTCCCCTGGTGCTACGATCCGATCTCTTCTGATTACCAAAGTTTGAAAAAAATTCCCGCCAACAACCTTTTGGGGAGTTTCACCTTCTAGTTCGATGAGGGGAGAAGGCTTGTTTCTGTCATTGCCACCCAGACCCACCCTTGCTCAGATGTTCTTGACCAGAATTGTCGCGGTGCTTAGTACACCATTCTTCCACTCCAGTTCGGTCTCGTACCGCCTTGTCCGAAATTGCCTTCACTGCTTCCTCTCTCTAGGTAGAAGAACCGCCTCTAGCCTTCTCTCCTGCAATTGCCTTGCCCTTTGAAGCACCATCTCCCTAACGCCTATGGGCTCCTCATGAACTCCCTGCTCCCTTCTGCAAATTTTCACTTTGCTCGCACTACTCTGCCATTTTATGATTTTAATAATTATTATATTATATACAATCAATTATTGCTATATTAAATATTAAATAAGATTCTCTATATATATATATGTATATATTATGTTATATTATATTATTATTAATATTATTGTTATATTATTAATATTAGCTTATGCTATTACAATTACTAAAATATTATTATTGTTTTATTTATATTATTATTAATAATATTAATATGTTATTATTATTAATATTAATATGTTATTATTAATATATATAATATCACTATTATATTAATTAGCTCATCTTTGAGTAGGAAAATTATGGTACAAATAAGCAAGTGCAAAAATTGGCAAATGATGGTAGTTTGTAGGATTGCGAGCAAGAAATTGTGCAATGAAAGGATCCTTACACAGGAGGAGCACAAAGTCTAAATACTATCCCCAAATGTTGATGAAGATGAGGTCTTTGTCGACTCATAAATACACATTGAAGTGACCAATTATGAAACTATGGTAGATGAATAAATGTTGAAGGAAACAACCTTAATTGCATGTGTGATTGACCCTAAACAACCCAAGGAAGTGATCAAACAATGGGAGAAAAAAAATTGGGATTGCCAATTTGTTCTAAAATTCATACCAAAAAAACTCATTTTGGTATTCCAATCCAAGGAAGAATTGGAAGTGATCCTCTCAAGAGGAATTTGGTGGATGGCTAACATGTCGATCTATATGCGGAGATGGGTTCCTGGCTTCAAACCGCTCCACTATGAACCATATAACAAACCAATTTGGATATTCAAATGTATAATTTCCACTAAAAATTTGGTATGAAGAGTGTATGGTCAAAATTAGTAGAAGTCTTAGGATACTAATCAACATAGATAAGGAAATCATGGAGAAATTCTCTTACATTTACATGAGATTAAGAATTAGCTTGATCAACAAAGTACCAAATCAAGTCACCCTAGTCTCGAGTAATTGGGAATGGCTTCAACCTATGGAGATTGAGGAGGAGGTACACCTCTATCTAAATTATCGAAGGAGCAACCACTCTACCATCTAGTGTTGAAGTCAATTACGAAAAGAAGTAGGGTTGAAACATGGAGCATTTGGAGGGCTTGCGAGTGAACCCCGACCAAGGATCCAAATCATCACAGTGGGCACCAGAGTAGGAGAAAACTATGGATACCTTAGCCAACCTAAAAAATGAAAAATAGAACATGAGCAAGAATGTGATGGAGGGATGTTGACGGTGTTAGAAAACAAGTCCAGTGAAGATAATGTTATCAATTACCCAAATGAAGCTAAAGATTGGTCATTTGATGACTTGAGGTAGGAGGAGGAGATCAAAATTTTGGACCCAAAATTGTTGGACCAATCAACATCTAAGATTCTAAGACTAAATCTGAAAGTCGCAAAGCAAAGGGGTAAGAAACCAAATGCCAATTGAAGAGTAGAAGATGTTGTTTTTGAAGGTCAAACATCCATAAACAAATCTATGACTATTAAGGGAGGAATTCCCTCCCTTAGGGCACAATGAAGATGACAACTTGGAATGTTAGGGGCCCCAATGCCCCTAACAAACAATGCTTGGTGAAATGTCATTCGCAAAGAATGAAATCTGACATAATATCTTGCAAGAAATAAAATTCACCAAGGAAGAAGGGAAATCCTTTTTAAAACAAATATATGGATGGGATGGTAGATTTGTGTTTGTTGAAGGTGCATTGGGTGGTTTGAGATTTGTTTGGCATTCGCATAAGTTTATAGTGGAAGACCTTCAAGAACCAAAATCATGGTTAGCCCACCACTTCATGCACACCGCATCGGTGCTCTCATTTATGCTTTTCAATGTTTATAGACAAACTAAAGCAAAAGATAAAAGGAAGGTATGGCTAAATATCTCTAATTTATTTTTTAGCTTCAATTGTAATGAAATCATAATAGTATGTGGTGATCTCAACTCAATCTTATCGTCAAGTGAAAAGAAAGGGGGTATCATCCATATGGACCAACGGTAGGAGGACTTTAGACAGTTCTTGTGCAACAACTTGAACGACTTACAACCTAAAAAATGGGTTATTTACATAGACAAATAAATGAAAGGCTTCACTTGTATTGTTGAATTCCTAGATAGATTCATGATTTCTACAAACTAGGATAAGTTCCCTATAATGTTTGACTCCATGATCTTGTCAATCTATAGATCATATCACTTCTTGATTACCCTCAATATAGAAAATGACTATGCCCATTCAAATTTGAAAAAATGTGGTTGCAAGATGAATCATTGAAAGGTTTAATGGTCATCTGGTGGACTCTGGTAGTAGTCCCTAAATGATACAAAATGTTTGAATTTTTGAAAAAATTGATAATCATGAAATAAAAGGTTAAGGAATGGATTAAGAATTTTTTTAAAAACATATTTGAAAGTAAAAATAAATTGAAGAGGGTTAGAAAAGATTGAAGGAAAACAAAGGAAGATAAAATCAATACAAAAATACAATACCTTCACTTAGAGTCTTTGATTTTCTCATTGATGAGCGAAAACACAGTGCACCCTTATTCCATTTGATTTTCTCTTTTATGTTGATATGTGAATTGCTCAATTCTCTAGCATAAGTTTGATATGATTTGATAGTGATAGTGACAAGTTTGATTCAATAGAGATTTTGATACCATGTAGGTATGATAGCTCAAGATTGGATGAGAATGAAGGATGACAGCCTCTAGATATAGAGTCTTGAAGAGGCAAAATCAATGGCTAGAAATGATTGACGGAGGATTAGGGTTTGGATCAAGGATGCAATCATATGACAAGTGTCAAATGATGGATAGGATCTAGGTTTAGGATTGAGATAAGGACCAAAATCCTTATGGCAATGGCTAGGATTAAGAAGTTATGTGAGATGAATGGATAAGATGAAAAGATAGTTTGACTTTTGGATAGGTGTCTAGACAAGGAGTTAGTTAGACATGTGAATGGGATATTTGTCACATGAGGATAAATTTAGATTATGATCCATGTGAACAAGATGAAGAGCTATGATTAGATGGACAAGGATTGAGGATAAAGGGAAATTAAATAAAAATAAATAAATTATTTAATTAATGGGATCATGATGAATGTAAGGAAAGCTTACGTGTGGAAAAAACTCTCCTAACGTAAAAAACTCAGGGAAGAATGCAGAGGTGACTTAAAATTTTTCAATTATAGTTCAATTAAGATACTCATGAAAGAAACAACAGAAATAGAGAAATGTAAATTCACAAATTGGACACCAGATTTACGTGGGAAAACCCTTACAGAAGAAAAACCCACCACACTAAGAAAAGCCTCTTTGTATTACAGTAAACAAAATTACATACAAAGTACAGACTTCACTTTTTGATGTCAATTTACAGCAGCATAATTTCCTTGATCAACCTTGTATAGAACATCCCAATTACAATGCTCTCAGAATTGAATTCATACACACTGATCACACACCAAACTGTTCACCAAAATGATCATCATCTTCAATTACAGAGTATATCCATGTCATTCATGGTCTATTGATCTTCCTCACAAGAACGGTCGCAACAGTCCAACTGCTAGCGGTTCACATTCTACTTCTTTGATTGGCTCAGAACAAACCACGTAGGATATACATTTGGTCAAGGCGTTCAAACAGTGTCACATGTCGGTGAGACACTAGGTCGTGTCTCCTTGATGCCACAACGCCTGACTGTCGTTATCGCCCAGACTCACCACCATTGACAAGAGTCATATCGAGTTCAAACCTGTCGCTTAGACTCACTCTATCGCTAAGACATCATATCGATATCCACTATAGAACCATTGGCCAAAACATCGCTATCTGTGAGAGGTCATACTGAACACAAATCCATCTTGTGCAGATCTATCGGCAAGAGTTCCGCTATCGCCAAGAGTCTTACAAAACCTTATGTTATACCGATGTTCATACCCGTCGGCAAGGCAATAACCATCAGTAAGAGTTCACACCGATCACACCTATCTATCGGCGAGACCAACAATCATCGACAGGAGATCATACCGAAGACATACTCGACAGTTCATATTACTCTTACCAGTCTATCGACAAGAGCAACACCATCGGCAAGAAATTATAGTGAAGTTCATCACGTGGATATCCATCGACAGTTCACAAACAATACTGTCGGTGAGAGAAACACTATCACTAAGAGGTCATATCAAATGCACCAGCCTGTCGGTGAGACCACATCCATCAGCAAGAGTTCTTACCAAATGCAAACTTGTCAGCCAAGAGTCTCCCTGATGACATCCTTGTGAATAACTGTCGGTGAGACATATACTGTCGGGATGAGTTATTTTGAATGTTCATGCCTCTCCCCGATGACTTTAGTTGCCATGAGTCTCCCTGATAACCACTAGGAACCAAACCGTCGGCAAGACAAAATCAAAGTCTCGGCGACCCGAGCACTTCAAATGATTAGAATACAGCTGCTAGTCGGTAAGACTTCCAAAGGGTCTCACTGACTTTTCTCTTTCAGGAGTTTACATGCCAGTAAGATTGAGGCACATTTTCCAACAATCTCCCACTTTGACGAAGATCTTACTAACACCTCCAGAGCACAACAAAACTACTAAAATTCATGGGCACTAAGGCCCATCAAACTGGAACACCACTTAAACTTGTCTATGCTCACTGGCTTCGTCAATGGATCTGCAACATTTTCCAAAGTATCCACTTTTTCTAAAGAGACCTTTCCATCCTCCACCATATCTCGTACAAAATGATATTGAACATCAATATGTTTCGTCCTGGCATGGAAAGTAGGATTTTTTGCCAAACAAATAGCACTCTGACTGCCACAGTATATTGTAATTATCCCTACATTAAACCCAATGTTAGAACACAAACATTTTAACCAAATTGCTTCTTTATAGGCGTGTGTTGCTACCATGTATTCTGCCTCTATAGTGGACAAAGTGACTACAGTCTGCCGCTTACTCATCCAACTAACTGCACCACCATTCATCATGAAAATATATCCACTGGTGGATCTTCTACTGTCAACGTCCCCTGCCCAATCAGAATCCACATAGCCTCGAATGCTGAGAGTCCTTTGTGATTCAACCAAATCGCCATGGTAACACAAAGCATATTCTGAAGTGCCCTTCAGATATCTAAACACCATTTTCACAACATCCCAATGTGTCCTTCCAGGATTTTCCATAAAATGACCAAGTATTCCCACTGCTTGGGCAATGTCTGGCCTTGTACAGACCATTACATACATTAAACTACCAACTGCACTAGCATAAGGAACTCTAGTCATGTCCTCTATCTTAATAGGATATTTTGGACAGTCTTCAACAGATAGTTTTGTTCCCTATAAAACTAGAACAACTAGCTGCTTGCAATCATTCATACAAAATCTCTCTAGAACAGTATTAATATACTTACTCTAACTAAGCCAGAGTTTTCTACTTTTCTTGCCCCTAGTTATTTCCATTCCAAGAATATATCTGGCTGCATCAAGATCTTTCATTTTGAACTTTACAGACAACTGAGATTTTAGATAAAAAATCATTAACTTACTATTGCCTATGAACAACATATCATCAACATAGAGAACAATAATAAGAATATGATCACTTTCAGCTTTGTAATATACACAATGATTAGATTTTGATCTTATAAATCCCAATGACAAAACAAAAGTGTCAAACTTCTGGTACCACATTCTAGGAGATTGTTTTAATCCATACAAAGATTTTTTCAACTTGCAAACCAGTTTTTCTTTACCTTTTTCCACAAAGTGTTCAGGATGGGACATATAGATTTCTTCTTCAAGGTCACCATGAAGAAATGTTGTCTTCACATCCATCTATTCAATCTCTAAGTCATACGCTACTATCAGGTTGCTTTCTTTCACATGTTGACCTCCTCACAAGCTGAGGCTGAGGTTGATCTTCTTCTTCAGAACTCTCAGAACTACTTGAGCTCTCCTCAGTTTCAGTTACATTTTGAATTTTGAATTCCTCTTTATCTGGTGTCGGAGGAATTTCAACTACATCCCTTTTATCTTATGATTTTGTCTCTGACTGTAGATCCAAAGTAGAAGGCTTCAGCTCATGAAAAATAACACTTCTACTATAGAACCTTCTCCGTATCAGAATTCCAAAGCTTGTATCCTTTTATGCAAGCACTCTAACCAATAAAAATATATTTAACAACCTTGTTTTCCAATTTAGATCTTTTTTCATTTGGCACATATGCATATGCCTCACAGCCAAAGACACAAATGTGTCTCAGAGAGGGCTTCTTTCCAAACCATACTTCCAAAGGTGTCTTCTCAACAAGAGCGAAATTAAGAGAATGGTTTATTAAGTAACATGTTGTTGCAACTGCCTCCCAGAACTTCTCCTCCAAGCCCACTTCAGCATACTTCATGCTCTTTCCATCATTGTCATGTTGAACCTTTCTGCAACTCCATTTTGTTGCGAAGTGTAAGGTGTAGTTTTATGTCTTTTAATCCCATGATCTTTACAATACCTCTCAAACTCATCAGACCAAAACTCACCGCCATTGTCAGTCCTTAAACATTTTATTTTTCTTCTAGTCTGATTTTCCACAAGGTTTTTAAATTCCTTAAAAAGACTGAACACTTCTAATTTACTTTTCAAAAAATAAACAAATGATTTTCTTGAATAATCATCAATGAATGATACATAATATCTTGATTTAGACAAAGAAGGAACATTTACTAGACCAAAAATATCAGAATGTATGTAATCAAGTAAACCAAAAGATTTGTGAGGACTGGAGTAAAATGAAACACAGTGTTGTTTACCATATATACAATGTTCACAAAACTCGAATTCAAGGTTACAATCATCAAGCCTTTCAACTAGGTTTTTATTTTTCAAGGTTTTTAAACCTTTTTCACCAATGTGGCCAAGCCTATGATGCCAGAGCATAGTCTTGTCTGCTGGAAGTTTAACTTCCATAGAGTTTGCACTATTAGGAACTTTTTCCTCTTTTTCTCCATGAGTAGCTTTCTGTGACTTTACAGAGACACTATTGCATTACACAACATGTGCATCCAACTTATACAAGGTACCAATATGAACACCCTTAGCTAGCACCATTGAGCCTCTAGTCATCTTGCAACCATTTCCAGATAACGTGACTTGCACTCCAATATCATTCAGCTTACTAACAGAAAGTAATTTCAATCCAGACCTGGTATATGCATTACATCATTGATTATGTTACTCTTCCATCAGGGAATTGAATTCTGACTCTTCCACGACCAACTATTTCCAGAGATGAATCGCTTGCCAAATACACCTTTCCACCATCGTATTTTTCATACTTAGTGAACCAGTCTCTATGAGATGTCATGTGGAAAGATGCTCTAGAATCAATCAACCAGACATCATCTGATGCCTGTGTAGCCAAGGCTGCAATGAAAGCGTCTGCATCACTCTGAGAAGAATCATTGTCGGAAGAATATTTCTTCTTTTTCTCCTCTTTACAATCCTTTCGGACATGACCAGGTTGCCCACAATTCCAGCACTTCACCTTGGACTTCTTGCCAAGAGACTTTGATCTCCCTTCTGATTTTGATTTGGACTTCTTGTCCTTCTTGCCTTTTTATTTTGATATGCCTCTAACAGCAAGAGCCTCCTTCACCATCTCATAAGATTTTCTTCTCATCTCTTCTGATAACAAAAAAGCAACATCTTCCAGCTTAAAAGTGGATGTCATACTCCCAATAGCCATCACCAAGTGATCCCAAGAATCTGGAAAAGAATATAATAACAACATACATCGATCTTCTTCATCAATCTTCACACCCATAGATGCTAACTGAGCAATCAACATGTTGAAAGCATTCAAGTGATTAGCAACAAATGCTCCTTCCTGCATTTTCAAAGAGTACAACTTCTTCCTCAAGAAAAACTTATTCACCAAGGACTTGCCCTGATAAATAGCCCCCAGTCTTTCCACAAAGAAGATGCAGTCTTTTCTTCATGAACATTCAGAAGAACAAAGTCTACTAAACAGAGCCTTATCAACCCCTTTGATTTTTGATCTACAAGGTCCCAATCCTCTTGCTTCATGCCTGTAGGCTTCGTTCTAGACACAGCAAGCCAAAGATCACGATCAACCAACAGATCTTCCATTTTGAGTTTCCACAACTCAAAATTATTGCCATTGAATTTCTCAATTTCAATCTTTCCTGATGTGCTTGCCATCTTAATCTGTAATTCGAATTACCAGACTTCTATAAGACTCCCACTGAACAGAATTGACACAAAAAACCCAACGTACCCACAAGGATAACACAACTGGCCAGTCTTTGATACCACTTGTAAGGAAAGCTTAGGTGCGGAACAAACTCTCCTAACGTCAAAAACTCAGGGAAGAATGCAGAGGTGACTTTAAAATTTTCAATTACAATTTAATTAAGATACTCATGAAATAAACAACAGAAACAGAGAAATGTACATTCATAATTTGGACACCAAATTTACGTGGGAAAACCCTTACGGGAGAAAAACCCACCACACCAAGAAAAGACTCTTTGTATTACAGTAAACAAAATTACATACAGAGTATAGACTTCACTTTATGATGTCAATTTACAGTAGCATAATTTCCTTGATCAACCTTGTACATAACATCCCAATTACAATGCTCTCAGAATTGAATTCATACACACTGATCACACACTGAACCGATCATCATCTTGAATTACAGAGTATATCCATGTCGTTCATGGTTTGTTGATCTTCCTCATAGGAATGGTCGCAATAGTCCAACCACTAGCGGTTCACATTCTGCTTCTCTGATTGGCTCAGAATAGACCATGTAGGATATACATTCGGTCAAGGCGCTCAAACAGTGTCACATGTCGGTGAGACACTAGGCCGTGTCTCCCCGATGCCACAACGCCTGACTGTCGTTATCGCCCAGAGTCACCACCATCGACAAGAGTCGTATCAAGTTCAAACTTGTCGCCCAGACTCACTCTATCACTAAGACATCATATCGATATCCACTGTAGAACCATTGGCCAAACCATTGCTATCAACGAGAGGTCATACTGAACACAAATCCATCTTGTGCAGATCTATCGGCAAGAGTTCCGCTATCGCCAAGAGTCTTATAGAACCTTATGTTATACCGATGTTCATACCCGTCGACAAGACGATAACCATCGGCAAGAGTTCACACCAATCACACCTGTCTGTCAGCGAAACCAACAGTCATCGACAGCAGATCATACCGAAGACATACCCGACAGTTCATATTACTTCGACCAATCTATCGGCAAGAGGTTAGACCGAAGTTCATCGTGTGGAGATCCATCGGCAGTTCACAAACAATACCGTCGGCGAGAGAAATGCTATCGCTAAGAGGTCATATCAAATGCACCGGCCTATCAGTGAGACCACATCCATTGGCAAGAGCTCTTACCGAATGCAAACCTATCAGCCAAGAGTCTCCCCAATGACATCCTTGTGAATAACCGTCGGCGAGACATACATTGTCGGGATGAGTTATTCTGAATGTTCATGCCTCTCCCCGATGACTTCAGTCACCATGAGTCTCCCCGATAACCACTAGGAACCAAACCGTTGGCAAGACAAAATCAAAGTCTCGGCGACCCGAGCACTTCAAATGATTAGAATACAGCTACTAGTCGGTAAGACTTCCAGAGGGTCTCACCGACTTTGCTCTTTCAGGAGTTTACATGCTAGTAAGATTGAGGCACGTTTTCCAACAATGAAGAGATAATAATTAAATAAATAGTAAATATTTATTTAATTAAAGGATTTGGATAATTATAGGAAATAATGGGAATAATTAAATAAATAATATATATTTATTTAATTAATGGGCTAAGGATGGGCTAAAATGAGGTGTGGTTGGGTAAGGTTAGATTTTAGGTGTCTACAAAAATAATTGAAATGGAACTGTAGGATCTAAACCAAAAAAAATTATTTATGGGATGACAATGGTAGAATATGAAAAGGAAAATGAGCTAACAATGACACACTCAAAAATCCTAGCAAGAGAAGAAATATACTGGAGGTCAAAATCAAGGGAAACATAGCTCAAAGAAGGAGACCTTAACACCAACTTTTCCATAAATCCACAAAGATGAGAACAGCCTTAAATGGGACCACTGTGATCCAAATGAAAGGTGGCTAACAGTTAAACACATTGAAGGATAAAGAGACCAAAGTAGTTAACCACTTCCATAACATCCTTGCAAGTACAAATGCTTCCAAACTGAATGATGCTAAAGAAATTTTAAATCGTATCCCAACTTTGGTCACTAAGGAGGACAATCGACGATTAGAGAACTAATAATAAAGGAAGAAGTGTCAAGGAAAATTTTCTCCATGGTGGTTGACAAAGCTCCTAGCCTTGATGAGTTCTTGTCGATCTTCGACCATGATTTTTGGGATACAATTGGTGATCTATGGATGGCCATTGTTGACCAATAAAAGTTTGAGAAGATACTAAAAGATATAAATACCACATCGATTACCTTGATCTTGAAGAAAATTGCTCCAATCTCATTCAAATATTTTCAACCAATATTACTATGTGTATAAGAGTGAATTTGCATCCCTTATGCAAATCCCCTTTTTGCCCTTATCCACCTTAGAAAACAAGTTCAAAGGCTTAATTCACTTAAGCCCGCTGTTGGCGGTCCACTTGGCACCTATTTTGAAAGTCAATGGGGGCGTTTATGTCAGGGACGCCCGCGCGACACATAGACGTCTGCGTGGCGCGCTTACGTCCCTGGAAGATTCCTGTGGCTGAACCTATAGAGGTGTTACACTTCTCATTGACAATGAAGTTGTAACGCCCCCTTCGGCCAACCGACGAATATGGTCATTTTTCTTCACTCCCTCTTCAAATTCACCCCTTCAACATTCAATCTGACTCTTCACAACTTCTTCTGAGCTATTGCACACTTCAAGCTTCCAAACTCACACTCTTTTGCATCCATTCTCACTCACTTTAAGCATTCAAGCACACCATTGCAACAAAAGCTTCACTCTATCACTTCGGTAGAGCACATTTGGGACTACACCATTGCAATAGAGGCTTGAGTTACTCTCTTTTCTCCTCCAAGCAGCCTTGAGTGCTCTTGGTGGAGGTGGTAAGATTCCCTCTGCTCTCATCTATCACTTGGTTGAGTAGCATAGTACTGATTTGTAGTGTTTGCACTATCTTTATTATACTATTTCTTTATCTCATTTCCTTGGGTGTCTGTGGAGGTGGAAACACCTAAATGGGGGTCTGAATGAGGTAGGCCCCTATTCGGCCACCCAACATTTTCCCTCTTTTTGTATGTAGGTGTGCGTGTTGCTAGGAAGATTAGCTGGCGAACGCATTCCTTGGTGAGATCCTTCCTATTCTCCTTACACTTTCTTTTCTACTTTATAACATTAGAGAATATTTCGTTTATTTACTTGTTTCATTCTGGCCTTTTAGTTGAGTAGCTAGGTTGCTAGTCATTTTGGGGGGTTCAACGTTGTCTCTGCTATTGTCTAGTCGTACGGATGACAACGCACTTTAGAGATGCCAATGCAAAGACTGCGCTTATGTCCTTAGATAGAGAGCTCCCTGAGGTGCAAAGTTGAACCTAAAAATGACTCGCCTAGCCCCACCTTAGAACTCGAGATTGTAGAGTGATTGTAGGACCGCATAATCCTCATCATTCTCATCCTTATACCCTACACATTGCACTTAGCTAAGGTAAGTTAGGGAAGCCTCTTGCATCTTGACCCTCCGTGGCCTGGGGTCTTGCACATGGTGGTCCCCCTATCTTACATTTTTGGTGAACCCAACGTGAACCAACATTTGTTCATCTTTTGGTGTTGAGGCTTCCCTCGGGTACTCCACGATTGTTGTGTTCTTGAGTGTTGTGAAAGTTTATGAGCATCACAACCCAATCCACAACTTCCAGGCATATCATGAGGAGAAGTGTACGACACCTCCCGATTGATAGGACAAAGGTTTCGCTTGGTATCTCTACAGGTCTTTTCTCTAGTCCTGCCATTAGTTTGGCTACGTAGGAGCAATTATCAAGGAATGAGATGGGATTCGCTAATGAAACCAATCACGTTCCCACTCCTCCTGCATCTCCCACACCATCATCGGTGGATGAGCATGAGGTCATTCAAGTCCCTGCTAAATATGTGTCTTCCCTCACTAAAGGGTTGGGCGACCTAGAAAAGCATTTGGAAAGAAATCTAAAGATGGCTAGAGTCACTCAGGTTGTTAGTGAATTAAAGCATATGATGGGTAAAGATCAAATAGGCATAGAGCTTCTAATTAGTCTCCTTGGTCTTGCTGAAGCATGCACTCCTTCTAGCAACCCTAGCTTTGCACAAGGAGTCACCTTCAAAGAGCCTGAGGGACAGTTACGGGTATCGATGCCTCCCACTTCCATTTACATGGCCGATGCGGTCCCTTCTATCAGTATCCCTTTCATCCCTGGCTGACCAAAAATTATCAAAGTGAATAAGGTCTCGTTGGGCTTTAGCTTTATCCCTTATGTCACCTCTAGTGGTGGAGGTCTTGGCCAATTGGGTGGTGGAGGCTTTGGTGGTGGCGATGGTTCTGGCAGAGGCCCTACTGGCGGCGATGGCTCTAGTAGTGGCTCTGGTGGAAGCCACACTAGTGGTGGCTCTGGAGGAGGTTCCTCTAGCCCTCTCTTCTAATGACCCTCTTCTAAACACTCTACTTTAGAATATGGGCAAGATGCAAAGCCAATTAGCGAGCCTTTCCTAGGCCTCTACCCAACCTATCTTCTAGCCTTTCTTCTGACATAGCTCATTATCAGTTACTACCTTGAACACTTCCTTCCCTCAGGGAATAAAGATCTCTAAATTTGAGAAGTTCGGTGGCAAAGGAGATCCCCATATGCATGTGTCTACCTTTAACACCCTTTGCATTGACTTCTTCCATCATGATGCATTGATGGCTAAACTATTCCCCCAATCTCTCAAGGACACAACACTTGAATGGTATTGTTCCTTGTCGGACAATTATATTTTCTCATTTAACCAACTTGTAAATCAATTCCTTAGATAATTCCAAGCAAACATTGGGTTGAAGATGACCTTTTCGGATCTCGTCCGATGTAAACAAGGAGATAATGAAAAGATAACTTACTTCATAGCGCATTAGCAAGCGCTCCTTTCACAAATCTCGTATCAGTTGCCCAATTTTGACGTGCAAAAGGTGTTCATAGGCAACTTACAAAGGCCTTGGAAAGATAAGTTTTCCTTGATGAAATACTCTTCTTTCACACATTTGTGTGCAGCTTTACGAGAGTACCAGCAAACAATTGCTCATTTCGGGGGACCCTCTTCGCATTCCCATTTTGAGGGAAAATCCATCATATCAATCTCTGGGAAAGGTAAATCCATTGCGAATGTAGTAGCCCCTGTTGATGAGAATGACCTCAAATGCAACTGGAAGTTCACAAAGTTGTCAGAATCTTATACTTCCATCTTACAAAAGTTGTTGAAGGATAAGATCATAACTTTGCTGACCCCTAAACCTATTAAGGAACCTTACCCTAATTGGTATGATGGGAGCACTTATTGTCAGTACCATTGTGTTAATGGACATGATACCAAACGGTGTATGCAGTTGTGTCATGATATACAGGACTGTATCAAGGACGGTACCATTTATCTCGATGGGAACAAATAAAACACTAACAAATTAGTAGCAAAGGCAAATAGTGAATTGTAGATATACACAAACCCATTTTCGTCACACTCTGTTAACATGATTATTGATCCCACTGATTTTGTTACCCAACCTGAGGCCTATGTTAATATGGTCACGGTAACTTCCACTATTCCACCCACACCTAGTTCGTCGATATTACATTTACATCACAAGACTTACCCTTGAACAACAAACCTTCACCTCTCTACATTCTCGCTCATGTCAATGGTAACATTATAAAAGGAGTCTTAATTGACCCCATGAGCCGTGTCAATATTATTACTGAAGAAACATTGGTATTAAATTCACTGCAAAGGGAAAAATATGAAGAAACGAGATCTACCATTCGTACAAACGATGGTATGAGTCTTAAACCCTATGGCTCGATTACTTTGTCCATCCTGGCTGGACCTAGGACTGTTGACACAATCTTCAATGTCATCCTAAAGTGGGATCTATTTAGAGTGAAGTTGGGCATTCCCTGGTTAGCTTCCATGAATGGGATCCCCTCCGTTATCCACAAGTGTTCAAAATTTTCCAACGAGGGTGTCTTGCATGTAGTACATGACACTGGATATCAACCCTTGGTATCTCGTGGTGTATATTCATTGGATCACTTTTGGGCCTCCCTAGTTGGTCTGCTTCCTCCAAGGACAGACCTACTTTACAAGAACTATGTGAAGTATAAAACTGGGGGCAAAGGGGAGCCAGAGCTGACCCTTCCTATGACAGAACAATCAGTTGCCTCCTCTTCCTGAGAAGAGAGGAGGAAGCCTGTGCCAACCGTTATTCCTTCTCCAAAAGAGAAGGAGAATTCCATGCCATATCCTTCCCCTTCTCATAAAGGCAAGGAGAATGCTACACCGACTGCTCCCTCTTCTCTGAAGAAAGAGGAGAAGCCCATGTCGGCTCCCTCTCCTTCTTGCAAAGGTAAGGAAAATGTAATTTTTTCCCAGACTGCCCCATTCTCTCGCCTTTCCTAGGAAGATTATTGGATGAGTAGGCCCAGTGGCTATCCACTAGGTCCAATGATCCCTCCTTGGTGAAGGCCCAAGACCTCCCTAATGAATATCTTGGACCGTGGTATTATTTATACAGCAGGAAAAAAGGTTCTCGTAGAGAATTTGATCTGTGGCCTCCTACCATTCCTGCTCCAAAGGCAGTGAGCGAAAAGAGGCCTGCTATCGAGGCTCTCAAGTCGACTCCTCCTATCACTCCTCGGCCTGCTCCCCCTGCTCCCGTACAGGAACCTGTTCCTCCACTTGAAATGATCGTAGTGGAAGTTCCTATGGTTGAGCAGGAACCTCTCGTCCCTTCGCAAACTCTGGCCTCTAACTCCAAGAGCCATAGAAACCATCTTACACATGAACACAAGTGCCGACGAAAGGCTCTCCTAGCCGAGAAGGCCACCTCGCAAAGAAAGGAGGAAGAAACAATCGCTCTTGTTCTAGGATATCTTACAGCATCTTCTTCCTCCCTTCCTTCTGCTTCTTTCCAATCTGGTCTACTCCCTGCTTTCGTTGCGAGCACAAATGTGCCTAACCCTAAATGGGTGCAAGTGTTCATTTCTCCTTTGGTGAAGTCGCCTTTGCTGATGTCCATTTCAGATATTCATCCCTTTCCCAAAGCCCATGGATATGGTTAATACTTCAGTTGTATCTGTTGCAGTTCTTTCTTCCTCTTCGTTTGCACCCCTAGCTTCGTCTATGGGGAGTTCATCTCCTCCAACAAAGAAAGAGGCAGAGGCTGGTCCTTCTAACAATGAAGGACATAAGAGGAGTCCACCTTCTTCGCAAGGTGGTCCTGCTCTGACTTGTTATGTCCTTATGACGGAACCAGTCTCAGCTTCTCCTAAATTTGTCACCACTCCCGAGTCATTCGATGAGCTTAGTGGTGAATCTTAGGCACAACCTATCCCATCCACTGAAGAAAGACATGGCTCTCTTGTGGGGTGCATGTTTTACTCAGTGGATGATGTTTTGGCCTTGTCAGTGATCTTCACTAAGTCATTGACTTTGACTCCATAGGAGCTCGATGGAGAGGACCTTGAGGGGTCCTCTTCCTTGGCCCTTGTTGCAGGAGGGCCGGATGCTCCTCCTCTTAACATCCCACCATTGCAGGATCGTCCTCCTTCCCCTTATGAGGATTTAGATTGGGAAGCAAATGACCTCTTGGCCGATCAATGTTAAGAGGAGGCCCTTTTTGATTTTGTGTGTGTGTTTTGTGATGTGTTCCCCCATGCTTATGGTATGTGTGTCTAGATGACTCTCATCACCCCTATTGGTGCTTGGGTACAGACGTGGTTTTTGTGTCGTAAACCTTCTTCTATTTGTATCACCATTCCTCCATGTGTTGTACTTGATTTTTGATAAATTGGGGATGATACAAAGGGTTGGGGGCATCTAGGCCTCCCTTCCATGCTGACCCAAATTTTTATTTTTACCTTGTTTTTCATGCATTCTTCTTGATCTGGTTGGGAGTTGATGATCTTTCACCTTGCATTGCAGTTACCTATTATTATATGAGCTCGAACATATCTGACCCTGCTAAACTAGATCCCCTTGTGTCCTTTGTTTGTATTTTTCTTTTCTCTTTTGCTTTCTCTTAATCTCTCTCTCTTCTTTGCTTGAGTTGTCCCTCCTATGTGTGACAACACTCTTCTTCAACACTTCGACTTTCAAAAAATGAATTCATTGACAATAACTCTTTTCTCGAAAGTCTTCGCAAATTTTTCCTTAGAATCGCATTCTTAACTTGGAACCCTAACGGAACATGTTTCCTTCATCATGAGTTCATAAAGAAAGGACTTGAAGACCTTCCTTTGAAGTGGGAGCAACTTTTATTTACCCTCGTGCGAGTGCATATCCTTCCTTTCAAATTCCTTGATGAAGTGAACATCTTTCAAAATGATTCCTTAATGACGAATCGCTCTAAGAACTGTTACTTTTGAATTATCTGTCCCTTGAGTGGACCCCTTTTTTTCTCACAGCGAGTTCCCAAGGGACCCTTCTTTCAAAGTCTATATTTCGAATGGAATTCTTTCATGTCTAGCTTGGGGGCAGCTTGACTAGACTCATTCCATTTGCCCTTTTGTGTCTAGCTTGGGGGCAGCCTGACTAGACCTTACCTTTCAAATAGTGCGTCCCTTGAGTGGACCCCTCTCCTTTTGAAGGGTTCCCGAGGGAGCCCTTTAAATTTTTTTTTACGGTCTACGTGACTGTCCGCTTATTTGCCTACATGACCACTTTTAACATGTTCTATCTATGGAAAGATGTGTTGCCACTTTCTGACTCTGCAGAGTCCACTTTCTCAGGTTTCCTCCATGCGAGAGATCTTGGGGGTGGTTCCCCTACAGGACCGAGAACCTGTAGGGTGCTTCTTTCAGTGTTCTTCATGCTTGAGTTCATGGAGAATACCTTCCCTACAAGACTAAGAACCTGTAGGGTGCTTTTTTCGAGTGTTCTTCATGCTTGAGTTCATGGAGAATACCTTCCCTACAAGACTGAGAACCTGTAGGCCGCTTCTTTTAGTATTCTTCATGCTTGAGTTCATGGAGAATACCTTCCCTATGGGACTGAGAACTTGTAGGGCACTTTTTTTGGGTGTTCTTCATGCTTGAATTCGTGGAGAATACCTTCCCTGTAGGACTGAGAACCTGTAGGGCGCTTCTTTCTGTATTCTTCATGCTTGAGTTCATGGAGAATACCTTCCCTATGGGACTGAGAACCTGTAGGGCACTTCCTTAGGGCTTCCTTCATGCAAGAGATCTTGGGAGTTGCCTCCTTGCAGGTCTACGGGCCTGTAAGATACTTTGTTTTTCCAACTTCATAGTTTTGAGCAGCTATGGAGTCCTTCGCTTTTCCTGCACCTTCGGGTATGCTAGACCGAGTACTACTTCATCAACGGTTCAGGTATACTTTTCTAACTCTACTCTCTTTTTTATCTACTTTACTGAGCACTCATCAGTACTCATGCTCGCTAAAGTGGGGGAAAAATGTATAAGAGCGAATTTGCATCCCCTATGCAAATCCCCTTTTTTCCCTTATCCACCTTATAAAACCAAGTTCAGAGGCTTAATTCCACTTAAGCCTATTGTTGGTGGTTCACTTGGTGCCTGTTTTGAGTGTCGATGGGGGAGTTTCTATTAGGGATGCCCGCGCGGTGCGCAGACGTCCGCACAACGCGCTTATGTCCCTAGCAGATTCCTATGGCTGAACTTGCATAAGTGTTACACTTCTCATTGGCAGTGAAGTTGTAATGCCCCCTTCAGCCAACCGACCTGAATATGGCCATTTTTCTTCACTTCCTCTTCAAATTCACCCCTTCAACATTCAATCTGACTCTTCACAACTTTTGAGTTGTTGCACACTTCAAGCTTTCATACTCACACTCTTTTACATATATTCTCACTCACTTCAAGCATTCAAGCAAACCATTGCAGCAAAAGCTTCACTTCGTCACTTCGGTAGAGCATGTTTGGGACCATGCCATTGTAGCAGAGGCTTGAGTTCCTCTCATTTCTCCTCCAAACAGCCTTGAGTGCTCTTGGTGGACGTGGTAAGCTTCCCTCTCCTCTCCTCTATCACTTGGTTGAGTAGCATAGTATTACTTTGTAGTGTTTGCATTGTCTTTATTATACTATTTCTTTATCTCGTTTCCTTAGTTGTCTGTGGAGGTGGAAACACCTAAATGAGGGTTTGACTGAGGTAGGCCCCTATTCAGCCACCCAACATTTTCCCTCTTTCTGTGTGTAGGTGTGCATGTTGCTAGGAAGATCAGTTGGTGAGATCCTTCTTATTCTCCTTACACTTGCTTTTCTACTTTATAACATTAGAGAATATTTTGTTTATTTACTTGTTTCATTATGGCCTTTTAGTCAAGTAGCTAGGTTGTTAGTCGTTTTGGTGGGTTCAACCTTGTCTTTGTTGTTGTCTAGTCGTATAGACGACAATGCACTTTAGAGATGCCAGTGTGTCACACTGTTGTCTAGAGACCGCGCTTACGTCTTCAGACATAGAGCTCCTCGAGGCGCAAAGTTGAACCTAAAAACTGACTCGCCTAGCCCCACCTTAGAACTCGAGATTGTAGAGTGATTGTAGGACCACATAATCCTCATCATTCTCATCCTTATACCCTACACGTTGCACTTAGTTGAGGTAAGTTAGGGCAGCCTCGCGCATCTTGACCCTCTGTGACCTAGGGTCTTGCATGCGGTGGTCCCCCTTTCTCACACTATGTAACACAATGTATAAGGCTATCTCAAAGGTAATAGAAAACAAATTAAAATTAAATTCTTCCCAAAATTATTTTAGAGGAGCAAAGTGGGTTTACACTTGGTTGAAACATAATTGATAGCATTATCACCACACAAGAGTCTATCCATTCCATCGCCACAATAAATCAAAGCAATATGGTTGTGAAATTGGACATCAACAAAGTCTACGACAAAGTTAACTAGAGATTTCTAACTATTGTGGATATTCAATTGCATATCAATTGTGAAGTACTCTATTCTAGTTAATGGCTCGCCTTGCGGATTCTTTGAATGATCCCTCTTTCTCTTTGTTATCTTGGTATAATCTCTAGGGAGGGCTATCAAAAATTATGCCAGCCAAGGCCCAATTATATGGTTGTGAAGGTGGCAAATTTTCTTCCAAATATTACTCACCAACAATTCACAGATGACACAATACTCTATGGTCAATCTAAGTTCCAAGAGGCATCCACTATCTAAACCCTCTTGGAAAATTATGATGTTGTCTCTAAATAGATAATAAATAAGGAACAATCAAGTATTTTCTACTTCAATACCAAAAGGTTAACACAAAGGCATATAAAGGTGATCCTAAATTTCAATATAGAAAAATTACCATGCAAATACATGTGAGTGCCTTTATTTAAAGGATCAATCAAGTGGACAACATATGGCAAGATAGAATCAATAGAAAAAATAAAGTTACATCTTGGAAGGGGAAGTGGCTCACACTTGCCAAGAAAATCCAAATGATCAAGGTGGTCTTATCTTCCATTCCTATTTATCAACTTTCAAGCACATAAATTACAAGGAAAGCTAAGAACCAACTAGAGAGTATAATGAAAAATTTTATGGGAAGGCTCAAATGAGGAAAAGTGAATCCCCCTAATTGGATGATTGACTGTTTGTAAGGGAAAGGAGAATGGTGGGGTGGGAATTAAAGAAATTGAAAAACATAATATTGCTCTCGAAGCAAAGCTAGTATAGAGGATGTATAAAGATCACTCTACATAATGGTGTCAAATCTTAAGGAAAAAGTATATGGAGAACAATGACAAAGAAAGAATCCTTACTAACACTGACCCCGCACATGGCTCAAATGTATGGAATTTCACATGTTAAAGTATAGAGCCCTTATTACATATCATATGTCTTAGGTAATCAATAATGGGGTCGAGGCAAAATTTTGGGTGGACTCGTGGAACTCTTATCCACTATTATCTAATCTACCATTTATAAATGCAATTATGAACCAAATAATGTATTTCTCAAATGCATAGGTTAAGGACTTCTTAATTCCTTATTTAGTTTGAGGATAGTGGAATTTGTAGAAATTTGAATCACTAACAATCTCGACTGACAACAAAATTAGATTTATGGAAGAACTTCATAAATGTAGTGTGGTGCTAAACACAAAGGAGGACATTTTCATATGGACTAGTTCAAAGAACGAGAGCTGCTTAGTAAAGACGTGCTACAATATCCAAATTATACTTGAGAAAACTATAGAATGGTCGGCTGAGCTGTGTTGGTTTAAATGGGCACTACCCAAGGCTAGGGTGTTTGTGTGGTCTACCATCCATAAACGAATCTTAACTGTTAATCACCTCAAAATGTTGGAAATTGTTTGACCCTCAAAATGTGTTATGTGTAAATAAAGTGAAGAATATGTAGACCACCTATTAGTTAATTTCCCCTTTGCTAGATTTTTTTGGCATTGGCTCCAAAATTGCTTTAATTGGTCAGGTCCTCTCAAGAATGACATCCACCAACTTTTTTTGGGTTAGCAAAAAATGAGACAATCTATCTAGGAAGGCATTTGAATTACAAGCCCCTCATTACTAAAATAGGAGATTTGAAAGGAGAGATAATATAATTTTTAATGAGAAAGAATCGTTGGTGACGTCAGTCTTGAAAAAAATTGAGGCAAGTATATGTGAGGTAGTTAGATCCAAAATATAGACTTTGGGACCTAGACCATTCACCTCATGAGATGAGCAGATCATGAAGTGTTGGAAATCCCTTTGAATCCCACAATGCTTCAAAACCAAAACTCAAAACAAGGCCAAATAGGCTCTAGTATTGAGTGGTTCCCTCCGCCTAAGGGATGCTTAAAGATGAATTTTGATGGGGCCATGAAAGGCAATCTTGACATATCTAGTGCAAAAATTGGAATTCAAAATGGTAATGATGAACTTTTCTGGTCAATTGCAAAGAAACTACGATCTGGTTCCACTAATGAGGTTGAATTCAAAGCACTCCTAAGAGGTCTTGAATGTTTCCAAGAAAAATAGTTGTCAAATTTGGACATAGAAGGTTACACGCAAATATGTATAAATGTTATTAGGAACAAGAACATTCTAAATTGGAAGCTACAAAACATCGTAGAGTCAATTTAGGGGTTATTAGACACAATGGGGAACTTCACAATATCCCATTGCTATCAAGAAGGAAACATAATGGAAAACTTCCTTGCCAACAAGGCATGTGAACCAGATGATGAGGAGGTTGTTTATGATGGCTACCATAATTGGGAAGAGATCCTAACATGACAAGGAAAGTTGGCATTCATGAGGCGAGGCTCATGGGTGTTAGTCGTTTAATATTTTGTGATGTCCTTTGCTTATTGCTCTTCATGGCTGGTCGATACTCTTTGTTGGTCGATGTCACAATTTCAACGGTCACTAAATAATCTGGCTCTTAATGCAAGATTGATAGAGTAAGTATCATGCTTTTGGATTTTGTGATATCTCCATGTAAGATGAAATCTTAATGGAAAATCTCAAACTACCTTGAATTTTCCTCATGGGGTCTTTAAATGACCACACCTTGATTCGAAAGGCATCTCAAAATGCAAGTCCCTAGAATCTCATGCTCATGTGCAGAGGTTGGATACTACGTGCAACTTGGCTGCTATTCAATGTAAACTCATCTATCGATGAGGAGGAAATTAAAAAGGTTATTGACATCAATCTGTTCTTTGGTGCCCACATTCATGACAACATATTGCTAAAAAAATTCTTAGAAAATTTTGTAATGGTGTCCTAAGCGGATGAGTGGAACCAATGCATAGTAAAAGTCATAAAGGCCTATTTGAAGCCAAATACAAAGGCAATCTTGTTAGAGCTTTCAACATGGAACTGTAGGTTGGTAATCTGGCTAGTATTTTTCACATTGCCACTACCTACAAGAGCAAGAAACTCAAGTAGGTTATCACATTGTTCTGAGAAGGTGTGAAAAGAGGCAATCTGTGCAACTTTAACTACTACATAGGTGTAGAAAGTGAAATATTGTCCCCTAAGTAGATCACAAGGGCATTTGAGGTAGATAAAGGCCTTCGTTTTCTTATTTATCACAAGCCATAGTTGATTGGAAGATGCTTTGTATATTTATATGGCAATTTACATCCTTGAATCTAAAAACACTTATGTACTCATTTTCCTAGGTTAATACAATGGATATTGTGATCCTAAATGTTTATCCTATCCTAAAGATGCAAAACAACTATTATGCAATAAGGAAAAACATAAAAGACACCTCAAAAATTAGCCTAAGGGATTGTTAACACAAAAAAAAAATGAAATAATGCAATTGTTTATACCTTCTCCATGTTGATGAATCCCTTGGTTAGCCCTTGATGTTTAAGATCCTTGTGTGCTCCTTGGATGGCTACGGAGATGACTAAATGCAAGATTGGCAAAGTGATGGGATGCAAATGCAAATGGCTAGATTGACTTGGCTAAAATGAGTGAAAATGCTTGTGAATTGGGTGCTCAAAATGACAGCATAAGGATGCTAAAATGACTAAGTCCCCTAATGCATTAGAAGAGGGGGTATTTATAGAGAAATTTGAATTCTCTAGAGAATTCAATGGTTGAGCCACCAAGGTCAAGATGTAGGGCTATGGTGAGTTGAGGACTCACAAGCCCTCACATTTTGACATGTGGAATATGAGATGGCCTAGGATAAGATGATGTGGAAGTGAGGTGGAAGGGAGGTACATGATGTGGAGGAAGGACAAGTACCTTGGGGGATGAGAAGATTTCCTCAAAAAAAACTTTTTGTCCCCAAGTGAGGATGAAAGTGACATTTGAGGAATTTTGGAATTCCTCAAAAATCTCCATGGAAAAAAAGAAAGTGGTTGGAGAAATAAATGTGAATTAAAAATTCACATTCTTGAGAGAATCTAGTGGATAAAAGAGGGTTTCCAAAAAGGTGGGAATTTGTTACATGTGAGTGAGTTGACAAGTCAAATGTTCTAGAAGTTGCATAGGGATAAAATAAGCCTAAAATGTGAATTAAAAATTCACATGGGGAGGAGAGAGACCTAGGATGAATAAATGTGAATTAAAAATTCACATGGGAAAGAGGGTCAATGCTAATAAAGGAAAATGAAAAGGTTGACTAAAAAGGGGCGCTAAAAGTGGTTAATGACTTTAATTAAGGTTGTGCAAATACCTGATTAAGATAAATAATGAGAGATTAGGAGCAAGTGGCAAATGTAGGAGGATGTGACATTAATCTTTGATTAAAAGGATGCACATCTTAATCATGAATTAATTAAATTAATCCAGATTAGAAAAGAGTTATGGAGGATGTGACAAGGAGAGAGAAAAATGAAGAATTTTAAATTGATTTTATTCAAAAAAAATTAGATGACTATATTAAATAAATTGATGTATTTATTTAAAGAAGGAAAAGATGTAAGGTAAAACATTTAATTGTTAAATTAAATACTTTAAGGACCTTAGGCAGGAAGTGTAATATTAATTAAATAAATTAATATTGATGGAATTGATGAATAAAGAGGTGAATTTGATCGTATGGGAGTGATCAAATTTGGATGTCTACATTTTGCCCCTCTTTGAAATATTGTTAGAATAATAGTCTTTTGAAGAAAAATAAAATTCCGATGGTGAAGGAAGTGATAGGGCTTGATGCTCCAGCATGAAAGAGGTTGAATGAGCTGCCCAAGCGGAGGGAAAAAAGAGGGAGATGCCCTAGTGACTTCCATGAAGGGATGAAGGGAAAATGGTAGGGTATGCCCCCTCTAGAGGGCGGTTGGGGAAGAAAAGGGGCCCCAGATGACTTCTCGATAGGAAGAAATGGAAGACACCATTGGATAGAGTTCGAAAAACTAAGCAACTTTGGCTTTTGAACAGAGTCGATCGGATGCACGGTTTGCAAATGGCAGCCTCAAGAAAGTAGGGAATTAGTTGGAGGAGAAAAAAGTTAAATAAAAGGTAAAAAATACATTTTATTTTAAAAGGGGAAAAAAGAGGGGGAAGGGGTTAAAAGGTAATTTTAGAAATTACCTTGTCACATTGTCACTGTAGTAGTTGAGAGAAGAGGAGAGGAGAGGAAGAGGAGAAAGAGCAATAATGTCGCAGAATTATGACTCTAATATCATTCACTGGGCGGACGAGGTGTAGAGGTTCCACACCCACTATGCGGTGCCCCGCCAAGTTAGTAACAAAACCTTGCTTGTGTATTTTAAATATTTATAGCATGTTATTGAATGTTTAGAGAAAATGTAAAACATGGGTTTTGTTCATGGGATAGAATAGAAAAATGGGTAGATTTTATTTTTACGGATGGATAGAGAAAAAAGATGGAATTTAGGGGGGTAGAGGGGGCTGGCATGGTCCCAGGAGGGGCGAATTTACCCCTCTGTGGGTGGCACCACCACCAGTTGGGGGCGCATTCACCCCAAATTGGGGCAAGTCTGCCTCGCGGTGGGGCGCATCCACCTCGGCTCTGGGCGGATTCGCCCAACGCGGGGGTGCAGACATCCTGGCTCCAGGCGTCTTCGCCTCGGTGTGGGGGCGTGGTCGCCCAAGCTCAAGGTGTATTTGCCCTGGCGCAAGAGCACGGCCACCTTGGCATGGAGTCGCATCTGCCCCGGTGCGGGGGCACATTTGCCTCGGATCGGGGCAAGTCCGCCCCCACTCGGGAGCGCATCTGCCCTAAGTCTGGGAGTATTTTCCCCAGCGCGAGGGTGTTTCCGCCTCGACACAGGGGCACATCTGCCCCACTAGAAGGTAGGTTCACCTTGACTAGGGCGAATCAGGAGGGAGGAGGAAAAAAATAAAATAAATAAAGGAAGAGAGGAAAACAAACGATGTTCCAAGACCGAGAATAAGGTGAACTAACAATTAGACAATATGGACATAGAGTTTCGAGCGATTACAGACACATGAGCGACAGTTGGAGGCACTGACAGCGACTATGGCATCCATGACTAGAGTAGATCATGCAACATTGGATCATGCAGGATTATTGCACTTTTTATAGGTCTCGGTGTTGAGGGCACATCGAGCGATGCTTACAGCACTGATAGAGAGATGGAGTTCAGAGACATCGACCTTTCATCTTCTGACAGGAGAGATGACAATGACGCTGGAGGATGTATGACACATCCTAAAGCTGCCCATAGCGGGGTTGTTAGTGAGTGATGTGGTATCGAGAGGGGCGGAGTTAGATCACACCATTTCAGTGTTATTTGGAAATGAGGATCTACCCATACAGAATGGGAAGTTGGACCTAAACAAATGTTTGTCAGTGAGGGTACCACCCCTACCATTATTTATGCGTGGGTTGATTAGTGGGATATTGTTACCGGATCGTAGAGGCGGTTTTGCAGTTTATGATACATGGAGGTGATTCGACATATTGTTGAGTGATGCGAGGGACAATTCTCGTGGGGTACTTGTGTATTAGCGTAGCTATACAGGGACATGAATGTGATCTGCTACCGGAGGTCAGTGAGTTTGACACACACGACCCTACTACAGGTGTGGGCATGAGAGCACATTATGGTGACGAGACTCATAGTGGTTAGGGAGGGAGAGTAGGATGATAGAGAGCCTATGGCTTGGGGGTATGGGGAGGCGAGGGGCTGGGTTTTCCGGTATGAGATGCAGGGGGATATGGATGGGTGGAGGAGAGCGATAGATGGCTTGCAGGAGAGAGACATATTATGGAATCCATATATGTATCGATGGTTCAGGGGATGGAGGGGGGATGGGGATAGACATAAGGGCTATTTTATGAGCCAATGTATCTTGATTGGGAGTTAGCCGTGCATAGTGGAGATGCATCGACCAAACAGAGTGTTGAGGCAGTTTGGGCTAGTACAGGATATTTTGGGGCGCCTGTCATGTTTCGTCAACTCACCAGAGAGCGACCATGGGGACTTGCTTTGAGACCAAGGCATGCCAAAGTGTTGTGGGTGATGACAGTGCAGGTGCCCTACCCAAGGAGGGTTGTTGAGGTGGAAGATGTAGGAGCGACAATACGGTATGACCGGTGGTGTTGCAACCATTGATGGGAGAGGATTACACTGACGGTGCCTATTGCAGGAGCCATAGGATTCATATTGGAGGATGAGCACTAGGTGGCGAGGGGGGTGGAGATAGGAGGAGACAGACATAAAGGGGAGGGGAGGCGAGGGCGGCAGGATAACAGGAGGATGCAGAGGGTGTTGGTCAGCAGAGTAGAGGAGAGGATGAGGCTGCGGCAGTAGGACAGCCAGAGAGGAGGAGGAGGAGATAGCAGAGGAGGGCTAGGGCGGAGGTGGATGTAGCAGGACTCGACAGTGGGAGAGATGCAGTATAATAGGAGGGTGGGATAGGTCTAGAGCTAGATGCAATACGATAGGATGAGCCAGAGGTGGAGATGATACATGCGGTAAAGGGTGGATCCGTTCAACAGACAAGCATAGGAGGTAGAGTACAACATATGAGAGTGCTGGTGAGGGTTGAGTAGGAGGAGGTGGGAGGGGTGGACAGTAGGATGGAGCACAAGAGGAGACTGAGGCCAGAGGTCAGTCAAAGAGGATGGCGAGTAGGAGACAACATAGGAGGGTCTAGAGTGTGTCAAAGAAGGGGCCTTCTATGCTAGAGATAGGGGAGCGAGGATGAGGAGGAGCCAGAGGGGGAGGTGAGGTCTATAGGAGAGCCGAGGAGACTGATGAGGGTGGGGAGGAGAGGACAACCGAGGAGGATTCAGGTGAGCAGGGTTGAGCGGGTGCGAGGTTGATGTGATGGATGTAGATGGGCCAGATATGGAGGTATTGGAGGTAGAGCCATTGGCAATAGTTCCTTATGTGGCCCCAGAGGATCCCACTGTATAGCTGAGAGGTATTGAGGTGAGACTTCGGATTACAGAGCATAGAGTGAGAGCACTTGAGGCTGAGCTAGGGAGAGTGCAGGCAGAGTCAGAGGGATTATGAGGCCGTTGTTCTCCGCTTCTATGCAGAGATGGGGATAGTGGAGAGGGACAACTTATAGGCAGATATACAAGGAGTGCGGGATGAGTTGGCTAGTGTGAGTTGGGACCGTGACAGGCTACAGGCAGAGGTTGTCATATTACAGGCCAAGGGGGAGCTAAAGGGGATGGCAGATCAAGGTTCAACAGGCATTGGGCAACAGATAGATGATCTCCAGCGG
Organism: Sequoia sempervirens; assembly: GCA_007258455.2. Classification (NCBI taxonomy): domain Eukaryota; kingdom Viridiplantae; phylum Streptophyta; class Pinopsida; order Cupressales; family Cupressaceae; genus Sequoia; species Sequoia sempervirens. The sequence continues at coordinate 94,787,439 of VDFB02026320.1, read as the reverse complement.
GAGCAAGATGAGCTATGTGATATAGTGCATTTTTTAGAGCAGACAACCAGAGATATGGGGTTGATGCAGGAGAGGGAGGGCGAGGCGAGGGAGCAAGCACATATTATGCATGCAAAGAGAGATGTAGCACAGGCACAAGTGCATGCTATGGAGGCAGAGAGGGATGTGGCATAGGGGCTAGTTCAGGTTTTGCAGAGTGAGAGAGAGTTGATAGAGGCACAAGTACAGTCTTTGTAGAGGAGGAGAGAGGAGGCAGTGTTAGAGGTATCATCATTGTAGAGAGAGAAAGATGCCTCAGATTTGAGAGCACAGGAGCTACAGAGGGATAAGGATGCAGCGATGGTTCGGTCACAGGCCGTACAGAGGGAGAGAGATGTTGCAGAGATGTGGATGCAGATGTTGCAGGGAGTGAGGGATGCAACAAAGGCTCAATTGCAGTCAGTACGGGTTGGTGATGTGATAGGGGCAGACATATAGGGGTTACAGGGGGAGAGGGATGCATCAGTGACTAGGGTAGTGGCTGCCAAGGAGATGAGAGATTGGGTTCAGGCAGAGATGGCTCAGTTACGACTATCCCAAGAGGCTTGGGAATAGGAGAGGAGAGTGATTACCAAAGATCGGGATAGGTATCATCAGAAGCGTAACTCCTCTCGGGTCCAAGTTGCTCAGCGAGAGGAGAATGCAAGGGAGGTAGGATTTTTGATGGCTGCGTATTATCATGTAGTTCCAGACCTGGCTCAACAGATATTCTAGTACATTCGACAGACACCACAAATGCTAGTGCCATCCCAGACGCTGGGGACGTAGACCCAAGGTTTCAGTGAGTCACACAGGGTTTCACCAGGTAGGAGATCAGTACCTGATTCACCTCAGAGATCAAATGTGGGTAGCTTATTTGACAGATGACAAGCTACTAAGCTTTTGACAGGTGCAGGGTGGATGGATAGGTCAAAGTGACAGTGGTTATTTACAGGACCTTGTACTGGTATTTTGATTTGATGATTTTGTATACATTTGTCATAGATTTTGATGACATCGACGAAATTATTATGATATTATTCATGTGATAGTCATGATTATGAGATGTACTTTGGACTTTTGGTATATTTATATATGATATATGATAGCCCTTATTGACACCATGTTCACGCGTTGGATAAATGATCATGTTTATGCATTTGTGGACTATGGATGATTTTATTGGTGTAGATGCTTATATGATGATACGATGTAAGCATATGTCTTAACTATGATGGCTTATGTAGATGTTTATGTATGGATGCTTATTTGATTTATTGACGTGTATGTATATGTTTATGATGGCTTATGTGGATGCTTTTATGTATGGATGCTTATTTGACTTATTAACGTGTATGTATATGTTTATGATGGCTTATGTGGATGCTTTTATATATGTTTTATACATGCAAGATGTGATGTATGTATGCATAGACCTAGTTATGCGTGGATACTTATCATAATGATGCAAATGTATGGATCCAAAGTGTAATTAATTTATGGTAAAACAAAAATAACATTAATGTCAATAAGGACGTACATGATAATGGAATATGGGTGTGGGCATAGTGTGAGTTTGCACCTGTCACAAACCTTTTAGTATCCTGAGAAGAATAGGGGATAGAGGGGGAAGTATTTGCACAACCAAAATCATAGGGTGAATGCAATGCAACGATCATGATCATGAAATGCGATCCTAATACAATTTTCCATCTTTGGAGCACTGATTTTTGCTATAGCATAAGACACCTAGTGCTAGGGTATAGAAAACCAAGGCAAGTGAGCGTCAAATGCATGAAACAAATACACAAACAAGAAGGCTATCCCAACACCCCAAAGTGTCAAAGACTTTGGTCGGGCCAGGTATTGGGATAACCACCAGCACAAAGGGATTCCCCAACATAATACAAGATCACAAGGATCTTGGTGGGTACTACATGGGACAACCCAGCAGACAGTAACAATAAAAGATCAAGATATGCCCCTATGTGAATCAGCCAAAACACACCATAATATGATAGATTATGGTGATCTTAACTAATTGTAATAGGGAGCTCAATTGATAAACAAAAACCAAAAGCATCAAAAGATCGCAATCAAATTTCAAATGTCCTTTGCCATAGGATCAATAGGATGGATGAGGTTGATGAGGTCTATTAGGAAGGATGCATCCTATTGAGACCGATGATGGATACTAAACTAAAAGATCGATATGACATGAGATATTCAGAACCAATTGGATTTACTGATACTAGTGGATCTTGTTTGTTAATAACCAACTAGATAAGGGCATAACTTGATGACACATCACAAGAGAGACAAGTCACAAGACAGAAGACTGACACATCCTACAGACCTAGGGGCTCGGGGGTTGATCATAGATTAACCTTACCTACATGTAAGTGCAAAGCCCTCATAGTTCTTGAAAAGACTATGGATAAAGCGGAAAGAAGACGATGGTGACCGATGACAAATGACGTAAGACATGACACACAAATGCCCCGGGGGAGGATCAAATGATCAACCTTGCCTATGTGAAAGCGCAAGGGCAACGTAGTTCGAAAAAGATGAATGATAAACAACCACGGATAAAAGTGAAAAGGGACTGATGGAGACAAACGATGGAGACAAATGATGGAAGACCAAATAGGTTGGTCAAAAAGGCCTCAGGGGCAGATCAAATGATTAGCCTTTCCTACATGAAAGCACAGGGGAAACGTAGTTTGACCAAGACCAAAGAGACTTACATGACAGGATGAGGCCTAGGTGGAGACAAACACAATGGGTGATCCTAGATGATGACACAAACTAACAGATAGACAAATTGACAACCAGAGCTCCAACTAGGAAAAAAGGCTTAAGATGACAGATAGCATATAATCATCCAATGCTCAATCAAAAGATACTAAACGACCAAAGATGGATTGGGAGAGGATGTCAGGATAGGATGGATGGAGTCATAAAGTAATTAGGATGCAAGGTAGATAATGATTAATCCCTCTACGGATGATGCTCGTTACCAGGTTTTCACCACCCGTACCTATCCAAGGCGCCACCAAATGTGGTTTTCACCATAGGATGAATTTATTTCTCTTTACTATTTTTTGATTTATTTTATTTATTTATTTTTGGTTTTTTTGTATTTTTGTAGGTAGGGTTACTAAGTGGACTTAGGTGTAGAACCCCTTTAGGTGCATGATATTGATAGGTTCTTCAAGGGGCTCTCCTTCGAGGGTAACAAGTTTGTATGCCCCATATCCATATTTAGCGGTTATGATATAAGGAACCAACCAGTTTGCTTCAAATTTTCCTTTCTTATCACGGTCTTGTTGAGTACGCTGGTTCTCTTTAAGGACAAGATCACCAATTTGGAACTATCGAGGACGAACCTTCTTGTTGTAGTTACGCTTGAGGCGGTTTTGGTAAGCTTGCAGGTGATCGTAGGCTTTGATTCATCTTTCATCAAGTAACTCCAGTTGTGCAAGCCATGCAACATGAGCATCCTCCTCACTGATAAGGTTCTTCAGAGAAAACCTCAGTGATGGGAGCTCAACTTCGATTGGCAAGATGGCTTCGGCACCATACACTAAAGAATAGGGGGTGGCGCCTGCAGGGGTGTGGATGGAGGTGCGATATGCCCAGAGGGCGAGATGAATATGGAGGTGCCAATCTCGACCAGTGTTATTGATAACCTTTTTGAGGATGCAGATAAGGGTCTTGTTGGTTGCTTCTACCTGACCATTACTTGGGGGTAATAAGGCGTTGACCAACGATGTTGGATATGAAAGGTGTCATAGAGATGTTTCATGGCCTAGTTTTTAAAAGGTTTTCCATTATTGAAAAGGATGGTGGATGGGATACCATATCTATAAAGAATATGGTAAAGGATGAATTTTGAAATTTGAGTACCGGTGATTTATGAGAGTGGCATTACTTCCACCCATTTGGTGAAGTACTCAGTGGCAGTAATTATGAATGTATGGCCGATGGAAGAGGGTGGGTAAATCTTGTCAATCAAGTCGAAACCCCATTGAGAGAAGCGCCATGGTGTTAGGAGGGGCTGAAGATCCCGTGCCGGAGCATGAATCAAATCTGCATGTTGCTGGTAGGGAAGGCATTTCTTCATGAATTCACAAGCATCATGTTCTAATGTAAGCCAATAATATCCAACTCAGAGAATCCTTTTGGCCAAAGCCATACCATTTGAATGGGCCCCGTAAACACCACTATGTACCTTCGTTAGTGCAGTATGGGCTTCGGTCTCATTTAGACATCTAAGGAGGGTTTCATCATACCTGTGATGATAAAGCGTATCACTGACGATAATGTATCGGGCTGAACATTGAATAAAGGATTTTCGTTGGTTTCGTGTGAGGTCTGGGGGTAGAATATTATCATGCAGATAAGTGTATATGTCTTGGTACCATGGGGAAGCGGGACCTACAATGTCACACACCATGTCGAACTTTGGCATATCATATGCTAGGATTAAAAGTTGTTCCAGAAGGAACTCGCATTTTGTTCAATCCTTAGGCATGTCAATCAGGGAGCCAATAGTAGCCATTGCATCAATTGCTTTGTTCTGTACCCTAGGAATTTGGTCAAATTGTATGAAGGTGAAATATTTATTGAAGTCATCCACCATGTGTTTATAGGGTAACAGTTTATCATCTTTTGTTAGGAATTCACCATTAACTTGCTTAATGACCAACAATGAATCACCAAAGACTCTCAAGTGAGTTATGTGCCACTGCTTTGCAATTCAGAGGCCTGTGAGGAGGGTTTCATACTCAGCTATGTTGTTGGTAAATTAGAATGCTATCTTGAATGATTTTGGAATGTAGTCACCTTGAGGGGTAACCAACAGAATTCCCGCACATGATCCATTATGAGTATATGAGCCATCAAAATACAGTATCCAAGCAGGTGCTTTTGTAACTGTGAAAACTTCTTCATCTAGAAATTTAGTGACTAGAGGGTAAGCATCCACTAGGGGTGCCTTGACCAACTGATCAGCTATGACTTGTCCCTTTATGGTTTTGTGATCCACGTACTCTATGTAAAATTCACTTAGGAGCATGACCCACTTAGCCATACGACCAGTTAAAGTGGTTATGGATAACAAATACTTTAGTGGATCAATTTTTTCTATTAATTTGACTGGATGGCTGAGCATGTAATGTAATAGTTTTTGTGTACTAAAGACCACTGCAAGATAGGCTTTCTCCATGGGTGAATAGTTTAATTCATAACCGACCAGTGTTCGACTAATGTAGTAGATTGCTCTTTCTTTTGATGATTCATCATGTTGTGTCAATAATTCCCCTAATGCGACTGAAGTGGCAGAGATGTAAAGCTGGAGGGGTTTCCCTATAATCAATGGCATTAAGATTGGTGGATGAGCCAAGTATTCCTTGATCTTATCAAAACCTATCTGGCACTGTTGGTTCCATTTGAAAGCAAAGTCTTTTTTTGGTGAATGACTGACACTTATCTGCAAGTTGGGCTATGAACCGATGGATGGATTGCAGCTTTCCATGGAGACTTCTTAATTGTTTCAGCTTGTGCAAGGGTGGCATATCCAAAATAGCTTTCACCTTGGCGAGATCAACCTCAATGCCTCTTCGAGAGATTATGAAACCCAACAATTTTCCTGATGTAACACCAAAGACACACTTTTTTGGATTTAGTCATAGCTTGTAATGTTCTAACCACTCGAAGATCTTTTTTAGGATAGTAGGGTGCTCTGCTATGGTTCTAGATTTTCCTAGCAAGTCATCAACATAATCTTCCATGATAATATGGATGAGGTCATGGAAGATGATAGTCATTGCCCTTTGATATGTCGCTCCCGCATTCTTGAGACCAAAGGGCATAACATTGTAGCAAAAAGTACCCCAAGGTGTCGTAAAAAAGGTCTTGTGTTGGTCTTCAGGTGCAATTCATATTTGATTGTAACCAGAGAAACCATCCATAAGGGCTAACATCTCATGTCCTGCAGTAAGGTCAACCAACATGTCAATATTGGGCAGCGGGAAGTCGTCTTTCAGACAGGCTTTGTTAAGATCCTGGAAGTCTGTGCAAATCCGAATGTCTCTATTTGGTTTGGCAACAAGCACTACGTTGGAGGTCCAATAAGAGTAGTCAAAGGGGTTTGATAAAACTAGCATCCAATAATTTCTCCAATTCCTTCTTGACTAATAATGCTATATGTGGATGCATTTTTCAGAGTTTCTGTTTGACAGGCTTGGCATCTGGGTGAACATCTAGATGATGAACTACTAAAATAGGGTCTAAGCCTGACATGTTTGAGTATGACCAAGCAAAGTTAATGATACCATCTTGAAGTAGCTGAACAATGACTGAATATTCTTGCTCTGATAGAGATTTGGCTACATAGGTGATCTTAGGGTTTAGATTAACTTCTTGAGTTTCTTCAATTAGAATGGATGACCATGTGGATAATTGAGTTCCCATAAGGGGAAGGTGAACATCTCCATCCTCCAGTGCCTCTTCGAGGTTTTCACTATCGGACGCGTCATTTATTTTTACTTTTTCTAGGTCAGGAAGTGCCTCGGGGAGGTTTTCACTAGATGACCATTTTTTATTTTTCTTGTTTTTATTTTTGTGACTAGAGCATTCATCTTCCCCCAATCCCATGAGGTTGACATATGTATCCAGGGAGACATTGGTAGGTGTGCTATCATATAAGTCCCAATCAATGAGTTCGGGATGGCGAAGAGAAAGGCTAATGGTAAAGACAGATAAACAATCAAACATGGATGATAGGTCTGTGTGATTGACATCATCGTATGCACGTATGATGGATTCTTCCTCGGGTATGTCTTCCAATGGACTATTGTCCACAGTAACACTATTGGAGGTATTAGATGATGTTGCAGGGCCTTTATGCTTTTTGTCATATATGAGGCCTATATTATGCGGTAGCTTTGATACATCAATAGGTTGCAACTGTCCCTGTTCTTCCTTACCTAGGCCCCCGCCTTAGTAGTTATGCTTTTCTACGAACTTAGCTGACTAAGGGTATACTTCCTGAAAGTATTCCTTTAGAGGAGGATCTGGTTGGGGTTCTTCACGGTATACCCACTGATTGATATCCTCTTTTGGTGCATCTATCTTTATACTAGGAGACCAAAAAGTGGTAGTGGGAATGTTTTTTGCACTGAAGGTGATAGTCTTGTCTTCCTTTGGAGTAGCCTGCGAAGGTTGGTCATACATGTGTGGTGACAGAGGCATGGTTGCCACATTTAGAGCAGTATGCATTTCATATTCACCACACCCTTTGTTAATGATTTGGACTTTGGTGACTGTAGGATTGGTGGCAGAAGATGGAGTGGTTGTCGTGGTGGATGATGGATTGGAGGATGATGAGTGAGATGCCCCCATTGCGACCCCAGGACAATAATGTAAATAGGGAAATGATGCTTCTAGAGCGCGACAACATTCAAATGGTTGTGGGTCGACATAAATGGTGATATCTTGTCCATTAATCGAGAACTTTAGGCATTGATGGTACATGGAGGGGTCGACTTGCATGGAGTGGAGCCATGGGCAGCCGAGGAGGAGATTATATGGTAAGTCCAGATCAAGGACATGACAAGTAGTATACTGAACTACATGTCCAACCTGGATAAGAAGAATGATAATCCCTTCAGAATTTATTTTCACATTATCATAAGCCTTGATCATGATGATTTGATTACTCAAATCCGCTTGAGTATACCCTACCTATTTTATGAACTTCAAGTACATAGATTGAGGGCAAAGCCATTATCTACCAAGACCCTTTTTCTTTTATGATGGGCAACCAGGACTTCGATTTGTAAGGGACGGTTGTGATTGGCATCAATATTTGGCATGTCACTCTGGCTGAAGTGTAGTTGGTAAGATAAAGCCAAGTGTTCTACTAAAGCCTAGAACCGTGTGGGATCGATGTCGTTAGGTACGTGAGTTTCTTGTAATGCTCTGTTGAGTATTTCCTGATGTACAGGAGAAGACTTAAGCATATCTAATCTATTGAGATCTGAGCAGTTGTCTTTCCTAAGTGATCAAGAATGTTATATTGAGAGTTTACAGGACTTGATTGGACAGATGTGGAGGCTGCAGGGACCGTAATGCGGGACCGTCGGGTAGAAACAACACATTGCAGATCTTTAGCTTTAACATGTATCATAGACACACGTGGTTCTACCTACTCAATGTAGTGGAAAATGCCATCATAATTGAGGGGTACATTTTTATAGCTTATATTATTTGTGTTGTTTCCTTGGGGATTGTTGTTGGAGGTGCTTGCGCCTTGATTATGGTTAGGGAAGGCGTTTTGGTATATCTATAATTGAGCATTGGATGATGAAGCGTGATTGGTGTCAACTTTGATATCTCCTCGATCGATAAGATCTTGGACATAGTTTTTGAGACCTTGACATTTATTCAGAGTGTGCCCTTTTATCTTATGGTATTCACAATATTCATTCTCCCTAAACCAGGCAGGTTTGGGGGATTCATCAAATGGTTTGGTGACAAGATACGTGATCAGATAGTTGACCTGTAACAACTTATTAAAGATGACACTCAAGGGTTCTCCTAATTGAGTATATTGGTGTTTGCCATTCCCTTGAATGTTTTGGTTCGACTGTTGAAGAGGACAAGATGCCCCTTATGGCACGGATATGGCATTAGGTACAGGTGGTTGTTGCCTCTGGGATGTACTAGCCACCTGAACATATTTAGTGTCAGTGACACTATCATTCACTGCATTTTTGTTCTTGTTCCAAAAGTGTGACTTATCGTCGAATGGCCTTTCTTTGTCATGGTTATGTATCTTGATGTGCCCTTTGGCAATAAGGGTGCGTTCAAGGACGGGTCCTTTTTCCACTATTTTCAGCGAAAGTGATAACACAGTGCAACCTGAAATTGTGAGCCATGTCAGGATGTGAGTTCTCCACAAAGAGGGTGACCATGTCTTTCTCTTTGAGAGGGGTTTTCATTCGGCTTGCTAGTGCTCGCCACCTTTGAAGGTAGCTAGCAAAGGTTTTACCTTCATGTTGCTTCTCCTTAAGAAGGTCCAAAGTATCAGTGTATTTTTCCAAATTGAAGGAGAAGTAAGAAACAAATCTTTCTGAAAGATCCGCAAAGGATTTTATGGACCCTCGTTCTAGACTCATGAACCATTCTAGGGCATTGCCTGTCAGGTTCTGCAAAAACAAACACAAGAGGCAGTTGTCATTGTGCATAACTTCCTAACACTGGGAGTAAAACTCTTGCAAGTGGGCCTTAGGATCTTTGTTTCCCTTGTATCTATCAAAATTTGGTATCTCAAAGTGCTTCGGGAAGGGAATTAGTGAGATGGATGGACCAAACGGATAGGGACATATATCTTCAAATTTAAAGGATTGTTTACTAGTCCCTACTTGGAGATCTTTCAAAGCAACTTTGATTTCCAATAGGTCTGTGTTGACCAGTGACGTAGGGGTTGAGATAGATGGGTTGGATGGATATGGGTGGTAGGATGACGAAGGATTCTACTAAGATAGTGTCTGAAGGTTGGCGTATGGATTTTGATAGTGAGATGATGATATCCCTTGCGAGTATGTCGAGGGAGTTTTTTGGTACTGGGTTGTTGTGAGGTACAATATAGATTTGTTTGATAAGAATGCGCGACCGAATGCTGAGGAACTTGAATGTGATATTGCGGATTGGTCTATTGGTATTGAAGGTGCTGTCACAACTGTTGGGGGGCCACATAGGGTGGTTGTCGCTAGAACTGCTGTTGGTTATGATAGTAATAAAGCTGAGGAAGTTGTTGATGTGATGTTGACTGTTGCATGGTTTGAGATGGGATGTTGTGTTGTGGTTGAACTTGCAGACGTAAAATGGATGTGAGGAATGAGGATATGGCTTGGGCGAGAGGTTGGGATGGATTGCCTTGTGATTGGTATGGTGGTTGTTGTGAAGAAACTAAAGCATTATGCGAGGGTTGTTGTTGATGAGGTGGCTGAGATAACGTAGAGGCGTTCTATAAAGGAGGTTGTTGCGTACCAATCAGAACATTTGGTTAGGATGTACCTTGTGGAAGTAATTGAGGTGGTAGATTAGATTGGGGAGGTTGTTGAGATGTGTATGGAAGCGATGGTAGATTTGTGACCCCAGGAGGTGGAGGCAATGTAGTAAAAGGGTTGCCCCTAGCGTTGACTAGAGGTTGACTCAAAAGGGGTGGTGTTGTTAGCATGTGAAGGTTGTGGAACATTTTGCAATATGTCGTAAGCAAAAGGATTATTGGGATCAAACACTTGAGGAGCCCCCATGACTGAGATTGTGGCATGTGGGGAATGGTTAACATGATAAAGAACATTGTTTCCAAATTCAGGTTGATGCCAACCCTCTACTGGAGGAACATTGGGGATGTATGAACCATTTGGTGTGTTTTGTGAACCTTGGGGTATGTTAGATGTAGAACTGCTATATTTGGATAAGTCAAAACCTGGTGGAGGTTTGACACCTTTTTCAATTAGGTGGGCCAAGATTTCTTCCCCATGTTTTTTGAATAGGCGGTCAATCATTTGCACATTGGCGAGATTACTGAAATGTTCCTCAAGCGTGAGTTCGGGTTGATTAGCCATACTCTCTTCACCATGTGGTGAGTTGTTATGATTTTTAGTGTTGGAGTGTGATGAAGTGTTGTTATGAGGGTCTCGAGGATGTTCACTCCATTGTTAGGATCTTGAGAGACATTTGTACCATTAATAGGATTTGCACCGTTATTGGGATTTTGAGACATGTTCACTTGGGAATTTTGACCTTGTTGTTGTGTCATTTGCTTCTTGGCTTGTGACCTAGTTTGAACGGGCATGCAAATGTGCTATGGGTGGATTATAAAGATGTCCTTGATCAATGATTTGATCTTGATTGGATGAGATTGGATTTTGATTGGTTACGATTGGATTTTGATTGGATAGATTGAGTTCAACTATATTGGATGAAATTGGATTTTGATTGGTTAAGATTGGATTTTGATTGGAGGATGTTGGACTTTTGATTAGATGGGATTGTTGAGATAGATTGGATTGGATTGATTAGATAATTGGATAAGTGTGATTGGTTTGATTGGATGATTGGATGATTGGATAAAATAGGTTGAGTGATTGGATGGGTGCGATTGGATTAAAATTAAATGATGTAAGATGTAAGGGATCCTAAACCTAGTCAAAGAATCGCCCTTAGTGACCTAGAGTATTGATTGATCAAGTGGATGATCACGACACCGGATCCACCTCAAGATAGAAATGGATTGATTTGGGCCAAGGATGATAACTTACGACACCAAATTCACCCCAAGATGGAAGTGAATTGATTTGGGTCAAAGTTGATGATTGATGTGAAGGATAACTATCAAATTCAAGCGCCAAGGTCAATTTGGGTAACAACTTTTAACACAAGGTTAAGGTGATTTGATGATGAGTGGTGTTTATGTGATATGGATTAGGTGATGCAAATGGCAAGATTTTGAGTGAAACAAGTTCATTAGGTGATGATGTGGGCTTTCCAAATGAGTTGCCGAAAAATTCAAAATGAGTGGGTAGATTGAGAGAATAAAAGTATGGATGCTTGGGATGACTAATGGAGATTTAGGATGACTAAACGAAGGTTTGGAATGATAAAATGGAGGTTTGGAATGATCAGATAGAGGTTTCAGAGGTTTAGAATGACAAAACGGAGGTTTGGAATGATTAAACAATGGTTTAGAGGCTAAACGGAGCTAAATGGGGCGATTTTGACTGTTCAGGAGGGCAAATTCGCCCCACTATAGTAAATAGGAGGGAAAATTTGCCCGACTATAGTAAACAAAAGGGAAAATTTGCCCCATTGTAGTAAACAAGAGGGAAAATCCCCTCTGTAGTGAACAAGGACTTGGTTTAGATGAAAATGACTATGGCAAGGAATTAAAATGACAATAATAAGGCCAACTTGTCAAAAAATTTACTGGTTTCTCACAAGAAAACACTTCCAAAGAAGCACAATCCTACGATTAGTGTTAAGGGTATGGCCAATAAAGGTCTTAATCTAGGATGCACAAGGTGTCGAGGGAGTCCTCGGTATACTCTCGGTACATGAGGCACAACCGTGAACACCAAGCCATCACAAGCGTGAGTCAGGAACCCCAGCGAGATACTGAAGGGCTTGGACCAACTCTTCACGTCTATCTAGGTATCACCCTAGTTTCGAGGCTTCACCAATTACAACGCAATTGGATTGAGGTATAACTTTCGCTCCCCCCCTTTATATACCCTGTTGGTACGCATGGTTGGAATCGTCCCTTAAGGTGATGAAATCCCCAAGTAGGTCCCACTAGAGAGAAAAAACTAATTATTTCCAACTAGTCCCCAGGCTCACACGAAGTGCAAGGGGAAAGTGAAAATAAACTAATGCTTCCTTTGGGTAACACAAAAAGACAGACACAACAACCAACAGATATTACTTCCCCTAATTAGACTATGTTCCTAGATTAACAAAAAAAATAAGGATGGCTTTGGAAATCTGTGCAAATAGAAGGTCCTCCAAGCAAACGTTAATTGTTTTATCCTTCTTTCTTCACCAATTATACAAGAATATGTTGCAAAAATTTAGCAAAAACACTAATATCCTTGCAACAAACAATGTTTAGGGGTTAGAATTGGAAAACAACAAAAAACTAGAGCAAAAACTAAGCTAAAACGGTCATTTTACCTTCCAAAATGTGCTATTTTGGGGCGTATCTGCCCTTTTGCAGTAACTAGGAGGGAAAATTCGCCCCACTGTAGTGACGAGGAGGGCGTAGTTGCCCCTCAGCAGCAAATTTGTTAGAAGCAGACTATGGAAGAGGGTGTATCTGCCCCTCTGCAGCAAACTTGTTAGAAACAAATTATGGATATAGGGCGTATCTGCCCCTCTGCAGAAAATTTGTTAGAAACCGAATATGGAAGAGGGCGTATCCGCCCTGCTACAGCAAAATTCTTAAAAATAGAATATGTATATAGGGCATATCCGCCCCTTTGTAACAAATTTGTTAAAAACATAATATGGAAGAGGGTGTATCTGCCCCGCTGCAACAAACTTGTTAAAATCAAAATATGGGTTAGGGCGTATCCGCCCCTCTACAGCCAAATAGAGGGCGTTGTTGCACTTCTGTAGTGAACCAGAGGGTGTAGTTGCACTTCTGCAGTGAACCAGAGGGTGCAGTTGCTCTTCTACAGTGTATAAGAGGGCGTAGTCGCCCCTCTGTAGTGAACCAGAGGGCGCAGTTACACTTCTACAGTGTATAGGAGGGTGTAGTCGCCCCTCTGCAGTGAACCAGAGGGCACAGTTACACTTCTGCAATGTATAGGAGGGCGTAGTCGCCCCTCTGCAGTGAACCAAAGGGCACAATTACACTTCTACAGTGTATAGGAGGGTGTAGTCACCCCTTTGCAATGAACCAAAGGGCGCAGTCCCCCCTCTGTAGTGTATAGGAGTGTGTAGTCGCCCCTCTATAGTGTACAGGAGGGCGCAGTCGCCCCTCTATAATGTATAGGAGGGTGTAGTCACCCTTCTGCGACCTGTTCCTGCAAACAATCTCAACAATAACAAATATAAAATAGAGGAACCCATTTGTGGGTCCCACCAAGTGTGCTAGAAATGTGATCCTAAATGTTTATCCTATCCTAAAGATGTAAAACAACTATTATGCAATAAGGAAAAACATAAAAGACACCTCAAAAATTAGCCTAAGGGATTGTTAACACAAAGAAAATAAATGAAATAATGCAATTATTTATACCTTCTCTATGCTGATGAATCCCTTGGTTGACCCTTCATGTTTAAGATCCTTGTGTACTCCTTGGATGGCTAAAAAAATGACTACATGCTAGATTGGAAAAGTGATGGGATGCAAATGCAAATGGCTAGATTGGCTTGGCTAAAATGAGTGAAAATGCTTGTGAATTGGGTGTTCAAAATGACAGCATAAGGATGCTAAAATGACTAAGTCCCCTAATGCATTAGAAGAGGGGGTATTTATAGAGAAATTTGAATTCTCTAGAGAATTCAATGGTTGAGATTGAGCCACCAAGGTCAAGATGTAGGGCTATGGTGAGTTGAGGACTCACAAGCCCTCACATTTTGACATGTGGAATGTGAGATGGCCTAGGATAAGATGGTGTGGAAGTGAGGTGGAAGGGAGGTACATGATCTAGAGGAAGGACAAGTACTTTGGGGGTGAAAAAATTTTCTCAAAAAAGAACTTTTTGTCCCCAAGTGAGGATGAAAGTGACATTTGAGGAATTTTGGAATTCCTCAAAAATCTCCATGGGAAAAGAGAAAGTGGCTGGAGAAATAAATGTTCTAGAAGTTGAGAATTTGTCACATGTGAGTGAGGTGACAAGTCAAATATTCTAGAAATTGCATGGGGATAAGGTAAGCCTAAAATGTGAATTAAAAATTCACATGGGGAGGAGAGAGACCTATGATGAATAAATGTGAATTAAAAATTCACATGGGAAAGAGGGTCAATGCTAAGAAAGGCAAATGAAAAGGTTGACTAAAAAGGGGTGCTAAAAGTGGTTAATGATTTTAATTAAGGTTGTGCAAATACTTGATTCAGATAAATAATGAGAGATTAGGAGCAAGTGGAAAATGTAGGAGGATGTGACATTAATCTTTGATTGAAATGATGCACATTTTAATCATGAATTAATTAAATTAATCCAGATTAGAAAGGGATTATGGAGGATGTGACAAGGAGAGAGAAAAATGAAGAATTTTAAATTGATTTAATTCAAAAAAGATTAGATGACTATATTAAATAAATTGATGTATTTATTTAATTCAGAGAAGGAAAAGATGTAAGGTAAAACATTTAATTGTTAAATTAAATACTTTAAGGACCTTAGGCAGGAAGTGTAATATTAATTAAATAAATTAATATTGACAGAATGGATGAATAAAGAGGTGAATTTGATTGTATGGGAGCGATCAAATTTGGATGTCTACAGATACTATCCCCTTGGTAGCAACTTATCTATAAAAATTATACTATTATATTATTATTTGATTTTTGTTTTTGATTAGAGGTAAAAATGGGTTTTGAAGGGTCCTAGAACCCTTTACAAAGAGAGCAGTTGAAACTAAAGAAAACTACATAAAGTATATATTAGCTCATACGCAGCAAACTAACAACAATACATCAGCCAAAAAGGAGGTCCCCAAATAGCAGCACCACATGTTCTTTAGGATATTCGTAGCCTCCACATCACTCGCCAAAAACTTCTAACCATCATCTAAGACATCAGATAGTTCTTTGCCAGGAGCCCCAGCCTGAGCCTTGGTCTTGTTTCTCATTCTAGCCCCAGGCCCATTTGTATTCATCTCATTAATCAAAACATTATTCTTATCCCCACCCTTATTATTATTTGATTACTATTATTAAACTATGATTATTATATTGTTTTTATTATTAAATATATTTTCATAATTTTTATATTATTATTAATATTAGTATTATTTTATTACTAATATGTTATTATTAATATATAATATTACTATTATATTATTATAATAATTATTATTTTTTTGATGCGTAAGAGTTTTTAATTTATTATTATAATAATAAAAGCTTCAAAATAACATGCGTCTGCTATGTAGGAAAGAGGGCAAATAAAATCTTTGTAAACCAGCCCTCAAGGGTCACCACAAAACTATACCAAGAGTTTTGCAAACCACCAAAAATTGCAGAAACTAACAACCGCTAGACATTAGATAAAATTCAAAAACCACCAACCATTGTAATGGCGAAAAGATGCCAGAACAAACTAAAACCAGACCAACCAAAAGAGAGCCACTACCCAAAAAGAGAAAAAAACCTTCCTTGCTTACAAGAATTTGTTTAAAACTACAAAACCTTCAAATTCCTCCTTCCAGTCTTCTTTGTCCATCGCCAACAACCCGGAAACCTTCTTCAGAAAGATAATGGCAACTGCCACCAAAGCCCTATGTCGCATCAATCCCTGACCCTGCAAATCCAATAGGAACAGGTAGATTCTCACTGTATCCTCCGAACTGACATGTTCCACGTCACAAGGACGCGGGCAACCTCTACCTTCCAACACCACTTTGAGCACGTCATCGACACCTTCGACCAGGTCCTCTCATAACAACTTCAACAACAACTACTTAGCCTCTGCCTTTGGCTCCAAATTATCCAACAGAGAGGATAGGAAACAAGAAGAGATAAGCATATTATCTCTCTCATACTCCTTGGACTCCAAATGACCCATACCCAACACCATCTTCACTACTGCTAACACCAACGGATCATACTTCACCAAAATCTGCTTCAAACATTAGTCAGTGACTTCCCTGAAAGAAGCCTGTCTCGCCGACAAACGCAAGGATATTGGTGTATCCACACCAAAACGAGCTAAGCCCGTGACAAAAACCTCCACTATGAATTTTGTACGCTTTTCCATCCTCGGTCTTCTATCAGAGACACTTGATAGAAGGGAAGGTAAGAAACCACAAACTCCTCACATCAAAAAAAAGAATAAGGAAAAAAGGAGCCAAGATTGCCATAAAAGACCAAGATACGAAAATGTCATCACCCCAAAAAATCGTACCAATTCCCAGAGTGTGAGATGTCACTCCAAGGAAACTCGAGCGCACATATCTTGAAAAACCATCAACAAAGAACATAAGCTAGCTAAAACCCTGACAACCCCTGTACAACCGCCTTAATGACAACACCAACGTTAGCCACCCTGTTGTGCTAGTAGCCACCTTAGACATAAAGGCCGCCAATCGATCGCCATTGTGGCAAGCATGCCATCCCCCTCTGCCTTCTTGGAGGGGACGCCCACCCTACCACCCACTATTATAATTATTATATTTTCAATTTTTTTATATTATTAATATTAGTACTATTTTAATATTAATATGTTATTATTAATATATATAATATTATTATATTATTGTTATAATTATATTATTTAATTATTATTATATTTTCATTATTTTACATTATTATTAATATTAGTATTATTTTATTATTTATATATAATATTACTATTATATTATTGTTCTAATTTTTTTTTTTGCTAGGTAAGATGCAACCAGGCTTTAAATTATATTCAAAAATTGAAAATACAATTATCTTTTATAAAAAAACTGTTAACAGTCATACATTTATCTATTTACTATTATAATGCTCTAGGGTAACTCAGACCGAAGCTCATCCTAGCTATCTAAAATGGAGCTATTTACAATTCTACATTATAGCATATTATCTATCTACACATACTTAATAAACCATCTTTCAACCCCTACGCAATTTGAGTCGCTTGTCATCCATTATTGTCGCATCAAAATACTTTAGCCACTCTAGGTCATACACTGGCTCCAAATTGTTAACCCTTTTGAGGAACTGACATCCTTTATCGACCAAAGCATTGTATTGCATTAAGGTTTGTGTGTGAAAATTCCCTACGAATGGCACCCATTCCATGATAATTGCCTCCAACACTAGAGCTATATCTCTCAATTCTATACCTTTCCACCCTCAACACTTCCTCCAAACCTTCTAGGTACATTCATTTAAACAATGTCGATGTCAACACTTGAATTATCTACTTTGATCCCCCCAACTCTAGGAGTGAGGCAATGAAGCATGAGTAGATGTCAGTGTTGACCCTATAATGGAAATCATTCGACCATAAAATTTTCCCCCAAAATCCATTTTATCGCCCTCAATGTTTGCTCATAGTGCTCTTTCAACATGACTTTGAGACATTGTTTTGAAATTCCTCCAAGAAAAGCCATATGTCACCTAGGGTAAGTGTACCTCACAGGGGTATCCATATTTGTCCAGGTGCATGCTAATAATTCTTTCGTCTGAATGCCATCTTTTGATTGAGGTGGTTTAATATAGACCTTTGTGAGTTAATTCCCATGCTTGAGCTATGCGAAATATTGCCTTTGCAATTTTCTCTCATATGACTATGTTAAGTCACACATGAAGCAATAGGAAGGATCTACCACCTTTTATTTGTTGTACACTCACACCACCTATCCTTAATACTGCACAAATTACCTTACATTACTAATGATGCTTCTCAATACACCATGTGCTAGCTTGCATGAGAGGCCAACCACATTGTACTTCTTCCAACTTCATAGCTAGCTCATTATTGTTGAACCTCTACCACCACATTCGGCTAGGAGATCCGCGTCCTTTTTGCCTTCATGATAAACATGTGGTAGTTTGAATTCCTTGTAGTCGTCTAAGAGACTTAGACATTCCATAAGATGATTGCCAAGTTTCTATTTTAGATTTGTCAATTTGGATCGCGTTAATAATGAGAAGGGAATCTCATTCAATCTCTAGTTTTTGAATTCCTATCTTCGACCCTTCTTCTTGCCCAAGTCTTACTATGTTTATTTTTGCTTCATTATTCATTCTTGGTTGGAGAGGGAAGCTTTTTTTCTACATTATCACCCCTCTATGTTCTCTAAAAATGCAACCAACACTTGACATGCCCAGATTCCCATTGGAGGCCCCATCAAAATTCAATTTTATCCACCCTTAGGTGGTTTCTAAATTATTTTTCCCCGGCTACCTTAGTCTTAACACTTGCAAACCCCATCAATGGGGGTATTGCTATAATTATATTATTATTATAATATTACATTATAATTGAATTATATTTATTATATTATTATAATTTTATAATTTTATTATATTTTCATCATTTTTTTTGATACATAAGATTAGTATTTTACTAATAATAAAAATAGGAATACAATTGTCTGCCAAGCAGGTAAGAAGGCAATCTGTAAACACACTAAACACCAGTCCTCAAAAACAACTACAGAAACCAACCTAAATATCTACCCAAACTGTTGAGAGCCCAACCAAAATTACCAAAACCAAACCATTTAAATGGCATTAACGCAACCATGGCTTCCAAAAAACCCAGACAAACTAGAACTAGCACCTTTGAACCAAAAAAATGAGCCACCACCCAACTTGCATAAATTTGTTCAACTTTGCAAAATCTTTGAATTTCGCTTTCCACTCCACAGTGTCAACTGCCATTAGCTCGAAGAACTTCCTAAGAAAAACTATAGCAACTGTGGCAACCGACCGATGCCGCATCAAACCCGGTCCCTGCAAATCCAAGAGGAAAGGAAAAAATTTCATTGTCTCCTTTGAGCTCACCCTTTCCACATCGCAAGGCCTTAGACATCCCCTGCCTTCAATCAACATGGAGAACCTCATCAACACCTTCAACCAAGTCCCCTATGAACAATTTAACCATCAAACTTTTTGCTTTAGCCTTCAGCTCCAAATTGTCCAGAAGAGAGGCAAGGAAGTGGGAAGAGGCGTGCAAATTGTCTCTCCCATGCTCCTTGCACTCCAAATGACCGGGGCCCAAAACCATTTTCATGGCCACAAGCACCAACGAATCATAATTCAATAGAATTTGTTTTAATCTTTGGTCTTTGACATCCTTGAAAGAGACTTGTCTCGCCGACGACTGCATAGAGATAGGAGTGTAAGCCCCAAACCAAGTAAGGCCCACCACCGAAACCTCGATGATAAATTTGGAGTGCTTCACCATTCTTGATCCCTCACCAAAATCACCTGACAAGAGAGATAGAGAGAAACCCACAAACGCCTCACATCTGCAAAGAAAGTTCAAGACAAAAAAAGAGCCAAGCTTGCAATAAATAAACACGGACCACAAAAGCATTGCCAACCTCCTCAAATTATACCCCCCTTCGGCGTGCAAGATGTCTTTACAAAGATGGGAGCTCACATTTCCATTATTAATGTTAATCACTATACGTTGAAATGAGTGCCAAAGTTGTTTGTCACTGTACGCCCAACTTGTCGATAAGACAAGCTAATGCCAACCTGCCGACATGTCAACCAACTTGGCACCAAAGACCCCCATCCAACCACCACCATGGCAACCCATGCCACCTCCCTCCGCCACCCTGGAGGGATGCCCACCCTTCCACCCACATCATTTTTTATATTATTAATAATATTAGAATTGTATTATTAATATATACTATATTACTATTATATTATTCTTATTATTATCAATTAATTGGACTTAATTAAGCCTTTAATTGACCAAATTATGCATCCAAATTATGCATTTCAAGTCAAATTTGGTCACTCCCTTGTTATTTTATTTTATGTGAATAGAAGTTGAAGAAAGACACATTCTAGGATCAATTACAATTTGTTGGTCTTCCAGATGCTTACATGCTCATGATCAATGGTTCCCAATGCAAATGACTTGTGCACTTTGAATAAGCTAAGTATAGAGAAGTAAATAGGTTTAAGTTGGATGTAAATATCAAACTATTATGTTAGATCAATAATGATACCATCACATGGAAAACCATAATAGTTGTTTCCATGGATCTCTTCATCATAAAATATTGTTGGCCTCCTCTAATGGTTCAATAGCTAAGCCCTAGGGCTGTGACTTAAAGATTGGACATTTGCACTATGTAGCTATCTTACTCATCATGAAAGTGCATTTGATTGTCAACCCAAGGATGTAAAATTGAAATCGGTCAGCATTGTATGTGCACTAGGACTCCACTGTAGTCATCCATAAGCTAGAAAAGAAACAAGACTAGAAATAAAATGTTGGAAAGAAATCAACTTAAGCACTAAGCATGAATCAACATCTACATTAAGCATCAACAACTATACTAAAAATGGATGATAGAAATAAGAATCTTAACAAACAAACATGAAACTACTCTATCTGCCTTGGTTGTAGGAACAAACAATTGTTGAAATTGAAACTAATTGTTCAATAGAAAATAAATTTTAAACTAAATGGGTGGAATTCTCACCAAGTGGGCCCCCTTGAGTGAGTCTTCCTTAAGCTAACTCAGATGCAATGAATCAGAATATCATTTTATTCCTTGAAATCATGATTACAACATATCAACAATATAACTATATTACTAAAACTGGAAAATGCAAGTACAATCTCAAAACATCCAACCTTATGAAAGGGGGCATCTGGCCATTATTTATAGAGAGAAAAAAACTTCTAATTAACCCTAACTACCTAGGCAGTTGAATCCATCAAAATAGGAGGATGCCATTTATTGAAAGCATAGAAAAGAGAGGGAGGAAGTTATGCATGCGCCAAATTTGGTCAAAGCAAACTTGCCCCAACGAGAATCTAGCACAAAACACTCCCTAGATTTGCTCAACAAACAAACATGACCATTAAAAGGTAGTTACAATCTTTCATTCGAACTACAAATTTCCATCCATTGAGAGTTTTCCCTCCTTTGACCTCTTAATGACCATCTTTTTGACTCTCTTGGGAACCAACCAGCTAGTAGGAGTTTCTTCCACTTTGCAAGATTTGTTGACATCAACATCTTAGTGTGAACCTGCATAATAACATTAACACGCACAAACAATTGCATATCCATAATTACCTTAAAGTAACATCCATTCAACCACATGTAAAATTAACATAGATAATTCACATAACATGTTAATGTCATTAAAATTCACAAGGATAAACTTATGCCCAAGGTTTATGGTTTTAAGGAAATAACATGGAAAATGTCAACAACCAAGTGCTAAAGTCGATGGTAACAACAACAAATATTAATAGACCCTATCAAAATTGAGCCATTAATTGGACTCATCATCTCCCCTAGTCTAATGTTTTGTTGGTCCTCCAGCAAAGGGAGCATTATTCTTTTGCCTAGTCAATGCTCTGAAGTCACCAACTACTAACTGTCCCAAATCGGTCTCTACAGTGTCTGAATTAGGGTCCCAGTAGAATCCTTGCTTGTTCTCTAATCTGTTCCACCTTGGCCTTTCTGTAGCTATGTCACAATGATAATATTTGTAATCTGACACATGCCACAATAGAGTAGGTGGCTGAAATGTTAATGGAAGCCAATATTGTTGTCTCATCCTTCGAATCTGTATGTACCTGTCGATTCATTTGCATGTTACAACATAATTTTGCAAAGAGTGGGGTTCAGCTTGTTTCAACTCATCTATCAAAATGTTCCACCTCTGTGATAAGTACCCCATTATCAATTTCCCTATAGTGGCAGCTACCTTCTCATATTCCTTGTATTCTTCTTCTCTAACAGGCATGATCCTATTCTTGTAGCTTGGGTGATAAAGAATTTTGTGCCATGTTTGGTAAATGTTTGCAGGGTTACTAGATTCAACTCTGAGAGGCAAGGGAGTATGAAGTTCTCTTTCCCTGTAAGTTCTCAACTGCTACCCCCAACTAATTTCATTCTGAATCTAGGACATAAATGCCCTCAAATGGACATCTCCAATGTACAGTAGTGGGTTCCAATCATAATCATTAGTCACAACATAATTATGCAAGTATAATTCACATAGCATATTTTTAACTTCAGGCAAGGAAAATTGGTAGGCCTGGAAAAGCTCACATGGAGTGTCAATAGAAGGGCTTAAACCTAAAATAATCCTTTATAGTTTAAAGGAAAGATTTTTGTCCTTCAAATGTAGGGCATATACTCTAGGAGGAGTTCTGCATGCTAACATTTGCGGTACTAAAGCTACCACATTATCCACCTTATCCTTCAAGGCACTGATCTTTGCATTCTTTTCTTCAATTTCTGCATTTTTCTTTTTAACCTCTTCCTGTAGCTTGCATTTTTCCTTTTTCCACTCCTCCTCTCTCCTTTGCATCTCACTCCATAGGTTCAGGGCTACAAGATTCCATGAAAAAGTGGGAGGTTTATGTTTTCCTACCAAAATCTTTCCTCGCATTGATTCTTATTGTTCAAACAACACCAGTTGCAGTGATTCTGGTTGTTCTTCTTTCCCAGGTTGCAGGGGTTCTTGATTCTCATCTTGCTCTTGATTTTCAACTTGTGCTGCAATAACAACAAGCTCTGCTAATCTTATATTTGCTTGTTCTTCAAAAATGTATTTTTCTTCAACATTTACCTACCTCATAGGGGCTTATGTCACTTCCCTAGATGTTCTCCTGAGTCTAAGGTTTCTCTTTGGAGGTATATCAGTGGTTGGCCTAGTTGGTTTTGATTTCTTAGGAGGGATTTTATGTTTTTCTTCGGCTGCATGAAGAACAGTGTCATCAACCTTCTATTTTCTAGGGCTTGGTGTTGCTTTTTTGGGCATTTGCTCTTTGGCCTTCCCTTTTCTCATTTCTACCTCTCTCATTTGTGCCTCCTCTCTTCTAATGGCATCCCTAGTTTGAATTGGGGTTTTGGGAAGAACATTAACATCAGGGTCTGAGGATGGACTTTCCTCATCTGAATATTTTGACCTAGAGGAGCCAATTTCTATAGCTTGTTCAGCTGCAGGAGGGTTTGAGCTAGGGTTTGCACCAAAGTTTGAGGCTCCAAGAGTGGTTTCAACAACCCTCTCTCCCCTACTAACCCTACGAGGTTGAGGCTGGCCTCTAGGTCACACATTTTCTAGTCTAAACTGATTAATGTTTACAAATTCCTTCCATGTCATACCAGACACCTCTTGTAAAGATTTCTCTACTAACAATTTTATTAAACAATGATGGGAGACAAAATTATCCCTACCTTTTTGCATTTCAACTGCCATGATTGCAAAGAGGTTATACAACACATTGGGCATGTTCATCCTTCTTCCATGTCTTATATGGTTCAGGAGCTTAAAATGCACAGAATGGAGGCATGACTGGCAGCCCTCACAAGTAACATGACAATGTGGATGACTACTTGTTTCCACTTCTTTGGCAGAGAAGTTCTCCTCGTTCCTTGCTTATCTACAACCAGTGGAGGGTTGCAAGGTTCAATGAATTCTGCCCTAATTGACCTCGCATATCTGGAAGCAGGGTATGGCTCTCCATTGGCAAGAAAACCCATTACCTATGTAATTCTCTCCTCAGTGGCTATCACCTCTAGCCTTTTTATCATTGCCTTCCTATTAGAGAGCGTCTGTACAAATTCTAGTGCAATGTCCTCATGGAAGCTGTCAAGTTTTAGGAAGTAATCCAACTATCCACAATTCCTAAACTCAGCCAGAGAAAGTGCATCCTATAGTATCACATCATGAACCGTGGGAACATTCCTAATCAACTGACCTCCCATTGTTTCTGCTGCCCATAATCAAGCAAACAATTTTGCAAAATTTCCTTTCCTGCAATCTTTCTTTGAAAACCCAATTCCTTCTTCTTCCTGCAACTCCTCTGTAGTGCTAACACCAATGTCATATGAAATTTACCTTTTTGGTGACGTTTAATATTATGACTAAGGCAATAAAGAAACATAAATGAAGGGTATTATCAAGAAAAATGGCAGCGACTCAATGTCATTTCACACATGCAAGTCATCATTTCACTCTATCATTCAAATTGGCTTGTTTCAAATTTGCTAACATGAATGACACATGGACATGTGGGTTGAAACTCCCCCCCAACCTAAATTAGAGCATGTGTCCGCATAGGCTGGGTGGTAATTATGATGTGACAAGACAGGGTACAATTATATGCTATGTGAAATATTAGTATTAATTTATAGTAATTAAATAAATGCACTAAAGATAATTAAGATATAACATATTGTCACACACATACCTGAAAACTTGGAGTATCTTTTGCAAGGAATGTGGAGAAAGTACCAGTTACCTTTAAAAGTATAATTGAGCAATTAATGTGGTGGTGATGGAATGAAGTGATGGTGGAGTTATGGAAAAGAGAGAAAATGGAGATGGATGGGCAAATGGATTTATTGATGGAGAAGTGGATTCCCACAAAAGTGGAAATATTTTTTATGATGTGATTGCATGCATACCTTGACTAGTCAGAAGGAGGGACACTAGGTCCACTTCCTTCAACTGCAGGAAGTTTGGAGGTTTGGTGTTGAATAAATTGCTACATGAATTCTTGCTTGGACGTTGGTTTATGATATAACCTTAGACGATGACCATTGACCAAGAGTTTTAATCTAACAGGGTCAATGGTTGTGAGTTGTACAACACCATTGGAGAAGACTTCTGCAACTTCATACGGTCCCAACCACCTAGTCTACAATTTTCTTGCATTATCTTGATACCTGGAGTCATAAAGGAGTGCCCAATCACCTGGCTGGAACTTCTTTTCCTTTATGTATTTGTCATGCCATTTGACCCTCTGATTTCAAGTACTACCTTAGTATGATGAAGGGCTGACTTTCTGATCTCATCCAAGGCATTCAGCTGCATGATTTTGTCCCTTTGTGCCTCGGATATGTCTATCCCAAGATTTAGTGGAGTCCTAAGAGTTTTGTGCTCAAACTCAATAGGCATCATGACTGTCTTCCCATACAGTAATTCAAAATGAGTGAAACCAGTGGTTGTCTTCCAAGTGGTCCTATAGGTCCAGACAGCTTCTAACAACCTATTTGCCCAATATTTTCTATTAATAGCCACTGTTTTGGTCAAGATAGCCTCTATTTCCCTATTGGTCACCTCAGACTGGCCATTGGCTTGAGGTTGATAGGGGGTAGATTTCCTATGCCTCACATTATATTCATTGATCAATGTTGTGACAAGGGTTGATGTAATTTAAGCCCCTTGATCTGTCACTATCTCCCTTGGAATCCCATAACGTGTGAAGATTTCCTCATAGAGGAATTCTGCAACCTTATTATCTCTGGCATGTTTCATAGCTTTAACCTCAACCCACTTGGTTACATAATTAGTGCAAACCAATATGTAGGATTTTCCATTTAATGGAGGATCAATGGGACCTACAAAATCAAGTCCCCATCTATCAAATGGAGTGATGACTACCTAAGGGTAAAGAGGAATCTCATTAGATTTAGTTGGTCGACCTATCCTCTGACATCTATCACACTTCCTAGTATACTTGCCTACATCCTTATGCATGTGGGCCATTAATATCCTATATTAAGAATTTTCATTATTGTCCTCTTGGCTGCAAAATTCCCTACATAGGGTTCATTGTGACATGCATGCAGTATATCATATGTTTCATCTTCCCTTACACATCTCCTCATGACATGATCTTGTCTAGTGTAGAATAAACATCCTGCAATCCATGAGAAAATAATTTTTTTCTCAATGAACACCCTTCTCTCTTTTGGAGAGAAATGAGGAGGAATTATCCTTGTAACCAGATAATTGGCTATATTGGCATACCAAGGTGTGTGCACATTGATGGAAAACAAATTTTCATTAGGGAAAGAGTCATCAATGACTTGAGTATCCTCTAATGTAGTCAATCTGGAGAGAAAGTTTGCTACAACATTTGTCTTTCCTCGTTTGTCAACAATGGTGATGTCAAATTCCTGCATCAACAATAACCACCTTGCTAGCCTACCTAAAATAAAGGGATTATTCATGAGATATCTTATGGCTACATGGTATGTATAAATAAAGATCTAATATCCTGTTATGTAATGCCTGAACTTGTTAAGGGCATAGATGACCGCCAACATCTCCTTCTCTGTCACTGTGTAATTAAATTCAGCTCCTTGTAGGTTTTTGTTGATAAAGTAGATTGCATTCTCAATTGCTCCTTCTTTTTGTCCCAATACAGCTCCTATAGCATAATTAGATGCATCTATATGAATATGAAAAGGAAGCTCCCAATTAGGGCTTTTGAGTACAGGAGCATGGGTTAAGGTTGCTTTCAAATTAGAGAATGCTTTGTCACAGTCTTCTGTCCATTGGAACTCAACATCTTTAGTTAGAAGATTGTACAGTGGTGCTACCATTTTACTAAAATCTTTGATGAAGCACCTATAGTATCCTACATGTCCCATAAAGCTTCTGACATCTTTTTGCTTGGCAGGAATAGGAAGATTGGTAATCACCTCAATCTTGGCTAGGTCCACTTGAATTCCCTTCTGAGAGATGTAGTGGCCAAGGACTACTCCTTCCTCCATCATCATGAAGCATTTCTCACTGTTCAAGGATAGATTATGGTCTTCACATCTCTGTAAAAATTTCCTTAGATTTTCTAATGCTTTTGCAAAATCAACACCATAGGTAGTAAAATCATCCATATAGATTTCTATACAATCATGTGAGATATATGAAAATATACTAATGACTGCTCTTTGAAAGGTTGCAAGTGCATTACATAAACCAAATGGAAGTACTGAGTAGGCATAAGTCCCCCATGGATAGGTAAATATTATCTTCTCTTGATCCTCAGGTACAATCTGTATCTGATTATAACCACTGAATCCATCTAGAAAAAAAAATATTGCTTACCTGCAAGTGAATCCAGTACTTGGTCTATGAAAGGAAGCGAAAAATGATCCTTTTTGGTGGTAGATTTTAGTTCTCTATAGTCAACACAAACTCTCCATTTACCTCCCTTTTTAGACATAATTACCAATGGGGACACCCACCCGCTATCTGAGATAGGGTAATTTCTATAGTTCCCTTTTTACAATCTCCCTCAATGTAGGGTTGATTCTCCTTTGTGGCTGCCTTATTGGTGTGCAAACATCTCTGATATATATCCTATGCGTACAAAGCTTGGGGTCCAATCCTTTCATGTCATGGTAATCCCATGCAAATGCATGTTGATGGGTCTTCAACAGGTTTGTTAGGGACAACTGTTGCTCTTGACTCAACTTGTTATTAATATTCAAATGTTTCCCTTCTGACACTTGCACTTGTGTGGTTAACTCAATCATGGTTATTTCACTAATGCTTGGCATTTTTAACTCATGTGGTTGCAATGTATGAAGCATATATGTTGTTGCGGGAAGTTTAGTTGTAGGAAGAGTGAGCAGAAGTGTCTTCACTAGACCTGCATAACCAGATTCATGAATGGATGATTCTTCATGCACCTCACAATGGTTCTAAATTATGTGGGACAACACTTCATCTTCCTCCTGAAGTTGCATGAAAGGACTTCTACCAACAATCATGATTTGTGCCATTGAATTGACTTCCTCGGTCTCTTCTCCAACATGTGGCCATATGGGGTTATCCATATCATGGGATGGTTGAGCAGGAGGGTAGAGAAAAAGTTTTTTGGTGCTTTTCCCATCAAAAATAGTCATGTCTCCTAACCAACATCCAATGTAAGCATCTGCTATGGCTAACCACGACCTTCCTAGAATAATGGGATACCCTTCTAGTGTAGATTTAGGAGAAAGGATCATGAAATATGTTGGGTATTCTCAAGATTCTAGAGTTACAACAAGGTCTTCTACTATACCATCTGGTTTGACAGTGGAACTATCAACAAGCTACAAGATAGTAGGAGTAGGTCTCATATTTGCAACATTCAGTTGCTGCAGGATATCCTTAGTCATCACATTTATTGTTGCTCCCAAGTCAATTAAAGCATTCTTTATTTGGATTCCATTTATAATAACTCCTACCACAGGACTACCTGGGTCAGTGTACTTAGGAATAGTAACTTTCCCAAGCATGATATCTGCCAACTATCCCACCACATGAACTGTAGTGGGGTCTTTCTTTTTCCTCCTTGGCTTTTTGATGCATGCTTCCTTGATTAATTTTCCATATATGGGGACATCTTTTATGGCTTGAAACAAAGGTATCTTAACACATATGTGTTTCAATTGATCCAAAATATCAAAGGTTGTTTCCTCTTTCTCTTCCTTTTGTGTAACAACTTCTAACCTTTGAGGAAATGGTGGATTTTGATCAGTCTGCTGAATTGGTTCATGATTTTTAGCACACTTGACTGAATAGGGACATTGTGATGCTCCTCTTCTTCCACAGGAAGCTAGGTGATAATAGGATTGGAAGGAGATGGAAAAGTGGTTCCTGAACGCAAATGAATGTCACTCACACTCACAACATATGCAAGGAATTTATTAGGATCTACAGAGTAGATTGGTTGTTGCTGTGGTTTGTTATTTGGGTTAGGTGTGGGTTGAGCTAGTAACTGAGTAGGTCTAGGTGTGCTAGAACTTGAGCTAGTAGGAGGAGTCATTATGGCAGACTATTGAGGCTGTGGAGGTGGTTGCATATAACTAGTTGTTTGGTTTGGCCATTGTTATCCTCCCCTCCATTGGGATGTCTACTGCCAGTTTCTTGGAGGTGGCTGCCAATTCCCTTGGAACTAATGCTAATTCCCCTAATATTTTTGCCACTGAGGTGGAAAATTTTGGTGATTAGGCCAAGTATTTGGAGGGCTGCTCCAAGGCTGAGGTGGATATCCTCCATAGTTAGATGGGTATGGGGGTTGCCATTGATTACCAGATGCATAAGAATTGAAATAAGGCCCAACAAAAGATAATGGATTTGGTGGCATACCTTGTCTTGGGGCCCATGGTATCCTTTGTGCAATGAAGTAGACTTGATCATCATCACCCTAGATTGGCTTGAACTCAGGTGGGATCTGCTTGCTGTGAATGTTAGCTACCATTTTGCATCTACAGTCCTTCTTTTGTTTGCAATGAGGAAAATATTATACCAACATTGCCTCTGCCTCCTCATGTTTCTTCTTTGCTTGAAGTGTATCTAGCTGCGTAGCCAGATTGTTTATGATGTCTTGCTTGAAATATGCTAACAAGTGAGTAATCTTCATCCTTGAAACTCCATTGGTGGATGATTTACCCATAGAGGATTGGTAACCTCTTCCTTTCTTTGAAGCTACCTTGGAGTAGTTTTGACATATCTTCTTAATATCATCCCAAGGAACTTGGGTGATATCTCCTCCTCCCATTAGGTCCAGAGCATCCATGCAATTGTCATTGATCCCTCTAAGGAAGAGAAGCTTTGGAGACTCTTCATTGAGTGTATGATGTGGAGATTTATGCAGGAAAAACAAAAACCTTGAAATATAATCCTCCAAACTCTTTTCTTCCTTCTACTGCATCCTAAAGATGTCATCTCTTCTCATATCACTACCCCTACAATATTCCTTGTACTTCTCAAGAAACTTTATTTTCATATCATCCCAAGTCTCTATAGTATTCCTACCTAAGCTCATAAACCATCTTAATGCAACTTCTTTCAAGGTGGTAGGAAACAACTTAAACCTATGAGAATCAATGGTATAGTCATAGTTTCTGTAGAGGATAACAAACTCAAACAAGAAAGTATCAGGGTCTTATGTGACAAGCCCATAGAACTTAAGAAGGATTGAAGCATGGATGTTTTTAAGGTTATCAACTTCATTCTGATGAGTGATAGAAAATGGAAAAGATGGTTGGTTGGGTCTGTTTCGGTTTGCATCAGCCATGCTTGCTTGATGGAGTTCTGGAGCAAATGGATTTTCAATCAGATTTTGGTCTTTAGAGGAAGTGTCAGAATTGGTCAAATTGGGAAATGCATCAGCAAAAGGATGTGCTCTTCTTCTTCTTCTTCTTCTTCTTTGTCTCTTGGTAGATTTTGAAGCTCAACTAGCTAAAATGGGTCAAGGTCATTAGGAAGGAATCTCCCGTAAGCATCTCTTCTCCTACCTTTATGCATGCAGTATCAACTTAGTACTAGCCAACTCACACAAAGAATTGGTGAAAGAATAGCAGGTCATTACTTTCCTAAATGAAGGGTATGCTAAGAACAAACTTCAGAAATACTATAGCAAGAAAGAAACTATCAATGACTCCAAAGAACTTCCTAGTTTGACACCATCCCCGACAACGGTTCCAAAAATGTTGGCCTCCTCTAATGGTTCAATAGCTAAGCCCTAGAGCTGTGACCTAGAGATTGGACATTTGCACTAAGTAGCTATCTTACTCATCATGAAGGTGCATTTCATTGTCAACCCAAGGACGTAAACTTGAAATGGGTCGACACTATATGTGCACTAGGACTCCACTGTAGTCATCCATAAGCTAGAAAAGAAACAATACTGAAAATAAAATGATGGAAAGAAATCAACTTCAACACTGAGCATGAATCAACAACTATACTAAGCATCAACAACTGTACTGAAAATGGATGATAGAAATAAGAATCTCAACAAATAGGAAACTACTCTATTTTCCTTGGTTGCAGGAACAATCACAGAACAAAATTCTAGTGGCTACAGGAACAGACAACCGCTAAAATTGAAACTAATTGCTAAACAAAAAATAACTTTTAAACTAAATGGGTGGAATTCTCACCAAGTGGGCTCCTTTGAGTGAGTCTTCCTTAAGCTAACTTAGATACAACGAATCAGAATACCATTTTATTCCTTGAAAGCATGATTACAACATATCAACAATATAATTGTATTACTAAGACTGGAAAATGCAAGTACAATCTCAAAACATCCAACCTTGTGAAAAGGGGCATTTGACCAGTATTTATAGAGAGAAAAACTTTTAATTAACCCTAACTACCTAGGCAGTCGACTCCATCAAAATAGGAGGATGCCATTTATTGAAAGCATAGAAAAGAGAGGGAGGAAGTTATGCATGCACCAAATTGGGTCAAAGCAGACTTGCCCCAACGAGAATCTTGCACAACACACTCCCTAGATTTTCTCAACAAACAAACATGACCATTAAAAGGTAGTTACAATCTTTCATTCGAACTACAAATTTCCCTCCTTTGAGAGTTTTCCCTCCTTTGACCTCTTAATGACCATCTTTTTGCCTCTCTTGGCAACCGATGAGTTGGCAGGAGTTTCTTCCACTTTGCAAGCTTTGTTGACATCAACATCTTAGTGTGAATCTGCATAATGACATTAGAACGCACAAACAATTGCATATCCATAATTACCTTAAAGTAACATCCATTCAACCACATGTAAAATTAACATAGATAATTCATATAACATGTTAATGTCATTAAAATTCACAAGGATAAACTTAAGCCTAAGGTTTATGGTTTTAAGGAAATAACATGGGAAAGTGTCAACAACCAAGTGCCAAAGTCTATGGTAACAACAACAAATATATAATAGACCCTATAAAAATTGAGCCATTAATTGGACTCATCAAATACAACATTATTTAATATAGTGTTCATTTACATTGTCCTATTAAACCCCATATTGTAGTAAAAACCCTATTTTTTATTGACTTTGTAATGTAATTTTATGGCCATGGGCATGGCGACCTTACCTATAGCTACTTGAGGCCTTCATTCGAATGACTATCCTCTCTGTTGCGGCCTCCAAGTTTTGTGATCATGTGCTCCCTCGGGTCTCTGGCAGTGGTAGCAGTGATAGATGTAGTTTCACTAAAATGAACTGACAAACTAAGTTTTCCAATTTATATATATTTTAAAAAATAATAAAACAAGGCCTTTGATTGAAGTTATTATTTTATTATTATTGTTTAAATGAAATAAAACCTTTGATCGAAGGTTTATCTTTAAGCGAAGGATTTTCCGTGGAGACCTTCAATCAAAGGACTTTCGTTTGAATAAATATCTTCGAATGAAGGTGTCCTACTAAATCTTCAAACCTCCCACCAAAATATTCATTTTATACAAACACAAACACCATCCAAGATCAAAATACTATTACCAATCCATTATATCAACCAAGCATTCCATTCAACAAATATAACATCCTTAATCCAATGACAAATACACAATCACCTCCATCATTTACATCTAACATCCATACTTACATATCTAACAACCTTAACATCACCCACAAAAACTATAACCCCATAACACAATCTCCACATACTATCACCCCAAGTCCTAATTAAAACTTAAATCCAAATAATTAAAACATTTATCAACATAACACCCCCCAAAGATCATGACCTCTCAGTTCATATATCTTTAAAAAAATAATAAAATAAGGCCTTCGATTGAAGTTATTATTTTATTATTATTTTTAAATGAAATAAAACCTTCAATCAAAGGTTTATCTTTAAGCGAAGGCTTTTTCGTGGAGACCTTCAATCGAAGGACCTTCATTTGAATAAATATCTTTGAACGAAAAAATATCCAATATTGTAGGATATTCGGCTTAGAACTAAAAATGGTGATTGATTATAAATGCTCAAAGTGGAGGAGAAAAAAACATTGTTTTTGAACTATAGGATATGCAATCATGTGACCGTAGATTGCGTAAATAATAAAAAATCTGATATCGATCATCAAAATAACTCAAACCTGCCTTCTAGAATGGGCTCTTCGTGCCACGCTAACGAGATATCACTGCCACAAGAAGGGGATGTGGGCAAAGCAAAAATCACACCGGTTGAGGGTTTCCCTTTCCCTACAAATAGGGACACCCCAAGGAACATGAATAAGGACTACTCTTCACCTCCAAATAAGTCTCCTAATGTTTCTACAAACAAAAAGGAAGGTTGGAGCCTGTAGTCAATTGTAACAATATTAATCCTCCAAATACAGAAACCCCAAATAAGAATGATGGTAATGGCATTGATGGTGAGGTAGTGTATGATGAATTTAATAGATAATTATTATTGATTTTCTACACGCACTATGTCTAAGTCTTGATTGATATGTTGATTGAAAAACATCCATAACTTTCAAAGGTTTCATATTTTTTGAATCTGAAAGATGCGTCACAGTCTATGCTTCACAAGCTATAGAGTGAAAAAAAATTGAATTAAATATATTTTTGACCGAGTTAGGTTGGCTAGAAAATTAGTTTTTAATATTGCTAAAAATTCCTACTAAAAAATTCATAACTAATTATCTACTCGCAAAAAAATTACAAAAAATATATGTGACATCTGGGCAAGTTTCCTTTACTTATATTGAAAGATTTGTTTTTTTTTCTCATACTTAGGATGACTAGAATGACACATGCTTTTTAATTATTTTCAAAAATTATAGTACTGCTTCAATAAAAATTTAAACTTCCACAAAATAATTTCTTTTTTCCTAAAGCAACTAGTAGCCTACAAACTACATTCAAATTTCTATAGATTCTATTCCTACATATTTTTCAAATTATGTTATTAACCTATTCAAAATTTTATGCCAAGTTGCTTAACTTTGTTTTTCTATATTTTTATTGCTACCTAGAGGCATAGTTTAGCCCATCATGATCTTGCACTCACCCTTATGCTACCAAAATTAATCAAGAATACAAATGTTACTGATACAATTATAAAGGCATATTGGAGATTTGTATTGTAAACAATTAATGTTGGATATTGAAATCAATTTTTCTTTAGATTGTGATTCTTTTCTCCCAAAAGGGTTTTCCCACGTAAACCATCTTGTCATGGTATAAATGTATTTGTACATTTTTTTTTGTAACTATAAAATCTTTATTTTTTACACATATCTCCCATTAAAGATTAGTGTTGGAATAATTTCCTCACTATTTATTCCCTTCATAGATATTCTTGGATAGGTAAGAAGGAATGATTATGTTGTAATTAAAATTGTTATAAAATAGGTGAGATATCACCTCAAACTCATGTTTATATGCATTCAAATAACATAACTAAGCTATATAGGTCTATTTAGGACACTTTTGACACAACTAATCACTCTATGGAGCACCAAATAGCATATGTACAACACTAAAGAAAGATAAGAACATCCACGATCATGAAAATTCTATTTCTATATGGAACCCCCAAAAATGGAGCTAGAGCATGGAAAGAATGTGCATGCATAACTAATCGCAACACCAAGACCTCTAATAACATGTGTTGATTTATAAGGAAACATGAAAAAGTTATTTGGTTGAGAAATTAGCTTGCACTAACCATCATCATTTGATATAAGAGTGAAAAACCATAAAATATGGTGTATAGGAACTTAGAGAATACAAAAGAATGATGTTAAATTTTTTGAAATTTAAATGAGGATTGATAGTTAATTATGATAGATTCTTAAATCCATGTCTAGAATGTAACACTAAATAAAAGTGCATGCTACAAGGATTGGCTTGTGGGCATAGTTTATTCAGTATCGACAGGAAGTCACCACATCACATATAGGACACATGACCCCTTTTCCCTTGATTTGAAGAGGTTCTTAAGACTACCATAAAGTTTTCATGTGGCATGAAAATATTTTTTGTTGTACAAGATAATAATCACTCTCAATGTGGTAGGCCCGCCCTTGCCAAAGGTAATGTTTGTTAAGCAATAATTTGATAATGACTCCAACTCAGCTACCAAAGAGACCATTTTATTAGGATAATAAAACATCAATAGCTACATTGGTATGAACAATTGGTCTCATGGACCATCAAATAATAACCATAGGAAATACATAGAAATTGAGTGTTGTAAGGAGAGAAGATACCAGATCCTATTACAATTGTTAGCATAAAGGGAAATAAACCAAAAAAGAATTGGTCCACATCCAAAATTTATGATCAAGCTTCCATCCAAATAAATTATGGCTCAATGAGTTATCAACACACACACACACACACACACACACACACACACATCTATATTCCACATAGTTCCATGAGGAGATCGGTTTTCTAAAAAAGGGTTAAAATGCAAGAAGATTGTAAGGGATTAGGTAGTTGGTGTGTTGAAGGGAAGATCTAGTAGATAGTTAAAAGTGGTAAAAGTGAATATGCATGTGATTACTAAAGTTTATATGTACCATTAATGGTAAAGAGACACATAATTCATATGACCAGTGCATAGTGTATAGTGGAAGTGACAAGAGCTAAGTAGTAAGGTTAACTATTCATGGCAATAGAAGAAAAGAAAATGAAAAAAGTCATGTGCATTAAGTTGTGCACTTGTGGGGCATAGGCAATCACTAAGAGATTAAAAAATTGAGTGTGAAGTGGATTTTGGTGGGATTGCACTTATAAATTGGGATATGTATGGAAATATTAATTCAAATCTTGACAATAAAAGTGGGATCTAAGGCCATTGTTGTTAGCAAGTAGGCTACCATTAATGTTGGAGGGGATGATATAGAGACATGAATAGGAAAACCACTTGATATAAAATGGGCCCAAAGAAATAGAATACACATTTAACACTATGGAAAAACTTAAGACGTAACCCCATGAACATGAGACATAATCACTTTCACCCATAAGAGGTTATGCCAATATAATGGGGCCCACTAATGAGCAACTATGTAACCTTAAAAGAATTTGGACACAATATGATGTGTCTGGGATAAAGATAGGTTTATAGAAAAAATATTATGAGTTTTCAAAGGATTAACAACACACACACAAAACCTAATACTATAACATAAGATTTCTCAAATTTGTAATCAAATAAGGTTTAGAGGCACAAATGACATGAAATTTTGAAACTTTGGGGTAGGTGCCAATAGAATGATCTATTATTTGGTATTGGATTGTTGACTCATTACCTCCAACTACATGTATCATGTGTGGGGATTTTAAAATGGTAGAGGATACACCTGACAAGTGTGATAATTTTATCATGAATTGGAAAAATAGAGAAAGAGGTATAATTTTTCATGCATAATAAGTTGGACCTTTTTCATCACATCATTGGTTAATATCATAACCAAGATTATGAAATATATGGGGTAGAGTATGCTTGAATTATAAATGGGTTCTTAAAAGGATTGATATTCCCACAGTGTTAGCTCGATATTTTTTCTCTTTTACTCTCTATTTTTCCTTTCTATTTGAGCCTTTGTCGAATGTTGTCCTTTAGAATACTTTCATATTGAGTTCTATATTGAAAGATAATATGTTGCACCAAAATATTTAAAATGTATTCTTTAATAATACTTCTTTCTTTCCTATAATTGCTCAATTTTATGTCTAAAACTTAGACCCACATGCATGTTATTAGATAGGTTGGATCGATTGGTGGAATGATGCAATTAAGTTAGTTCCAATTTTTTATACATATATTGGAACCAACTACCTACCTTTTGTTTTGAATCTCCACCACACCATTTCTAAGCTTGAAACACAACCTTTTAATTCTCTACAAATTCATGTTATAATAATTTACAATTAGGAATATATTATAGATAACAATTCCACCATAGGGGCTCAAATCAAGGCTCACATGCACTTGTTTAAAGTTGGGGATAGAGTCTTCAATTTTATAATATTCTCTTTAAGAGATCATCATATTTCAAGTGATCAAACACATAAAATAAGGACCTCAAATACTATAATAACTTATTTCCATTACCCATGATTTCATCCAACACTATGAATAGGTTTTCAAGGATTAGGATCCCCCCTTGGAGTGATCTAATGTTATTCAATAGGCATTTAGGTGGTTTCCTACTATGCTTTACCTTCTCATGGATCACTATGTGAAATTTTTTCACTCAAATAGACCTTCACAAGGATTATTTTCTCATGCTAATGATAAATAACTTAGATGTGATAGATTTCTATGTGAACTATAAAAATCCCTCTAGGATATGGTTGCTAATGATCTTCATCGAGTTTATATAGAAGCTTATAAATCAAAATTCATAGAAAATATTATTAACAAAGGATATATTAATTTCATTCCTAAGATTCAAGATTTGAATAATATTTGTAATTAACGACTAATCACCTTGCTATATGTTTCTTATGAAATCACTTCTAAGGCTCTTTCTCTCAAGTTGTGTCATGTTCATTCTTTGACTTTTAAGCTAGAGAAAACTAGGTTTATCAAGTCTAGATATTTTTTTTATCACATCATTAATGTTTTGCAAGGAATAGATTAGGTTACGTATGTTCTTAATATATATCCATCTTTATTAAAATTGATTTTCTAAAATCCTATGATTATATAAAATGACCCCTTCCATAATTCAAGATTCATGTTATGGTCCCAAATTCCTGATGTTTCTTGAAATTATTTTTGTTGATTCTTGTGAGTGTATCACTATTACTGGCCATCAATCTTCTCATTTTGTGGGTTTTCACTCCATATAAGAAAGAGTTTCATTTTCTCTTATCTTACATATTTCAATTACTCAAGTCTTCATTTATCTTCTAGTTCATATTGTTTCATAAAATCTAATTAATTGTATCACTTTTTCAATTATTCTTAATAGCTTAAACGGTCATCATTTTTATGATTATTTTATTACTTTTTTGGAGGATGAAAATAATATGAATCAACTACTTTAATGCTTAGATACATTTTACCTTTCTTCTAGTTCAAGTATTCAATGGTAGAAGAATCAATATTATAGGAAATATTCCTTCCCTAAACTATTATGAATTAACTCTTTTGATTGGAAGTGGAGTTATCATGGATATTTTATTAAGCTCTTATACATTCCCTTTGGCTTTCAAGATTCTTCATCTACTCTATGGTAAGCTATTATTAGTTGGGTGGGAAAAAATTGGCTTCTTGGATTAATAAGAATCTATCTCTTATAGGTAAATTTAAGGTTTTTTCTAAGGTTCTAGTAGCCACCCACGTTTATCATTCCTCATGCTACACGCCTTTCAAATATTTTCTCAAATATTTTTTATAGAAATC
This sequence comes from Sequoia sempervirens, assembly GCA_007258455.2. Classification (NCBI taxonomy): domain Eukaryota; kingdom Viridiplantae; phylum Streptophyta; class Pinopsida; order Cupressales; family Cupressaceae; genus Sequoia; species Sequoia sempervirens. Next base: position 94,749,069 of record VDFB02026320.1, on the reverse strand, counting down.
TCTACAAAAAAGAAAATGATTTCATAGAGTTTCTTGGGAATTTTGTTCCCCCCCTCATAACTCTAGAGGGATAGGTCTTATTGGTATGGAACAAAAATGTAAAATCTTATGTTCCAAATGGTTAATTAGAGACCTTGGGAGTGATGAAGCTTGGAAAGTGTAATGACCACAAACTTAACACCCTGTATACGACTAAGGACATAACACAAATATCAAAATTTTAGACCACCAACATAGTCAAACTCCCATAAGTTTGCTTTCAAGAGAGCACAAGGGGAACCTAAGGGGCCAGACCTAATTCCTCAGGGGCTAATCTTTGATGGCCTTGCCTATGTACACACAGCATAGAGGAATTGTAGTTCGACACTGGACTTCAACCGTCACACACTTGGTTTGCTAATAGAGGGGTATAATACACTAGGCTAAAAGGTAGATGGTATAACATCAACTTCAATCATAAATCCCTAACACTTCTCCACTGTATAATAATAGAAAGCAAAAGTTCAAGGTCAAGGATTTTGACTAAACCCACATATAGGATATCTGAAGAATTTTAGAAACAAAGATGACATAGACAACACCCATATAAAATCATGTATTATCCCACACAAGCACAATTGACCTATACTTAAAAGAAGATATCATACTAGTGAGTTCACACAAAATATCATCACTTACACACAACTACAAGGTTTTCTCAAGAAAAGCTCAACAATGAATAGATACACCAACTCTCTAGGTAATTTCATTTGAGAACATCATGGTATAGGTGGACATTGATTATGTAGAGAATATAAACAATACTAAAGAACAAAAAACCACTATAATGCTACAACAATCTGCTATCTTAATTGTTAAAGCAGATCTAATTAAGAACTAAAAATTGATAACAAATTGATCATAACAACTTTCAGCTTGCTTATCACAGCAAAATAGGTGTTACTAAAACAACGATAACTTTCACAATACTAACCCAAATTTTAAACTTAAATATGATCTGGAAAGGGAAAAGACCAAAGATTAAAACCCAGAAATCATTTAGGGTAAATCTCAAATATGTGTGAGCAGTTTTTTTCTACAACTCAGCTCACTAAAGTACCCAAAAACAACAGTTTACAACATAACAACATAAAATTTTACTTTGTGGATTGTGGATCATGATGGTATAAATATTTTGTTTTATAATGAAAATGAAATGATAACTATGAGGGGATAAGGTAATATGACAATAATAAACATTTTCTCAATTTAGGAATAGCGAAAATAGCAAATTTTGTACATGACAAAATTAACTAATTGATCAAGAAATTCCAAACAAGAGGTAAATACTCCTATTTCTATCTAGACTTTAGATTTTCGAATTCAAACATTATGTCCAGCTCAATGAATAGTCAAGAACTTCTATTTTATTCCCTTTGCCAAATCGCTAACATTTAAATAAAGTCATGTTTCATAATTTTGTAAGCTTAATAATTGATCATATGCAGCAACAAGAACAAGAAAATTGTCACAAGAATCATATGAACATTATAAACTACAACAAATTAAGAAGGGGGAAAATTAAATAAAAATGCCATGTAAAATTTAATCTAGACTATCATAGAAAATAAATTTAAAAATATTTCAGTCAATGCCCATGTGTCTTCATTAATTCTAGTTTTTCTCATCTATTATTCTGCTCTCCTATAGTGACTGAGTACTTTAAATAATAAATTATATGTTAGTATGCTTATCTTCATTTTTGGTTTGCATCTCCAAACACAATTTTAAAACTAGTAATAAATTATTATCAGAATTACCTTAAGACAGCAGATGATGGAGAAGCATGTCATTCTCCAGTTCAAGAAGAGGTTGCATTTTGATGCTGCTGAATATTGGATTGTATATGGACATGAATCAAACATAAAGGATAAGAGTTTACAGATCTGAAATGTAACTCATGGTATTGTGATAACTTTGTGGGCTTTACTCAAACCACTGTTGCACTAAAAAAACACCCATTCTTCTTTGTATATCAGACTTATTCTAATCCCTTCTCTTTACAATCCCCATTCTCTCCCTCTGTTCTCATGGACCTTCCCCTGCCTATCTTCCTTGTAACCTCTTCCAATTATGCCTTCGTCTGAATGAATAATCCCTTCTCTTTACAAGCCCCCCCTCAATAAATGACCGATCATAAGCTATTATCGAACGGGATTAATTGTTTTTTTTCCTTCCTTTTTCCTTGTCTATCCAATAACTATATCGAAAAGTCATTTTTTTTTCTAGATCCCCAACATACATGCCTAAAATGTAGGTTTTTTTAATAAGGTAATTACCTCACAAACTGAAGTTTAAAACCCATCTTCTTTGGGTGATGTGGGAGTATTTCCCCATGTATTCTCCTTGAAAAATGACATTACGTCCTTTGTTTTATTTTAATTTTAGTGATCTAATTTAGATGTGGCATAGTTAGACATTTTCTTTTAATTTCATGCTTTTAACTCTTAGTTCTCAGTTTCCCATTTTTACAGATGAAAGATGAAAGGGTAGATATCTTCATATTAATTAGCATGAGTCCAATTTAGTTCCACCCATGGCAATGTCATTATAATGGATGATTTTTAGGTATTTTCCAAACTGAGTTCATAAAATCAATATTAAATCATCTCTAGAATGGCTGAAGCTTCTATTGAAATGGCTAGTGAGACCAAGAAATAACTCCCATTAATATAATAAATTGCACACAGTTTTCCCAATACTTATGACAATTCCAAGTAATCTTATCTGCTAACAAATAATTTAGCTTGAGTCTACTCTTAGAGAGCATAAGACTTTAAATCAATAGTATCAACATAATTCAACTAGAAATTAATGAATTAAACATTAAGCTCTTTTATTTTACAAAAGTTCCATAACTATCCAATTAAAGCTAATAACCTCACTTTTTGTCTCCTTCCCATTTTGGTGCTAACAATATAACACAATAAAGTTTAAATACTATTTACAAAATATAAATCCATTATTATTCATGCCATAGCGATCATGGTTTTAATACTAAATTCTTTAGAACTTCCACTATATTTTGAATCTTGTGCTAAAAAAAAATCAAGGCTAATTTAAATTATTTTAATAAATATTCCCATGATTCAAATAAGGTATTTGCAACTATTGAATAAAAGGGCGTGCCCTTACAGAAAGTTTTACTTCACTATTGTATTTCTACTTGTGTGCTAAATGTTTGTAAGGTTGAGGAATATATTGGCCTTCATTTCATTTTCATTATGTAGAATCTTGATCTAATTTGGGGTATGGAAAGCACAAGACACTATTAAGTCGTGGCTTCTATAAAACAATAGAAGAGTATCAGACAAGGATACATAGTGGTAGCTACATGTAGTACTGAAGGGAACTAAAAGGGAAATTATGATCAAGCAATATAATAAACTATCATAACAAAAAGAGGAATTTGTTAAAGGAGTGACAAATTTTAAATGGGTGGTTTTTAGTGGCTACAAATGGTGGAAGGTTGAAATTTATTGCTTAGACCTATTGGATGATGGAAACAAAGGATCATTGAAGGTTTGGGAAGAAAAATAGGTAAGCCATGAAATATGGAAAGGATCAATAATTGATTCCAATATCTAATGGAAAACAACAAGGCTGATTATGGGACTATAAAATATGTGCTTTAATCATGTAAGGAAAAATTTCAAACATTAGAAAAGATGGAAGCAATCATTGAGGGTTTTGTGTTCCCATTGGTATTTATGAGGATCCTTCCTAAATGTAAAGGAAGGACCATGATTAAATTAAGGGAGATATAGATATGTAGGAAATTGATAAACAATTAAGGAATGATCATGTGAGATCCTAAGGATATTTAGTTGCAAGCTACATTGAATGGAAATATGACACACATGGTAGGGAGTAGATGAGTTTGAATTCTTAAGAATTTGGTTAATACCCAATGAGAAGGTGCATTGATATGAATGTTTGAAAGGGGCATGTATGATTTCAAAATATTTCAAGGAGTTGACGAGAGGAGGTGAGTCAACAATATCTAATAGAATAGGTGTCTAGTAGAAAATAGAGAGGAGTTATCCTGTGTGATCTTAAAAATAAGGAAGAAGTTGAGAGGAATTGGTGAACATAGAGGAAAGATTATACAAAATTTTAGAAAAGGGATCATCAAAAAATATGGAGAGAAGAAAGCTAGAGACTGACAAGGAGGAAAAAATAAAGAAGAAGGCCCTGACAAGGAGGAGGAAGATTGTAAAGAGGTGTGTAGATAGTCAATGAGGGCTGATAGGAAGTTAGAGAGTTCAAAAAATAAAGAGAAGAGTTACATGCTATGGAGATCATCCAATGAGTTGGGAAAAAATAAGACACCCATAAGGAGCCAAGTAAATTTGAGTAAAGGAGCCAACAAGAAAGAATGGCCCATGAGAAGTGTAAGGCCATTGAACCCACTTATTATAACACAATTTGGGATATTCTAGTATGTTGTAATGATGTACCTAGTAAGTATAGAGTTCATACTTCCAATAATAAGAATGAGTTTAGTTAGGTGAAGCTTACTTCCTATTTGTGAGTAGTAATATTTTCAAAATATATTGATATATGATCAAGTTGTGATTGAGTTGGATGATATTTTTAGTTGTTTGACTTCAAGGATGAATTATTTGATTTCTTATGTTAATTGCTCATGTATAATAATGTTGGTTATTAGAATGATCCATCATGAATATTTTGTGAGATATTTGATCTTATTAAATGAGCTAACATCGCTACAAGCATTTGATTGTGTTTAGGCCTAAGGACCATGTCAAGTACTTTGTTAACAATTCCTAGCAACATGCTCAATAATCAAGCTATAGAGGTATGATAAGTGCATAAATAAATTTTGCAATTATTATGATGCATATATGTTATGATTCCTTTGTTACATATATAGCTCTGGGCATCTATTTCTCCTATGAATATAATACATCATGATGATTTGTATACACATTATTGTGATACTACTATATTATTATCACATTTGAATCCTTGTTTGTATGATTATCGATTGTTATCATGTCCAAGTTGTTGCTAGTTATCCACATTTTGTAATGAATTACTTACCATTTTATTATAGGTGTTATAAAACTCTTATTGATTTCTTTATCTTTTCTATTCGCACAAAATTGTATTTGCACGCCATCATATCATGAAAGAGTAAAGAGCCATAGTCACACATACACATATATATATATATATAAGAAATATAATTGCATAATCTACACAGGTGGCCTAGGAGAACACTCTCCTAGCATCTCATGTATCTCTTGAGTGAAAGCAAACACATCCCAGAGGGAGTATATGTCCTATCATATGATACTTTGGGAAAAGTGTAAAGCATATTTCCACAAATAACATATGATTAAGCTATGATTAGGCCTAATGATGCATTTAATTGTTTGACATTATGTTGAGTATGAGGATGAATACATACATATATATCATGTGATAATTCTTATAAAGTGAGTTACTCTAATAACATAAATAGTTTATGAAAGAATGATAAATTCTTGTGGTTGTATTATCAATGGATTTAAGTAAATAAATTGACCTTAGGAATGTCTACACAATAAAATCAAATTATATGTGAATATTAAATTTTAAATGGAAGATAAAATTATTTGATGTGAGAAGTGTGCCCTATATGAATTACGGTTAAGGTGTTCTAGTTGTTTTATGATGTGTTATGAGTGAGTTCACATTGCTTTGGCTATATTTACTATGTTTTACTAATGATTCTAATTAAATGTGAACCAAGCTTAGACTTGAAGGAATCAAGAGGGTGGAAGCAAGTTTCATATAAAAGAGAATATGTTGAGTTGAATTTTCTGGTATCATGCAAGAACCATTAGAATTCATTAAAATGCCAATTTAAGAGGTATTTCTTACTCATAGATTTTAGTACAATGTTTAATTTAGCTTGGTAATAACATTTTTTGAGGTAGTATATCAACTAGTTGTATCTTTCATGAGCTAGGAAATTATTGTTCTTCGATTTCAATAAGATGGAATTTATTTTATGAATTGTTCAATAATTATCCTTATGTCTATAAGATATGAATTGTTAGATCCTCTATGGTGACATTTTTGGTTAACTTACATTATACCTTACTGGTGTTATAAAATTGTGTGCTATACTTCTTACGAGTAAATCATATTTGAGCCATTCTATTAAATAGTCCATGCTACTCATCTATGTTTACCTTATGACATTCTACACATTATTTGAGATGTTATTTCATTAAAGTTTCTCTATCAACTCATATTGGATGTCCTTGTATCTTCCATATTCATGAGATGTGTTTTTGAGTCACTCTATCAAAATTGTACCTTATCTACTTCTTGGAACATTCCTCTCAAATAGTTTAGTATCTTTCTATAAGCATCCTTACCAAATAGATTCACCTACTTTGTTATGTGATCAACTTTCTACGAACCTAATAAAAAATAATAATATACATAATACATTTATATTGATTTCAATAAATTTCATTGTCACAAAAGTATATATAACTAAAAATTGCTCCATGGGGGGGTGGCAAGGAGATTGGGAATTTGGAGAAAGGGAGAATCGATCAACATTCTTACTATTTGTTAAAGTTGATGTGGAAACGAAAAGGGTATTTTTGGTTTAGTTACTACCCACAGATGTCCGTGTAGTAAATAAGACATTGTGGCATTTGTGAATTGGGTGGATGAAGAATTATCCTTCTTGGTATTATGTTCATACCTTGACTCATATCAAAATCATAAATGATTGCATGTCTTATAATCAAAGGACAATTAGGAAATAAATCTGGTTTACTGTGTTGGTCCTTTGAATTTTATGGACTCCTGCGAACATTTTCTTTAATCTTGGACCTAAAACATTTCTTTGAATTGGATACTAGAAATAGCATGACATACATTGTATTTGTGTCTTGTAGGAAATAACTCTAGTCACATTTCTTGTTCATTTCCTATGTTATATCTCATGACTATTATGTTATGGGTAATGTTGTGAATTTTATAATCTCATGGGTGTTACCCATTGCATTGGATTTACATTTCATTTAGTAAAACACTCCTTGGTTTCTTTTAAATTTTTATAGTGGGAGATGTTTTAGACATTTCTTTGCGTACATAGCATCACATTGTTTATTTTTAGTGACTTATTGATACAATTACAATTATTCTTTTTTCTTCTTCTTCGATTTTGATTGTGTAATGCCTTGCTAAGCTATATGTTTTAGGTGGTCCATCTACATTGTATTCTAATAGTTTTCAATTGATTTGGTGGTTTGGATTGTTGTTACCCAACTTATGCATTAGTATTTAATTAAATATTGACATTTATTATTGAAATTGTGGTATGGGTTGTCATTATCCCACATACATTTGAATTCAACAAAATGACAAATCTTGTAACTCTGATTTAAATGAATTGCTATCTATGAGTGTTTATGAATGTGATTGTAATATAATAATATAACTATATAATTTGAGATAAGTATAATAAAATATATAATTTGAGATAAGTTTAACTATATAACTTGAGAGAGATAAGTATAATAATGTATTAAAAAAATCATACAAATACTTTATTTTTCTCTCAAATTTTGATATCTAAGGCTCTATCTAACCTTAACTTTAAACATTTGTTAATATTTCTATCCAATTTTTTTATATAATATATATAAAAATAAATTATAATTATTATAAATACCTAATTCATTAAAAATTTAATCAGTTAAATATATAATTCAATTAAAATCATTCTTTTAGAAACATATTAAAAAATACACAAAATAATATATCAATGAATAAATCTATGAATATCCATATAGCTCACATCATAATAAATTACTATAAGGTATATAAAAATATGCCTAGGAAATTTAAACCTCTATAGCTAATCAATAAGTTATCCTTATGTTCTTATACTACAGATGGATTAATCCTTTCAACAAATTTTATGACGCCCTCCAATTGCTTGTCTTCAAAAAGTGCATTCCTCTCATTTAATGGATATAAATAATATTGCTCTTCAAACCATGCAAAAGTTACTTCTATTGGAAGTTCAAGTGCACTAGCCATGATGTTTCCCTCTTCTTCTTTTATTCATAAGATGCACTGGTTCATTTCATTAGTAGTTTCAAATATGCTTGTAGTTTTTATACCATGTGAAACAAGAATGCTATCCACTTGTCAGATTTGGTCAGCTCTATCTTCACTAGATTCTAACTTTGGGTCGACCTTACATTTAGATAAATTACTGTGTTTTGATTCAGTTGCTTTGGTATCTCTGATTGTCTGTTGATAACACACCCTTATTATTTGAATGAATGATATTTCATATTCAAACATTCAAAAGGAGAATGTGAACTTATGACTTAAAGGGAACCTTACATATCTATCAACTCCATCCTTATATAGCATCAAGGAATATTCTTTTTGAAGACTATGTGCTCGAATGAAATCCCCTCAAATATATGTAAAACAAATCCATAAAAATCCAAATTTTATGTTAAAAACAATCCATAAAACTCCAAAATATATGAAGGAAACAATCCATAAAGCTCCAAAATATATGAAAAAAAAATCCATAGAACTCCAATTCCACTTCCCCATTTTAGATTGAAGATTTAGATTTCTTGAAACCTACCATCATTTTCTACTTATGCATATTGCTCTTATTGTTTGATAATTTGAACATTAAAAATATTTCAAACTCACCTGTATTTTCCAATATATACATTTTACTATTATTGTTTGGCCAAAACCTGCACATTAATCACTATAACATTAGATCACATATATTTATTCTTCTTTTTTTTAATCTTAAAAAAAAATTATATAATATTTTATAGAAATTATTAGTGGTGGTGTTTACTAAAGTAAATAGGATAAACAACTTCCACCTCCATAGGCTCTTCCTTAATTTTCTATGACCTATACATTTATATATAAATGTTGTAGCCTATGAACCATGGAATTCAAACTTATTATTTATCATATTTAATTTGTTAACTACAATTAATTTCATTTATAACTAAGTCATTTTTTGCTTCAAATATTTTCTTCATATTAATATGAAGATATTCAATAATGGGATAATTTAATGATTTACCTGTATTTGAGATACCATTTGCAGCTACCTTCAAAGTCCTCTGCTATTATGGCAATGCCTTCCTTCATATCTAGGTATGTAAGGTTTACCTTTGCAGCTTTCTAACATGTGACAAGAATAAAAATAAATATTAAAGACTCCATTTTCTTTATTGACATCTATAAAATATTTAAAATTTAAGTAGATTGTTATAATCTATATCTTATTGATTAAAGAATAAATAGATTTTAATGGACTCCTAAAATTCATTTATAACAACAAAAAAATATTATCATCTAAATGTTATTCTTATATTGACCTATAATAAGAATAAGTAGTAAGAAGGGATTTACTAACCTTATGAAGAACTACTCGTCCAAGATTGCTAACATCACTGTTTTGCAACTGCTTCTGCAACAAGAGCCTCAATCCTTCATATGAGAAGTGTGCCTAGGTATATCAAAGAAACCAACATGTCATATTCGAATATATGGCAAAGTATTTATACATATCTCAGTGTCCTTAAATTTATAGATAAAATACCTTGGTTTCATCTTTGGTGTTCGTTGGATGCAAAGGAGCTTGCATAGAGTTATCGAGTCTTTTAATGCTATATTTAGACCACCTCTTCTCAGAGACTCGATATTGACAACGTTCTTTGGACTTGCAATCCCTTCTTGCCTTGAATCTGTCATTTCTTTATTCAAAACTAGATGCCTTCCTCTTAAAGTCATAAGATTTCATTCCTTAAGTACAATTTGTTTTGCACGTATCTTTTATATAAAGCCTAGTAGGCAGATTCTAGTGTCTTAGAATATCCTTGAAAAACTCTATTATAATCATGAATCATACTAAAATCGCCTGAAATGGGAAGTGATGCATTGTTTTGGAAAATTGGTTCAACTAGTAATAATGGCAAAGTTGTGGCTACTGGAAAAGGAGACTGAATGAGAGGAATTTGGTCACTGGAACTAGGAAGTGATGTGGGGTAATAGTGGTAAGGGAGCCTATATCTGAGGATTTTGTTTAGAGAATGGATTGGCATAATTGGGCATTGAAAAATGTGAAAAATCCTCATGTGCATTCTTATTTGAAGTAGAAGGTTTGGAATTGAATATAGATTTGAGGCCTCCATCCATAGTGTTCAAATTTTTCTGCAGATTCAAAGTGGTTGAATAAGTATAAACAAAAAAAAAGGAAAAAACTTCCTATCAAAAGGATTATCTCTGGAACACATAAGTCCTTTCTTAAAAGGAGATTTACTATAAGAGGATACAAAGAATTCGAAATAGGAAAAATAATATCTAATTTTAGTGATGATGAAAGACTTGAGTGCTAGACACTGTAAAGACGAAAGAATTTACTTATATTTCTACTTATAATTGTGTTTTGATACGTTCTATTTAATTATAGGTGTACTTCTAAAAATAGTTTTGTTTTGTAATAACTTAAATTTATTAGGTGTATTTTTAAAAATAGCTTTATTTTGTTTATAATAATTTAAGTTTACTTTTCTAAGTGCATTTATGCGTGCAATCTAGAACAAAATTTAACATATATAAAAAATATATATAAATCTAGTCCATGCAACAACAAAGAGTTGTGTTCATCTTGTTATTGTATCCATGCAAAGTTCTATATTTTTTAATGAATTTTTATTTTTGTTATATAATTATTATTTAATAATATAATTAAATTTTTGGGTGCAACAATTCATTTTATTTGATATGATATTATTGTCATGGTTGTAAGAATTTAATTTTAAAGATATTTTTTATATTGATCTAGAAGAATTTAAGTCATTCTTAACTTGTAGTTAATGTGTAGGATTTTTATATAGGGAGTGTGCCTCCATTTGAAGATTTAAATTAAAATTATTTTAAAATAAATATATATAAATATATGTAACATATATTTATAATAGAAAAATTAAAATTATAAAATTATTTTTAAATAAATAAAAAAAGTAAAATACATCTTAAGTAAATAAAAATTTAATTCTTGAAACAAAAACATATTTTTTAAATAGATATATTTAAAATATTTATACTACTTAATTTGGGTTATTTTTAAAATCAAAAAAATATTAAATATTATATGTTTTAAGGACTTAAGGCTTTATCCCCTCTACTAATGACTTCTACTTCTATTTTGGTCTCATTGATTTAGGACTCGTCTTTGGAGTCAAGAACTTCATTCCTTCTATTGTTTTCTTCTCCTTATGCTTCTTCTTACTTCCACACCTTTGGTGAATGAGGTGGAGATTCACACTAGCCTTGTAGCAACTATTTTTTGGTAGGTAGTTGTTTTGTGTGTTGAAGGCGTCGTTCCTCAACCCTTGACATTAGAAATAGAGGGACAATTCAAATTTGTATCTCTTTTGGATCTTGTGATGAGTAGTCTTAGTAGAAGTCTTGGTCTACTTTTATTTATTATTATGACTTAGATGAATTATGGTTTTCTATTAAGATTCACGATTTTTTTGTTGACAGAGTGGCCTTGCAGTTTGAGAACTCTCTCATTGGGATTTTTTGGGGAAAGGTCTAACATTGATGCCTTTAGCAAATAGGTTAATAGAAAATGGTTTCATTGTGGATATTTGGAGATAATAAAAAAATCAATCCATGAAGATTGTCTTGAAACTTTGTTGGATAGTACATAGTTCATTGGTAAATTTGGACTTTTCCTTAAAAAGTGTGCTCCAAAATTCAACTCTAAGAAGGCAAGCTTTTTAAGTTCATATTTGGGTGAAACTTCTAAGGTTCCGCTTGGAATATTGGGATGAGGAGGTCTTGAAAGTTATTGATATTTTAGTTGGTCAATTAATTTCCCTTCACCCAATGAATTTTTTTAGGAAGCATTTGTTGTTTGTTAGATTCTATGTGTACATAGAGGTGGATAAGGTTATTCCATCCTCTATCACCCTATCCTCCAAATTGGGCAATTCAATGCAAGATCTTTCATTTATGAGAACTTACAATTATGTGTAAGAATTTCCATATGGTTAGCCACTCCTTTAGCACTTGATTATTCTTGGGTGATGAGGTGCTTTTTCAAGATATTTTTATTTCAAGGGAAGTCTTTGGTGAGTGGTTTTCAAAGGTAGACCATAGATCAAATTCTAGGCAACATGGTGTGGAGTGGGAAGATCTAGGTTGAGCCTACTAGAGGTTCCTCTTACTTGCTCCAACTCTTGTTGGTAGCCCTTCTCCTTTGAGGGAGTGGTTTTCAAAGGTAGACCATAGATCAAATTCTAGGCAACATGATGTAGAGTAAGAAGCTCTAGGTTAAGCCTACTAGAGGTTCCTCCTAAGTTTGCTCCAACTCTCATTGGTGGACCTTCTCCTTTGAGGGAGAATGACACATCAAGGATGGGTTTCAACCGCTCCAATTACACTAAGGTTTTTCTTGAGGTTGGGTTGATCCCAAAATGGGTGTCCTAATAGGTTGTGTGGTTAGTCCTAGTAGACACATGACCAACCTATTTTTTCCAAATCTTATCAAAGGGGAGCTTCTAGGAGCCCTAACAGTAAAAAATTCCATTGAAAAAAATCTTGTAATTTCTTTAGTAAGAAATGATCTTCATTCTAAAGAAGAAAAAGAAAAAGATGAAGGTGTCATCATAGAGTGGTAGCAAATTTGTGATAACTAAAATCTTTCAAATAAAGGAAACACTCAAATCATTATCTATAACCTCTTCCTACTAAGATAATTCTTCCAATTTACTAATTTATCTGTTTATTATTTTTATTTTTATTTTATCTTGTATATAAATTATTCCAAATATATATATTTTTAAAAATATTAAATATATTTTATAAACTAATGTAGCAAACACTTATTAAAAGTATCATATATATGGTGTACTTATAATCCCTTTCACAAATTCAAAAAAAATTCATTTCACAGTTGTTATCTATTTCTCTACATGATACTACACAACCCATTTCACCAAATTTTGAGCATAATAGGACTAGCTTTTGCCAAGTGTCTTGGAATACATCCTAATTTGAGGGGCCTTTAGTTGTTTAAATAATTAATTATTTATATATAACAGGGTATCCACATGTGATAATCTCTTGTTGAGCAACATGATTGACAACTTATGATGCTTGAGGTAGTTGTCTGGGTGTGTCACTTTCAACATCTCCCTTGCAGCCTCTAGAGAGGAGATTTCTACTCGACCACTTTAGCTAGTTATAGGACATGTATGAAAAGGCTTTGCTTTGTGACTTTCACCTCTTGTTTGTAGGGCTTCAAGTATGTTACCTTTGTTTCTTCACTTTCATCCACCGCAACCTATTGCTTTCCTTTCTTTCTATTTTTATGTAAATTTATTGTTTGTTCTTCTTTCTAATTAAATTTGGTTGAAATTCCTAAAGTGTTTTGAATATACTCCATTTTCTATGTTTCTATCTACTTGGCGATACAAGTGCAGGCCTAAGAACATTTCTTGCAAGTATGCCAATTAGAGGAGCACCAGATACCATAGTTGCAACATGAAACCAGTATTAGATTTTAAAATATGCATCATTACAAAAACATTTTCTTTTGTAGCTAGAAGACCTTGACTTTACAAAATTGTTCATTTATGCCTAAATACCCAAGAAAATGTAATTCAAATTTCTCCTTATTCATGTTGAAATGAGATTATCCCAAAAAAATAGCAACAACCAAATTCCCACAATCAAAATGGAACCCAATTATGTGCAACAAATTAATCCTAGCTTCCCATGTCTGTCAAATCATTTGATTGCTACAACTCTTTAGCAAAGTTTGACAATGTTGTTACTTTTTTTTGTATATTTTTTATGGTTGGTCTTTCTGCAAATAAGAGGGTATTGAGATGAGTAATTGCAACTAATTTCGATATGTCTGCTATTTTTCCATTCACTAATTTTTTATTAATTTTTTAGATCTTCTATATTTAATTGGAAACATATTTTGTATATATTAGGAAGATATGATCCTTTCAAATTTTAGGAACAACTGAATAGATTTGATAAAGAAGCAAAAGCTAGTTGGGATAAAATTTCTATAGATTATATTCAAAGCTACCCTTAAAATGATACCCTATGTCTATACAAGAAGGTGGTTCTTTTCTTATTTTTTAAACATTAGAAGAACATCTTTTTATTTTTATGAAGGTTTTGAATTTTCCCATTTTAAAACTAATAATTGCATAATAGTTACTCCACCAAGACCATGTCATTATTAACTAAGTGTGCTCACAAATTCCACTTCTCATCATTCATGTGGATAAAGAGAGGCTATTAATGATTTAATCCCTTCTATAAAACCTTGTATATCCATCTCACTAGGTTTTGTTTCAAGACTATTGCAACAATTTAGCAAACATGAAAGAAAGAATGAGCAGTCTAGATACTTTGATAGTATGCCAATTTCTCTCCCGATTATATTCTCTCGCTTTTTATTCATATTGTACCACATTCTTAAATCTCCCATTATATCTTTTATTGGGCATATGATATGGAAAAGTTGCTTGTGCAATGAAACAAATCATATATAATTGCTATGTACCTTTTATTAGCATTTGCTTCAATACTAGCCAATGTATTGAATACTTACTAAAACCTAATCTTCATGTTTGTGGGTTCAACAACAACCTTTTCACTTCATTGTGGACAATGGTAACCAAAAGACTCTAATAAGAACCCTAATCAATTACTTGCAGAAGCTCTTACTTTTGATTGATTGACTAGATTGTAGGACCAATCCAAAACTACTACATCAAAGTTCAAACACATTTCTTTCATCAATCAAGTTGTTTAACAAAAAAATATAATGTGGCCTTGGCTTATGCAAATGCATTCTAGTCACATCATATGTGGTTCTATTCCATTGATAGCATGTCACAAATGTCTGCTTTATGCCAGTGCACAATACCAAGTTTGGGACTGCACAAAGTTTTTTCTAGTCACACTTTGTGCAATTCAACCTAGCCTATTATGTAGATCTTCCCCTATTAGAGCACAACAAGCTTGTATGTACCAATGATGGTATTTTATTGCATGTAAAGATAAAACATCACTACTCTTTGTTGGTCTTTTATTACATGCAAGGATAAAACATTATTGGTCTTTGTCGAGTTCTTTGCTTCTTTAAGGTCTCACTTATTGGAAAAAACAAGCATAATTGCACATTCAATATTTTCATGCTCCAAACATTTAAAAAGCTCATTTTCAATAATTACAATCATTGGTTTATCTAGATTGTCAAAGAAAATTGCTTTGATAGAACCACTCTAACAAACTGCTATGAACTTGGCTACTCCACAACTCTTGTTATATTCATCCAACCCCAAAACTACCCTTGGTTCTCATCTCTTTGCTCTCCTCCTAGTACCAGAAGGCCTTGGGATATGCTAGTGAGAAAGAAAATATCTATGCAACAAGTAATCTACTTTAAGAAGTGAGAGGGAAGAAATGGTAATAATTGATATCACCATTGTAGATGAAACAAGTTGAGAAATAAGTTGAAATGATCGTTTAAAATAAAATATTTTAAACTATGCACACAAATCATATCTAAGAAGAATATTTGAACCTATTGCTAGAAGTAATTATTCATTGACTTTGAGTATTCAAATGGTTTGATACTCTAAATTTAATTGAAATGTATACATAACTAAAATTCATAAACAAATCATAAAAATGGCAACCAATAAACTTATTTAGACCTAAGAAAATAAAAAATACAAAATAAATCTAGTGAAAATTTGTAGAAGAGATTTGATAAGCCATAATATGGAAAACCCAACTAAAATGCTTGTGAAAAACTAATGAAATAAATCATAAAAATGGTAGTCAGTAAACTTATTTAGACCCCAAAAAAAAAAACCATAATAAATCTAGTGAGAAATTGAAGAAGAGATTTGATAAGCTGTAATATGGAAAACCCAACTGAAATACTTGTGAAAAAATAATTATTATTTTTATTTTTGAAATAGCAGTAGCATTGTAAGAGACTGCAAAGGTAGCATAGGTGAAATAGACTCACCTGCAAATAGCATTGCTTCTTTGGTTCTTGAATGAAATTTTCTCTAGATCATAATGAATGAAGAAACAAATAGTCTTCTTGAAATGAATGACCTGAATGTAATCTTAACATTGTCTGAATGAAGATTTTTAAGTGAGAAAGGATTGTTCGTGAAGATCTCAAGCTAGTTGGAGGCTTGATAAACTAAATTAAACTCTTATAGTGCAACTCAACTTAAGATGGTTTAATAAGCTTAATCTATTGAACTCAACCCTTATGGCTGCTTCACTCATTCTTCCTAACAAAAACCGATGTCAGGAAATTCTAGTTTAACTACATAGTCTCAAATAACAATATATTAACTACTATGATTTTATAACATCTAGTTTAGCTACTTAGCTTGAAATATATATAACAATATATTTAAAAAATATTATAACGATATAATACTATTATTTTATAACATCTAGTTTAATTACTTAACTTGAGTTATATGTAACAATATATTTCAAGGGAAACCAAACTAATCATCACATTGTGGCCGAAGTTGCTTACATCAACATCAAAGTTGTGTTGGAAAGGGGTGCTTCTAAAGTGTGGGTTGAGTGTGATTCACTCAACATTGTTAAGTGTTTGAATGGTATGCAAAGTCCTAGTTGGACGATTGAGCCTCTTATTAATGATTCTATCATGATGTTGAAATATTTTGAAGAGACCTGTGTAACTCGTACTTATAGGGAAGGTAATTCCCTAGCTGATTTCTTTGCAAGTGAGGTTGTTGGCCTTAATAATTTCAAGTTGTGGGAAGAGTACTCTTCCCTTACCGAGAGGGCTAAGCTTTTATTACGAGATGACAACTAGATTTGGGTTATTGATATGGGGTGATAAGTTAATAACCTATCCCTCTCATATGACACGATTTATGGGTGGTGTTTGTGTCACAACTCTAATTGTGATCCGACCCTAAATTTTGTATAGATGTTTAGCTGAATATGAAACCCGACCCTAAATTTTGTATTGTCATGTTGATATGGATGTTCAACTGAATATGAAACCTAACTGTATAATGGTTGGCCCTAAAATTTTATACTTTTGTCTTGTCTGTTGTTTTATCTGGATATAAAAATAGTTGTTTCAGTTAGTTGTTAAAAACTAATTGTTTTAATGACACATCAAATGGGATTAATCATGGTATTATGAATGAGTTCCTATAATTTCATACACAACTATATGATTGACTTTTATTAATTGTAATGGGATAATGTTATTCTTGACTTTTGGAGTGTTATAGGGAAGTTACACACTCTCGCCGAAGAGAGAGTATCATCGGGAAGGGGAGTCTAGCCATCCGAGACAATTTGTGTGAAAGTAGCACACACGAGCACATAATGTTATTCCTAGGTTGCATATTGCATCAAGAAGGGTAAATTGAAATATCTTAATTATTTAATTATTAACTCAATAAGAAATTAAAATTATCAATCATTAATAATTTTATATTCATACTTATGTGGATGAGTAAATAGAAAATGTATATATATATTAAAGAAAAAAAAGAAAGAAAAAAATGTATAATCAAAATAAAATATACTAATTCAAAATATTCATCCCCTTTTAATTAAAAGGTATGATAAAAGAGTTGTGGTGGGACCCATACCTTTTACAAAAGAAAACAAAAAAAACCAACCAAAAATATTAAGCTTGAGGTGGGACCCACAAGTTGAGAGGAAATTGTGTTAAAAGAAAACAATATAAAGCATACCTTAAAAGGTACGTAGCCTTATACTTGTCTTCCCTAAAGTAGAAAGAAAACAAAAGAGGACAACACATAAATCTGCAACAACTGGCAATAGAAATAAAGGGTTTTTAAAACAAGTTAAACACCTTGCACATAGAAAACTACCCTTATTCTCACCTAGCAAGCAGGGCCAATAATGAGGTAATAAACAAGTAGAGGAGAATTATGAGGGCATTCTACTTTTGGAAAAGAGGAAGGTTGTTAGGTAGATAAAAAAAAGATGAGGAAGATCATTGAGATCATTATTCTTTTTGGGAAAAGCAGGACAACAAAGAGAAATGAAAGGGCTACGTATGGTAAGGAGTAAAATATCTACATATCTTTATCTTCACAAGTATGTGATTTTGGTTTTGAACCTTCAAAGTTGCTTGAGTAAAATATTCTTTGAAAGGAAAGGCCAAGAATTGGCTGTTGGAAATAAATAATCAGTTATAATTGGAGATAAAATAATATGTTTGTACTCAATCTTACAAGGATGTTGCTCTCAAATTCCATTTTATACCAGTTTCTATTTACTGATTGATATTGGTATAACCCATCAAAAAAAGTTTATGATTACAGTGCAATATTTTAGATTCATTATTTTGATTGGACTTAGCTCATAATTGCACAAGAATGGAGTAAGAAGCTATTATGAAAAGTTGTTTCAATAGGCTGATAAATTCTATTAAACACCAGCTAAGAGGAGGTTTATAAAAGCTACTGATAGCTGAGTGACCATTATAGCAAATATTGTCACATTTGAACCATGAATAGTTAAAAAAATTTCTTTTTGAAAAGTAATTTTATTATAAAATATCGAAGAAATATTGGATAAGGGTTGAGTATGATTGCTGCACACTTTATGATAGTCATGGGCAAGCTAATGACACTATGAGCTTTCACATGACTGTTGTAGTAATATACAACAATCATATTCAACCCATCATCAACAATATGTTGAGAATTATGTGGCTCACAAATAAATCTAAAAGTTCTAAAGTATAAGTGATATATACTAGCATAATGACTAAAGAATAAGTAAATCTATGTCAGTATCATGAAGTTCAATTTAGCATTGTGTTGTTGTGGATATGTAATTCATATTTAGTACTTTTCCTTGAATCTAGGCAATCATCTACAAGTTTATTCTGTGAACTAGTATGATCAACAATCTTGTACAAGGTTTGGATAACTATGTAACTCGTGTTATTTCAAATATGATATATTCAACACAAAAGTTATTAATTTCCAGCAATATGTCAAGATGGGAACAACACCTTAATGTAACCTTATTTTGTTGTTTGTAGAAATGTCATTGTTAAATTATAAGAATAGTAAACTAATGGCATAATTGATTGTATTAAAAAAAAACTAAGTGCGAAAATGCAACTAAGAGCTTATGTCATTAGTGTCTTGGCTAAATCATACCTATATATATACACTTAAACAACATGTGTAAAGGTGTTAAGTGACTACTTGATTAGACCTAAGGAATCAAATACTAAATAATAAATGTTTGGGCTAAAGTGATTATTTAGAATAATTAGAGAGAGGATTGTTTGAGTTAAAATTGAGTCACTTCATGGGTAAAGGACATGCTTAGGAATTTTTGCTTGGGGAATTAATAGGTTTCATGTGTTAGTTGTTCCATAGTTGCATAAATTTTCACACATGTTGGCCACAAATTGCTAGACTCTTCATGATGGGTTGGGCTCCCTTCGCAGGGTAGCACGGGGAAGCTTATGGCTTCGTGGCAGGGCAAAAATTGTCCTAGTGATGCTCTCTCTCTCTCTCTCTCTCTCTCTCCCTTCCACTTCAAGATAATGCAACAAGTGGTATAAATTGACAATGCATGGTGATATGATGTTTATTTTGTGTCATATTTACTTAGATGAGTAAATGACTCTCACTCGGATACTTGTGTTTTCATCTTCAATAAAATATCTTTGATTTGTTTGAAAGGACATGGATTCTATATGGTAATTTGGTTGCTTATGTTATCAACCCACTTTCAAAAGATTGAGGAGAAGGATGGAGGAGGTTTCTCTTCATTGCTTTATTTCAAATTTGGAATCTAACTTTTTTTTCGTTACTAGTTTAGAGGTAAATGATTCTTATCTTAGTTTATAAACTTTATGATAGCATGCCCTGATACTATGAATGTGGTAGTTGCTATGATAGAATGATCATACACAAATCTAGTAGTATATGTTACCTTATTATGCTTATAGTTTTCATTCTTATGGATGCAACCGCGAAAGTTTTTATTCAGACTTTATCATTTAGGCAACTATGCAATAATAATCATTGGTAAGTGAAACAATAGAATGGTACTTGTTGCTTGTTAGGACTTGTTACATATAGTATCAGAGTTCTGGGTTCAACACTAGGGCCTAGAGTCTACTACATTAAAGTTGCATTTCTTTTGAGAATTTGGAAATACCCCTAGAATTATGGAGATACCTAGATGAATTTGAGTCTTGTTGTTCTTAGGTGGTTCAGTGTGGGAATCAAATAAGGGGAATATGAGAAATGACTAGAATCTAGTAATCTAGAATGAAATTGATTTGTATGATTATTACTTGACTGTGTATGAAAGGCAATAACCTATGATGTGAGTGTATGTTAGAATGACTTTAAACTCATAATGATTGAATGTTGATTTATTAGAATTATACTTGAACAACACATACTTTGAGATTGATGTATTTCATGATCATGGGTTTCTCATAAGCTTGATATAGGTAGGAAATTATTGTGGTCATACTTTGATGCTTTAATGTTAACTTCTATATATGCTAAGTTCACTATCATGGTTACCATCTAATTAAACCTTCTGCTAAGAGTGAGTTGCACTTATGCTATGTGATATGATGCTCAAAATTGACAATAGTCAAGGAGCATGCTATGCCAAGAAATGGATGTCCTTGGTTGCTTAGTCGTCTAATGGACTGTAAGGAAGAGAGCTTCTAAGTTAGGGTTATTTGACCCTTACGTCAATTTAAGTTTAATGAACCTAAATTGAATGCAAGTATGGGAAGGTCAAAGTCAAGGGAAAAGAAGGGAAAGACCAAAAGGGCTACTTAGAAGAAAATGGTTAAAGAGAACCCATTATTAGAGGTCCACCCTAAGATACTCGACAATGAGACTTTGGCACATGCCCTTACTCGACTCAAGTTAGAGAGGGGCAAGAAAACCAAAGAGTCTAAGCATAATGTTAAACCTAAGAAACCTTTGGAAATTTGGGATTGGCCTTTGGGGTGTGGACCTAATGCACCATTATGACTAAAGTGGAAAAGGAGTGCCTGCATGCACACCCTACCTATTCTAAGGAGGTTGTAATAGACTTTGATGAGGACCCAAAAGAGTGTCCTCTATTTGATAATGAATAGCCCACCTAGTAAGGAGGGAAAATTTTGAGAACAAGATCTTTGTAATCTAATATTATTATAAATAAATAAAGTCTTTCTTATGTTCAAAATTGTGAGCTTGACTGACTTACTTTTGTTATGAATGCACATGAATAGATTTTCAAGATTGCATGTCATAATAAATTAATATTATGTGTTTGAAATGTATCTTAGATTATTTGAGATAGGTAATATCTTGGGAGCACAAAGTGATATGAACTTGTGTAATCAAATGTGTTTTTACACTAACGCCTTCCTAAGTATTTGCATGAATTTCCTAGGGTTGTGTGTATTGTTATTGCTAGTGATGGCTTCAAGTAGTATGGGATGCTCAATTGTTACCATAGTAGGCTTATGTGATTGTGAACTAGGTGGTGGGTTAATGCATACAATAGATTGCATTCATTTCCACTTTACTTATCGTTCCTTATGTGAACTTGTAATGTATTATGTGGATTTTTCACATCGGTTATTTATGATGTACGATTGAGCTAGCCTTGTTGTAATGTGAAAGTACACATGACCTTGTCACCATTGTATGATGATATGCATATGATCCAATCATGGTTGTATTTGTGGTGTGCATATTAATTTGTCATTATGAATATGTGATGTGTATGAATTAGTCACCTTATGTATGTATGATGAATAATGGAGCTACTCATTTTGTGTATATATATGTTGGGCTAGTCACTATGTATATGTGATAAGTCACTCCCTTTGGGAATTGGGAAATTATGGAATGATATGACCCATGTGTATTTGTGTATGGTTGCACACTATTGATTGGTATACTCCAGATGCCTCTATGGATACTATCATTGAGGTATCTTTACCAAAGATTGTGTCATATGCATTAGATGAGGCCATTTGTTAATAAATTTCGATGCTCCTACTTGTGATGTCCATGATATTTTTCATGGTGATGTTTTCAATTTCAAAATTTAATTACTCTAGACTCTTGAAAAGTTCATTTTGCTACACTTGTTAACGATTATAATGGTGATTTTATTATTTATGAAATGTCTAGAATGATATCTCAATTAATAGTGAACCTGGAGGAACTATGGGTTGGTTATGAACAATAAATGTCATGGAACTATTCAAATATGTTTAGGTACAGGAAAGTATGTATGATAAGATGAAAATAATTGGTATTTATTATAAAATGGGGCATGTATTTGAAGGGTGCTAAGTGGCTCCCAGATTATCCTGAGGGTGTAAATAAAGAATGAAATGCTTTGGCCAGAGCTTGAGTCACTTCATGAGTAAAAGGGCATTTGCATAGATATTGTGCTAGGAATCATGAAATAAGTTGCAAGTGTTAGTTACTTCATGATAGCACAAATTTCACACATGTCTTGACGAGATGAACATATCGCTCAGGTCCCATGAGAGTAGGCATGAGTGACAAGATGAACATATTGCCTAGGTCACATGATTGATAAGATAAATAAATTTAATTATTGACTCTCTAGGTCACATGTGAGCATTCATGCATGATGGATGAACACATTTATAGTGTCACATATGAGAAGGAATGTTTAATACTAACTTATACTTTTGTGTAAAATTGCATGAAATTGAATGAGATAGTGAGGTTCTCAACTTATGAAGGATAAATACTAAATATCCTTAAGAATTGTAAACAAGGGGACACGGGTTGTACAACAACTCACTATGTTTAAAGAGACAAGACATAATGATTGCAAAATTTGAATTTATGTAGAATCTTAAAAATTTCATTATATAAAATGAAAGAGTATATCATCTTAATGTGTGGCTTACTCTTATGTTGTAATTGAGTAATATTATCTAAGGTTATTATAAGTAACTTTGACTGGGAGTACATGTATTTACTTTGATCAAGTTATGATCTATCTTAACGATACTTTCAATTATAGGATTTAAAGGCGAGAAAATTGAAATTTTAATGTAAATTAGTTGCATATAAACATGTTGAATGTTAAAATGATCCACTCCTTGAGATTTTCATGAGATATTTACTCCTTGTGGTAAGCTAAAACCTATGCAAAAGTTCAATTGGTGATTGGACCTAAAGACTATGTTAGGTGCACTGCTAAGAAATTCAAGGCAACTTAATCAAGTTACAAAGGTATGAAAAGCAAGGTACAAATCATGAATTTTATTTTTCTTTCATCCTTCTTTAATGATGTAAACTTGACATTGTGGTGATCACCTTTGTATCATATAGTAATTGGGACATGACTATCCTCAGTGGGGAAGGATGTCACAACCCTAATTGTGACCCAATCCTAAATTTCGTATAGATGCTTAGTTGAATATGAAACCCAACCCTAAATTTTGTATTGTCATGTTGATATGGATGTTCAACTTAATGTGAAACCTAACTGTCATAACGGTTGGCCCTAAAATTTTATATTGTTGTCATGTCTGTTGTTTTATCTAGATATAAAAATAGTAGTTTCATTTAGTTGTTAAAAACTAATTGTTTTAATGGCACATGAAAAGGGATTAATCATGGTGTTATGAACGAGTTCCTATAATTTCATACACAACTATATGATTAAATTTTATTAATTGTAATGGGCTAATGTTATTCCTGAATTTTGGAGTGTTATAGGGCAGTTACACACTCTCGCCAAAGAGAGAGTATCATCGGGAAGGGGAGTCTAGCCATCCAGGACAATTTGTGTGAATGTAGCACACACGAGCACATAATGTTATTCCTAGGTTGCATATTGTATCAGGAAGGGTAAATTGAAATATCTTAATTATTTAATTATTAACTCCATAAGAAATTAAAATTATCAATCATTAATAATTTTATATTCATACTTATGTGGATAAGTAAATAGAAAATGTATATATATATATATTAAAGAAAAAAGAAAGAAAGAAAGAAAATATAATCAAAATAAAATTATTCTAATTCAAAATATTCATCCCCTTTTAATTAAAAGGTATGATAAAAGAGTTGTGGTGGGACCCATACCTTTTACAAAAGAAAACAAAAAAATCCAACCAAAAATATTAAGCTTGAGGTGGGACCCACAAGCTGAGAGGAAATTGTGTTAAAAGAAAACAATATAAAGCATACCTTAAAAGGTACGTAACCTCATACTTGTCTTCCCCAAAGCATAAAGAAAACAAAAGAGGACAACACATAAGTCTGCAACCAGTTGTCAACAAAAATAAAGGGTTTTTAAAACAAGTTAAACACCTTGGACATAGAAAAATTGCCCTTATTCCCATGTAGCAAGCTAGGCAGAATATGAGGTAGTAAACAAGTAGAGGAGAATTATGAGGGCATTCTACTTTTGGAAAAGAGGAAGGTTGTTAGGTAATAAAAAAATAAGATGAGGAAGATCATTGGGATCATTATTCGTTTTGGGAAGAACAGGACAACAAAGAAAAAGGAAATGAAACGAAAGGGCTATGTATGGTAAGGAGTAAAATATTTGCATATCTTTATCTTCGTTAGTATGTGATTTTGGTTTTGAACCTTCAAAGTTGCTTGAGTAAAATATTCTTTGAAAGAAAAGGCCAAGAATTGGTTGTTGGAAATAAATAATCAGTTATAATTGGAGATAAAATAATATTTTTGTACTCAATCTTACAAGACTGTTGCTTTCAAATTCCATTTTATACCAGTTTTTATTTACTGATTAATATTGGTATAAACCCATCAAAAAAGTTTATGATTACAGTGCAATATTTTAGACATTATTTTGATTGGACTTAGCTCATAATTGTATAAGAATGGAGTAATAAACTATTATGAAAAGTTGTTTCAATAGGCTGATAAATTGTATTAAACACTAGCTAAGAGGAGGTTTATAAAAGTTGTTGATAGTTGAGTGACCATTATAGAAAATATTGTCACAGTTGAACCATGAATAGTTAAAAAAATTTCTTTTTGAACACGTAATTTTATTATAAAATATCTAAGAAATACTGGATAAGGGTTGAGTATGATTGTTGCACATTTTACAATATTCATGGGAAAGCTGATGAAACTATGAGCTTTCGCATGACTGTTGTAGTAATATACAACAATCATATTCAACCCATCATCAACAATATGTTGAGAATTATGTGGCTCACAAATAACTCTAACATTTCTAAAGTATAAGTTGTTATTTACTAGCATAATGACTGAAGAATAAGTAAATCTATGTAGTATCATGAAGTTCAATTTAGCATCGTGTTGTCATGCATATGTAATTCATATTTAGTACTTTGGCTTGAATCTGGGGAATCATCTACAACTTTATTCTATGAACTAGTATGATTAGCAATCTTGTACAAGATTTGGATAACTATGTAACTCATGTTATTTCAAATATGATATTATTCAACACAAAAGTTATTAATTTCCAACAATATGTAAAGATGGGAACAACACCTTAGTGTAAATTTATTTTGTTTGTAGAAATATCATTGTTAAATTATAAAAATAGTAAACTAATGGCATAATTGATTGTATTAAAAAAAATTAAGTGCGAAAATGCAACTAAGGGCTTATGTCCTTAGTGTCTTGGCTAAATGATACCTATATATACACTTAAACAACATGTATAAAGGTGTTAAGTGACTA
This sequence comes from Sequoia sempervirens, assembly GCA_007258455.2. Lineage (NCBI taxonomy): Eukaryota > Viridiplantae > Streptophyta > Pinopsida > Cupressales > Cupressaceae > Sequoia > Sequoia sempervirens. Next base: position 94,723,168 of record VDFB02026320.1, on the reverse strand, counting down.
CTTGGTTAGACCTAAGGAATCAAATACTAAATAATAAATGTTTTGGCCAAAGCAATTATTTCAAATAATTAGAGAGAGGATTGTTTGAGTTAAAATTGAGTCACTTCATGGGTAAAGGACATGCTTAGGAATTTGTGCTTGGGGCATTAATAGGTTGCATGTGTCAATTATTCCATAGTTGCATAGATTTTCACACATGTTGGCCACAATTTGCTAGACTCTTCATGATGGGTCGGGCTCCCTTCGTAGGGTAGCATGGGGAAGCTTATGGCTTCGTGGCAGGGCAAAAATCGTCCCGATGATGCTCCCTCTCTCTCTATCTCCCTTCCACTTCAAGAAAATGCAACAAGTGGTATAGATTGACAATACATGATAATATGATGTTTATTTTGTGTCATATTTACTTAGATGAGTAAATGACTCTCATTCAGATACTTGTGTTTTCATCTTCAATAAGATATATTTGATTTGTTTGAAAGGACATGGATGCTATAGGTAATTTGGTTGCTTATGTTATCAACCTGCTTTAAAAATATTGAGGAGAACAATGCAGGAGCTTTGTCTTCATTGCTTTATTTCAAATTTGGAATCTAACCTTGTTTTTCGTTACTGGTTTAGAGGTAAATGATTCTTATCTCAGTTTATAAACTTTCTGATATCATGCCCTAATACTATGAATGTGGTAGTTGCTATGATAGAATGATCATACATAAATCTAGTAGTATTTGTTACCTTATTATGATTACAATTTTCATTCTTATGGATGCAACCACAAAATTTTTTGTTTAGACTTTATCATTTATGCAATTGTGCAATAATAATCATTGGTAAGCGAAATAATAGAATGGTACTTGTTGCTTGTTAGGACTTGTTACAGTTTGGCCCAACCTTGTACTCAATTGTATTTCCAGAAAAGTTGTTGGGCTCTCGTTTCTATTGGTGTTAGGTATTGCTGAAATGGGTGGGGATAGGAGCAGGCTTGAACCCATCTCCTGCGATAAGCAGAAGAACAAATGCAGAGTCTAGGGGATTCTTAAACATGGACATTTCACACCTTATTTGGAGAGGCTTCATGGTTTTGATCATGAAGCCTCTGATAAATTCATTCACTGTTGGAATAACAAATACAAGAGTCTTCATTTTCTTCAACCTACGTGTGTCCGCTTAACTACATCTCAAGTTCAACATTCATCATGTCACTATCATTTGTACCACTGCCACTAACATTTGAAGTGTTGCACAACCCTCTTCTTTTACACATGGACTTCCAAATTGTGAGTGCCCTTTCAAAAGGAAAACTTCATATATTGTACCTAATTGTATACATCCTCAAACAATTTTCCAAATTCTTGTCTAGTTTATTTCTTATCTTTGATTTCAAAACCCCCAATGCACTGAAAACTCTCTCATCCTCCATCGACCCTAATATCATTGTTTGACATAAATCAACAAGTTTGAAATATTCTGATAATGAATCACACAATATTTCACTTTGACCAAAGGTTTCCCAAACCTTTGTTATTGATCCTGCGTGCATGGGATTCTCCATGGAGTCAAACTGGTCAATCATACGTGTTGCAAACTGGGAAGCTTGTTCTCCAAGCTTAGTTTCATTTATAATTATTTTTATTTTTTTCCATTATATTTTAAACTTTTCAAAAATTGTTCGGCCAAGGTAATTACTTTTTTATGAAAATACTTTGGGTTTTGACGGTTGCTTGGGACCCAAAATTGAGGATACACAATAGACATGATTTCAAGTATTTCATCTCAAGGGAATCATTCATAAATCTTTGAGGAAAGAGATTTTACAATAGATTTTAAAATACCACTTACAAATTTAATAATATCGTTAAAAAAACATTTGTAATAGGTAGTTCTCTGGTAGAGCACTTGACCATCGTACAATAGTGCATTGGTATCTCAAATCCACATGTACAAAGGAACATAACTGCCCACTTGTATTAAACTGTAAATAATTTTCAAGATTGTTCAAATATGTAATTTACTACCAACGTATAAATTTTGAACTTTGAAATGGATAATTTTATAGATATAGATTATTGAGGATCATGCATGTCATTTTATGTAGTTTAGTATATTATTGAGGGTGATCCCACAATACTGGTTTACAATTCCAGGGAGGAAGGAAAATTGCAAAAACGCTCCTATGATTTTTTATTTATTTTTGCTCTTTAGGGGTTCGCACAAACTGGGGTGTTCGAATGGACCCTGGTTTGAGCGAACCCTATTAAATGACGGGACCCACTTTTTTGGCATTTGTTTATAATGAAGACAATCTAAAAGTCAATAAAAAGGGGGGTTCACTCAAACCAGGGTCCATTTGAACCTTGCTTCTAGCGAACCCCCAAGTGGGTTCGTTCGAACCTGGGTCCATTCAAACCCCCCTTTTTTTCCCTTCTCCCCCTCTTCCACCAAATTTCCGCAAAATTTTTCCCCTCAAAGCTGAGGTTGAGGATGATAATGAAGGAAACTTCACAAACCCAACTAGATGATGGTAGTCCTTGGAACGAGCTATCCATTGAATATAATTTTAATATGTTTTTGTTTTATTATGTATTTTATTTTTTAGTTTGATTAAACATAGGTTTTATACCAAAAAATCAAGCTCTTTGTTTTGCACATGTGGAAAAATAGCAGATTATCAAAAATTTATTTTGAAAAATATCAGTTCACTAGATATTGATGTCTTTGATCCAACAAAAAAAAATTGAAATTTGATATATACAAAAAAGTTATGCTTTAGCCAATGAATCATGTCTAAATTGTAAAAGGTTTGACTTTGAAACTTAATTAAGAAAAAATATTCAATGAAATGCTATGAAACCAATTTCATGCACTAGTTATCGTAGTTACGAATCTAAATTCGAAAAAATTAGAATTTTATCCTTTATAGAAAAAAAGTTATGTGTTAGCTACTGACGTCACTCTTTTAAAAATGGTGTTTACTGTTAAAAACTAGTTTTTGAAGTAGATGGAAAAAGAAGTGCAACCTGATTTGAATTTTTTTGAAAAATATATATTTAGAATCTACAGACAAAATGTCACAAATCACTAGTTTGCATCATCTTCAAATTCCTCACGGTTTAGACGCTATAGGTGCCCAAAAGTGAAGATTTAGTTTAAAAAAATTAGTTCAATGTCTAGTTTGGCCAAAAATTGTAAACCAGTATTGTGGGATCACCCATGAATATACATAGTTCTATCTTAGGATTTTTCACAAGATTGTTCATTTCGTCCAGCCTAGGGAGAATATTAGATAAAGTTAAGAGTGTCTCTATATCACTTAACCTATGTAAGAGGTTAGGAGCTTTGTCTACTGTGTGGCGATGTTCGTACATTACTCTAATCAATGATCAATATTTTAAAAAAGCTCATTGCACTGGTCCATGCAAGGAGATCCATCTGGTATCAACATCCTTAAGAATCTTGTTTCCTCCTATTATTCCCTAAAAAAAAAATTGAAATTCCACAAAACATTTGGGACTTTGACAAAAGTATGAGTAGAGCTCGTAGACTAGATTTTCAACTTTTGATACTGGACGAAACTTGCTTACAATTTTAAATGCTAAATTTATTTCGTGGGCCATGCAATGAAAGAAAATCATGTATGGTGAACAAGTAGTTTGTAACTTTATGCAAAGACCGTTCTCGTGACCTTGCATTATTGAAGCTCCATCAACTCCTACACACACTAATTTTTTTGGCAATTATGAAATCATCCATACCTCCAATTTCATTCAAAGATTTTTTAACTAATTCAAATAGATTTTGCGATGTCAAAATCTCCTTCATTTTATGAATATAGAGTAGATGAGGTTGGCGAACATGTTGGTGCACAATATACACATACATACATACCCAAGAAGTATTATCTACTACAGTAACTTCATCTAAAAATAATGCAATGAAGGTTGACTCTTTTATTTTCTCTTGTAAATCTTGTTTCTCCAACTCAACAAGATAAATCACCCATTCCCATCTGATGTTTATTGACCAATGTGTGCTAGGAAAGTCAGGACCACCCAAGAAAGAATAAAGTATTATATTATGGGTAGTTTGTCATAGGACACCCTCTAGACAAAATATGAAAAACAACACTCATCTGAATAGTTTTTGCTAGTTGTGTTCATGCCATTATCTTTCCAAATTGAGCTTCAATTGAGCCTCCACATGAAGTAAGCTTCACCATTCTTTGCACATGCTCATCATATTCCAGGGCATACTTAACATGAAAACATTCTTCCTTTGATTTCCATCTTACTACTGATTTTTTCTTTTCGTCTATGATTTGTTTTTCATAAATTTTACCAATATGATTTTCTATAGTGTCAAGCTTTAGTTGCAACTTCTTACCTCTTTTATATTTCCAACTACAAATCTTACACTTGCATTCTATTGGAGGTTCATCTTTGTTTGCATTCTCCATTGGTTCAATGAATGAGTACTTTGACACCCAATCAATCTAGAAATTCCTTGTCATATCCCATTCACGCCTCATTTTTTATTTGGATTTTATTTTCCTCTTCCATACAACAACATCATCTACCGTGCCAAAATTTTCATCTAGGTCAATTAACTCATTTTGGCTAACTTGGGTATCCCTTGGAACATCTTCTACGACATTGTCATCCTCATTTGACTCAATTAACTCAATCCCATCTTCCAGTGAGGTATTGATAGTACCTCCTTCATTAATATTTGGTGCAAGAGTTGGTGATGTGGTTCCATCTTGATCTGATGGATTAGAAACATTGCCAAAGTAAGACTTTATGGTAACTCTACATTTTGGGCATTTTGATGGCCTCCCTTCACCACCTTGAGGAGTCTTACTCTTTTTTCACTTGTTGCTCGACATCTTGATCTCTCATGAAATAAAAGTTGGAAACAATGTCTTCTTGTTTAAGAAGGACATAGAATGTAGATCCCATTCCTACTCAATATCATCTTTAAGATTGAAGAAAAAATGGAAACGAGATAAAAAATCTTATAACACTATGAAGAAATGATCACTTATCCTTAGGTTTCCATTGACTCACTATTCGTTAATGTAACAATGCATGTAATTGTAAGTTTGTAACTTGCCTACGATCAAGGTTCCAAGTCTAACTTTCGAATCAAGAGCTCACAAGTTTAGAACTGAACAAAATGTGTAAGAATAAATTAGAGTTTTGATTATATTTATATCAATCCATATTTGGAAAATTTCGCGTGGTTTTTAAATGATAGTAAAAATTTGGCGAATCCCGTGTGATTATACAACGATACATTTAAAAGTTGGGAAAATCAAAACCTCAACGAAACACATATGTTGTAATTTTCAAGGTGATTATGGCCCTATGATTAGCTTGGAGTTATCATAGTATTGGCGAAATGGGTCCTCATACGTAATTATTTTTAATGTAATTGGCAAAACGTGTCCTCAAACATAATTATTTAATGTTATTGGCAAAATGGGTCCTCATACACAATTAATTATAAATGTTATTAGCAAAATTGGTCCTCACACACAATGAACATTTAATGATGTTGGCAAAGCGTGTCCTGATACACAATGTTGTTTTAATAGTATTGGCGAATATGTGGGTGATTTAATACATGCTTCTAAGATTTCAAGCGAAAATATTAATTAGTTCGTTGGAAACATGTAGTATGTTATGAAAAAACTATTAATTAAATATACCTTAAAAAATAAATCGATGGTGAATTGAAATGCATTGGATCGATAATTCATAAAATTTGGGCAATTTGGCCACCCTGTTGGTTGCAATATATTCGGCAATTTTGACTTGGCCAATATGAACTATTTGCTAATTAACAAAGATTCACCATTAAAAATATATCCACTTCCACTAGAAATATATCATTTTATACACTAATCATTGCACTAGGAACAACCTTGACAAAGTAGTCCTAAAACCAAAAAAGAAAAGTGAAAGGAACACATTTTTCATTATACATGATGAAAAAATAAAAATGAGTACTTCAAAATACATAACAAGAACCCAAACTTTTCAGATTGAGAATTTAAAAAATAATAAAAAATGTTGTGGAAATATATGAACAAATAGAAACCTTAAATGTTAAAACCCAACATTTCATAACCAGATTAAAAAGCTTCTGAAGTGTTAGTGTTGACCATTATTACTAATAGTGGAACAAAATGTACTCATTATATCAAAAAAGTAATAAACCATCTGTGACACCATGTGAGTTCACCAATAAAACATGAATTAATCATCAATTATATAATTAATATATATATATATATATTTTTTATAGCATTTAAGTTTTCACAGTCCATGATAAATTATTGTAAATTTATGGATTGAAATTGTGTACAGTTTTTTACATCAATGTTTCAAATCATACTCCATGATCCATCATGAGGAAGTTGTGAAAAAAGAGAGAAGAATGGTGATGGATCATGGAGTATGATCTGAAACGTTGATGTAAAAAATTGTACACAGTTTTAATCTAAAAATCTACACTAATTTTTTTATAGTTTTTTTGACCTGTTGATAAAAACATGCTAATTTGACATCATATTTGATGTTGTGGGCCTAAAAATTTGAATTTAATCAATGAACTTGTCAAGATAATTGCTATAGAAATTTAAGTCATTTAAAATTGTTAGGTATGATTTTGAGAGACTTAAAGTTATCTTCTTAAAAGTTCAAAATAAATGTATATTCATTCATTATGCCGAAGGCGTCCTACGCTTAGTATTTGCAAGGCATTTTTACCTCTGATGGTGTAGATTGCTTGATAGGAAATCGCTTGCTATGAAATCCATCCCAAGTGTTCATCATTTTTCCCAGATGAAACAGAGCAGAGCAATTATTGCAAATGGGAAATATCCGAGGAGCAGTTCTACTAGGAACATATTAGTTATTGCACCAAGCTGGGAAATATCTGAGGAGCACTTATTGCAGAAAATATCGACATTGTTGACAGCACGACAGATTTAGATCCCAATTGCTATTTGAAGACAAATATCGGTTTCTTTGACAGCCCGACATAATTATATTTGCTTCGGTTTGAAGAAAAATTTGCATATGAGGTGGGTTTCTGATATTAGGGTTTGCTCATCGGCATCGTTCACAGCTCAACACCATTTGTGTAAAAAATTCAGGTACCTTGTTTTCCCTCTTCCAATTTTTACCTACAATTAGTTTGAGATTGTTCTAATATTTAATAATTGACCAGTACCGAGTTCTACCCTCTAATACAGAGCAAGTTGTTCATAATGTTCACTAGCATAGAAATTGGGATGATTTCTTTCAGATAATATAGTTGAAAATGCTCTTGTAGACATTTTTTGAGTAGTTAGAATGCTTATAAATATTCTATCATAGATTTTAAATTGCCTCTCACCAGTAGCAGGAGACATGGCAAGACAGTAAACGCGTCTCACTCTTTCATCAAACTGCGAATTGAAACTAGAGACTCGTGAGGAGAATATTTTAAAGCTAAGTAAATTGGGGATTATAATTTAGGGATTCTTCTATTGTAGTGTAGGGTGTCTTAAATATAAGACTAATTTACAAGTATTTACATTATTGTTTCTCTCCTTTGGCTTCCTAATGTCTTAGCTATACACATTTCTTTTCATATACACTTCTTATATATTCTTCTGCGCCACCATTTTTGCACAGGTAGGGAGAATGGTAACGAAGGTTGCGGAGTCTAGATTTACGCCTGCCAATTGCATTTGCTTGAAATTTTTTAAAGCTTTGGCTATCCTTTTGATTTTTTTCCATGGCTTTTCTTAAATCACATGACAAAAATTAGTGGTAATCATGTCGTGGTGGATGAGAAAGTCGAGCCTTACAACATTGGCTAAGCCATAAGTAGTAGCAACAGGGGCATATTAATAATAAAGCAAACTCAAAACCTCACCCCAAAATCTATGGCACACAGTCTAGGTTCAATCAATAGAAGAGTGAATGAAACTATCATCCCAAATCAACATTTAGTGAAAAGAGAAAACACAATTTTATCCATTCTTGTCAATTCATCAAATATAATTTTCAATTGAAATTTAAAAATCAAAACTTGTGAATATCAAAATCCTACTTTCCAAACATTTTAGTTGCACAAACTACCAAAATATCAAATGACCTTTTTCTAGCCCTACTGAATACCTAGCTGTTGATTACCTTATTAGCTAAACTAGACATTTTTTTAACATCAGGACCAATAGCACCAATCTTTTTATTGTTGTGGGTGCCCTGTATGGTTTTGTAATCTTCTTCGGAGTCAATAGTTGTTCAACTGTGCAACCTGTAGTTGTAGTGGAGAGAATTGTGTTCTACAGAAAAAGGGCTACAAGAATGTACTTTGCAATACCCTATGCTCATCAAAATTCCTAGTCACATGCAAAGCACAATATATACCTATAGCCACTTCAATTTTCCATCCAAGTAAATCCCTTTTTTATGCGCAATTTTCTTCCAATTCTCATGTTTCTTCATGTCAAGAAGACCACTTTATCTATATGGTTAGTTTACTCATGTTGAAATGTGTGTGGGTGCCCAACCTCACCATGATGTGAATATTGCGGATACAACACAATATTAAAACAAGGCAAATATATGGTTATTGTTAATTTATAACAAATCTGAATCTCTATTTTTTCTATATCTATGATAGATTGTAATTGAGCTTTCATGTCATTGAAGAATTTATTATCAACGCTGACAAACAATAGAAGCTGTTAGAGAAGAATAGTATGCAAAATAGAACTATTTTTTTTCATTTTTATATTTGATGCAGAAAATTCCAAAATGGTGGTTCTGGTACTACTGAATATGCCATGTTTCTTGGACTGTGTATGGTCTAATTGCCTCACAGTATGGAGATGTCACAAACCAATTAGAAGTGATTGGTGAAGGTTCCAAACCACTAAATCAGTTTGTGGAGGATTATTTTGGATACAAGCATGATTTCTTAGGTAGAGTCATTGTAGTTTGGATAGAAGCATGATTCGTTGTAGCATGATACAAAAAACTCTACACAAGTTTTTACCAAAAACATTCCAACTCATTCCCTTGGACTATGGAAATTTCATGTCTTTAATCTAACATTTGTTTGGTACTATCACTGGTTTTGTGGGGAAAGCAATGCTCTCAAATTTTTGAAAAGCGATAGATGTGGGGATTAATCTAAAAGGAAAAATTATGCAATTCACATACCTCCAATTATGGAGGTTAATTGGGTATCAAATTTGAAAAGCCTGCTTAAATTCCCTGTCTGCACCGTGCTTTTTCTTCTTCGAGTTAGAAAAACTTGTAGGTTCCATTTCCATCTACCCATTTTTTGTTTCTTAAGAAATATGCTATGCATTTATGACACTTTATAATCTGTTACACACTCCTTGCAATGGTGTTCGAAACTCCTAAACAAGGGTAGGATCCTCGAAATATGTTTCAGGTGATTTATGCCTATAATCTCCAGATTGGAAGACAAAATCAAGCATAAGAAGATAGCAATAAGGATAGAATATGAAATTAAGAGCATGTTGCAAATAGTAGTACATTATCACCATAATTGGCCTTTCACATTTTAAACCACGATGATCATAAATACAAACATTGGTTGCTATTTCAATTGCTACTTAATGTCTAAGTATTGGATTTTCATTAGTTATAAACCATAACCTATCACTAATTGACCTTCCACACATTCAGATTTCTTGATCAATTCATCTAATTTAGGGCCATTCATTGATACCACATCAGCCACAGGCTTCAAATTTTGAACCTTGGACAAGAGCTTTAAGTGACCGAGAAGACTATTTTTCTAAGTTTTTGAAACTCCAAAATTACCAGGAAAACAAGCTTGCTCAATTTTTGAAACCTCCATATTGGCAGCAACTCTGTCACAATTCTCAGCATTTGAGGCCTCAGTTGGGCTTATGCAAATTTCAATCTCAACCTCAACTTTAGGTGTGACTTCTTCATCAACATTACCCTCAATGACAAATTTGGAGAAAAAGCATGAGCCATTCTTATCAATCCATGCAATGGACCTTTGACAACCCACCCTCAAATCTATTTGTAGCATTCGCAAAAAATCAACTAGGTATGGTGAACCATCTATTACCAAATCTATTTGCAGCATTCACAAAAAGTCAACTAGGTATGGTGAACCATCTATTATGATGTCTAATTAGGAAATATAATTGACACAAATTAATTTATTTATCAGATTTTTTACCAGGTCTTGACCCAGCTTAAATTATAGTTTTCTTTTGTTTAACAGTAAATTAAATTTTGTGATTATGTTTACTATGTTTTCCCCTTATCTGTAAATCACTATACACTTCAAAATTAATACAATTAAGATGTTGGTTCTATATTGTAATCTATCGTTTGTTTATCAAAAGATGTTAACATACGAAGGGAGAACATGTATACGCTTTTCTTGATTGTAGCTGGGTAGTGTAAAAAAAATGGATTTCCTTTTATGGTGGAACAAAGATATACAAAATTCAAATATACTATCTTGTGCTCCCTATTTTCTTATTCATGTACAAATTTTCAAAACTTGTGATATGAATTTTATGTTTATTTGTTGGTTTTAAACTTCTTGTTATGTATGGGTCATAACCTATGGTTTATGAATCATCAAAATTTTAGAACACAACAATCTTAGAGGAAAACTAAACGATTTTTTTAAAAAAAAACAAAGAAATAGAAAATTGACCTTTATTTGATGTGCCCTTAATGCCAATTCTAACACTCACAAGTTCCCCGCAGGCACAAAACTTCAACTAGCTTTCACCTTCTCAATGGCAACTCTAACTCCAAATGTTGTAGAAGAAATTCTTGCAGGCATGTTTGATCTTGACCCTTCATTATAGGTCACATCCATAAATGCTATACAACAGGCTCATTCAATATATGTTAAATATCGTATTGAACTCTCTAATGGTGTCCATACCCATCCAACTTTGCTTCCTAGCCAGTTCAACAATCTTGTTGTCGAAGAAGTAATGGTCAGTGGGTCTATTGTCTGCCTTACAAAATATACATCCAAGGTGTTCGGCAAATACACGTACGTCCAACCTTATTCTATTTTTGAATCTTGTTCTCATTCGTTGTTGTGATTTTCCTAAAACATTTGCATTGTTCACTTGCAAGGCTATAATTATCAACAATATTGAAATGGTCTCTAATAAAATACCACTCATTGGGACGCCAACTCCTCTTATGCGAGCAACAATTCATTTTCCATCCACTAGCTCCCAAGGCCCATCTGGTTTACAACAAGCTACAACATCTACCCAAGAATCAACCATACCCACTTCTGAAATACTTCCCATCAAATCTTTGACCCCATACTATAAGCGTTAGTCCATTGAGGGTAGAGCATTAACAAAGAGTCCAATCCATGAGTTTCACAATGCTAACCGAGAAGGAAAAGTTTTTGGTTTCGACCTCATTGACAAAGAAGGCACCGAAATACATGTCACGTGCTTCAATGAACTTGTTGATGAGTTCTATAATGTTGTGCACTCTAATAGTGTATACATCATTTCTAATGGTCGCATACAAGTTGCTAATAAAAAATATAGTAGCTCGATGAACCCATTTGAAATTTTCCTACACAAATCATCAACAATTACACCTTCACCATGTGTCGTGTCTACAATCCCCATGCATAGCTTGCATATCAAGAGCATAGATTCCCTACTATCACTACCTATTCATTTTGTTGTTGATGTTCTTGGCATACTTTTATCTATCTCCCCTGCATCAACTATTCGTAAGAGAGATGGAACTGAAACAATTAAGTGTACTGCAACAATCACAAACATGTCATGCTTGTCCATTGATGTTACACTTTGGGGTCGTCACTATGAATTTGAGGAAAAAGAGTTATCTACTTTGCTTCTTCTACGAACCCCTCCAACTATCTTAATCAAATCTGGACATGTAACCTCCTGGCATGGAAAGGCTCTTGATACTATATTTGCAACTACAATTGTCATAAATCCAAAACTTTTAGAAGCAACAATGTTGCTTGAATGGTATGCCACTGTAGGCAATGAAACACCCCTCCTTTCACTCTCAATAGATCATCTTTCTTTCGAGAAGTTTGCAAATCCAATTGACATCGCATCGATCAATAGTACAAACTATCTTGTGAAAACCAATGTTTGCGTAAAAGCAAGCATTTCAAAAGTTCACTTGGAAAACTTTTATTCCTCTCTTGTCCTCTTATGATGGGCAATAAGAAGTGTAAGAAGAAGGTTGTAGAAAAAAACCCCAATAGCTTTTATTGCCCAAAGTGTTCTATTGATCTCCCTGGATGTGATTTTAGCTACATGGTCAAAGTGGATTTGGACGATGGAATAGGTGCTCTTGTTAAAGTCACTGCATTTGAAGGTCTTGCAAACAACTTGTTTGGAGTGTCCGCTGAAGATTTTCAACTACTTATAGCTGAACCTGATGCTGCTAAAGAGGTGTTGGATCAAGTTCTTGGGCACGAGTTTTTCTTTGAAGTGGCCATCACTATGAATTCATTTGCTGGGAAAGAAATACAAAGCTTTGTAATTACAACATTAAAACCTGTTTAAAGTTTGCATGTACCTCTTACATTCCACAATATTGTATAGTATTTGCTTATGTTTTACAACTTTTGCTACTTTCAATACAACCATATGGAACCATGTGTGCCTACAATTAGAACTAAGATGAATAGAAATACTCTTTTTATTTGACAATGTTATCTTCTCCACATGTTTTGCAATTTGATTTTATATGTAACCATGTGTACGTATAATTACTAATGAAATGAATAGAAAGACTTATTGATTCGACAATATTATCTTGTGCACATATTAGTCAATACAATGGATTATTACTTCAAGCTTTCATCTAGCTTATTTTGCACACCTACCTTACACGTGCTATTTCAACTTTATCATTAACTATTGCAAAATAATATTGCATTGGTATGTTCCTCAACACCCTCTACCATGGAAAACCAAGTTGAAAGTATGGAAGCACAACAGTCTCATCGTAATCATCTAAAATGATTGTGGTACCATGCAAAATAAGGATTCTATTAATAGACGAAGAAGAGAAAACCTTCATAGTAACCTTGCCAGCTCCTCCACAGCCCCACCCTGCCTTTCCAATAACCCTAGCTCCTTGCAACCACAAACACCTCACTTACAATCTACATTTAACCCCACTTCTACCTCCCAAAATCTCCATCCTCCACTATTTTCTGCAAACTATTACATTGCTAGGAATTCGTTCAATTCAAAGTTGGACAACCTATCAAACATATCAACATGCCAAATATGCATGGAACAATATCCAGGAATAAAAACTAGCCTTTTCAATGGTACTAAAGCTTTTAAAAGATGCATTTCTAAAAAAAAATGGCAACCGCTTCTCAAAGTGGAACATCATGGACCCTGGAGAGTAGCCTTCTTGTCTACAACGCCTATCTCAGATTGAGGAGATGCTTATATCAAGAGTTAGCCCTGTCCTCCAAGTTACTTATGCAAGAGGGGGACAACTCAAATATAGTGGCCACACTATTTGTTTTCCTTAGGATATTACAACAATTGCAAATTACTTGCCACGCCACATACATGACTTGGATATACTCATTATTAATAAAATAAATGTTGATTCCCAACAATACAACTTCTATGTTTGTAGAGCACATGTTCACGAGGCTTTGCAATATAAGATCTATAATAACCCCTACTACAGAGATGTCCAATTAGATGAGACCTCTCTCTTATGCTTGCCTATTCCCTCCACTGACATCTATGACTTGCTTAATGCAACAACCTCAACTTCAAACCCCACTGATGTTAACTTCATGGGGACATATAATACAACCGAAGAACAATTAGAAGAGAATGTACAAGCAACAACATCATTTGTGGCAAACTTTCCCCTTGCACGTACATAAGTGCAAGAATTGCGAGCCTTGTTACAATTAGAGGAAGGACACCTAACTCTTTCTATTGATTGGCCACCAATTTCTCTTACACCCCTCAATGAATACACCATAGAAGGATTATTTGTTATGGCATTCCCGACATTGTTTCCAAAAGGCAGAGCTGCTTTCAATCAACAAACTATGAAAGAAGTCAAGCTACACGAATATGCACTCCATCTTGTTCGATACCATGATAATAGATTTGGCCAACACCCATGGTTTAGATACTTCATTCTTAATATTCTGATGCATCACTGTAGCCAAGCCACAACTTTTGTATTTGTTCAAAAACACTTTGAAAGTAGACTGCCAACAACAATTTGTGACTTGCGCCAAAGACTCAGGGACCTCCCAGATGAACATCTTGCAGACCAAGTTATGTGGTTCGGTCAAAAATTTGTGGCACTCACCCCTTCTGGACTCTTCGTAGGGGGGAACTATCTGACATGGTTATTCAAGTTGGTTGTCTGACTCTATTCTTCACCCTTAGTGCAATAGATACTAAATGGCTAGACTTACACAATGTCATGCCATCTACCACACCAACAAATCCTATTGCAACTGCTAGGTGGAGAATCCAAAATATAGTGCAAAACCCACACCTCAGTGCACTTTACATGCATCATCGATTTACTGCATTTCGTGAGGAGGTCTTGGAAAAGATTCTTTGCACAGATGACTACTGGTACAGCTAATTACCCTCCACATCATTTATATTTACTTCTTTCTTACATCATCTGCTTTATAACATCTACTGTGTCTAGGTATGAATGGCAACATCGTGGGTCTGCACATGTCCATGATTTCCTTTGGCTGAAAGACACACCCGATATTGCGAAGCTACAATGGAATAATCTTGCATCAGTCTAAAATGCAATCGACTACATTGACCAATATGTCTCTGCTTGGAACCCGCGTCCCCCCAAAGCTTAGCTGCATCCATTCCAAGTTCTACCTTAAACAACCCCTGCCTAATGGACACAAGATTGATTATGTTGTCCACCCCTTCACATGACTACACTGAACTGCTCAATTACGTGCAGCGCCATACATGTTGTTCCTTGCAAACATGCTTGCAAAGTAAAGGTGGTACATTTGAGTGCCGCTATAAAGCCCCTTGGACCATGCTAGACAATTCAACCCTCTCTAATGATAGTGGGCAGCCAAAGCACACCCCTGCTCGTAATGATGACCAAGTAAATCTTCACAACCCCACTATCCTCTCTATTTGGTGCGCAAATGTAGATTGCCAACCTGTTCTCTCAATAGATGTAGTGCTCAAATATATCGCAAAATATGCAGCTAAAGCAGAAACCAAATCGGAAACATATCATGCAATGCTTTCACGTATTTCAACATCTTTTGATCCTGACAAGCCAACACCAACAACTTTTAGGAAAATGCTTGTTGACAACCTTGTTGATCGTGATATTAGTGCTCAAGAAAGTTTCCACCTTTTATTAAAACTACCACTCTACTTGTATAGCCAGACATTTGTTTCTTTAAATGTCAACCAAAAAAACTATCAACGCGTTCCACTCTCAGCCACATGTACCTCTCCACAAACAAACTGTATTGATGCATACATGGCACGTCCTATTAGTCTGGAGGCAATGTCATTGATTGAGGTGACTAAAAAATGGAGCTTCAAAACATCTCGTAAAACAAACCACTAGAAAGAGTGTTCCTCTACTGCAATTGTTTGAGTCTCCCCTCGCTTCACAAGCATTCCTCCCAAGGATGACCCAAGTTTCCATGACTTCTGCTGGAGTGAACTAGTTCTCTACAAACCCTTTCATGACATTGTAATTGACCTTGGTTCCTCGCCAACTCAAATTATCACACAGTGGGAGAGGCTAGCATGCACTTACCATCTGTGGCATGTTCACCGCAATCTACCAGATACAACCTCCAATACAAAACTTGACTCTCCTTCAAATGCTGCAGAACCCCCAAATCATTGCAACCAATCTGAATGGCAAGTCTTGTCAAGTGTTCACCCAGGCCATCCGCTCCACTGAGATACACTTGACATGCTAGGTAACCGTGAATTAGACCTTAATCATGACTGGAATACTCATTCCATTAATCCAATAGAGCTCAGTCAAGCATCCAACTTCGTAGACTCCAACCACACAACATATGCGGTCCCCCTTCCGCCATTTGTAAATTCCCAACACACCCTTTCAATGGAACAAAAGAAAACACTAGATTTAGTATTGTCCCACTTGTCCTCCACCACTTACAAACCACCACTAAAAATAATAGTTCAAGGAATTGCAGGAACTTGAAAGTCACACCTAATTAAACAAATCAGGTCTGCACTAGATTGTTCTGCTCCAAATGGGCAAACACTGCTCTTACTTCTTGCACCAACAGGTGTTGTGGCATTCAACATTGGAGCATCGACAATTCATTCTGTATTGCGCATCCCCATCAAAGAGTTGGCTCCATTGCAAGGCCAAACACTAGCAAGCTTCCAAGAGAGAATGCACTTTGTGCGCTACATTTTAATAGACAAAATGAGCTTCATCAGTCCAAAGTTGCTTGAACGGATTGACTTTCGCTTACGCGAAGCTTTCCCAACAAACAACCACAACCCTTTTGGAGGCCGCTCAATCCTACTCTTTGGAGACCTTGGCCAGCTACCACCAGTCAAAGACATTCAAATGTACTCTTCTACTTCATACGGGGGCACACTATGGCGGAGCTTCCACACTGTTTTTACACTGAACAAAATATTTCGTCAAGCCGGTGAAGATCCCACCCAACTTCTATTCTGTGATCTCTTGTACAATTTAAGAAAGGCTCAACCTACTATTGCAGATTGGCAACTGCTAATGTCAAGGTCAAGCTCGACACTATCATCTACAAAACAAAATGCTTTCTTATCCTGCATACATCTTTATGCAACCAATGAAAAAGTTTCACTCCATAATAAGCATATGCTATTGTCTCTAGAACATCCTGTTGCCATTGCCATTGCATAGCAAATAGGGAGCTCTTTCAACACAAACCTAGATGATGAGCAACTCCAACCTAAGATTTTACTTTGTGTTGACCAAAAGGTTATGTTATCTTGTAATATGTGGACTACTACTGGCCTTGTTAATGGAGCTCTTGGCACAATAAAAAAGATTGTTTATAAGGACAGCGAAAAACCACCCCAACTCCCCTTGTTTGTTGTTGTTCGATTCAACAATTATATTGGGCCTTCCTGGGATACAAACAATCCCAAAGATGTCCCTATTACCCCTATTAGTCATGGTGGTCACCGCCAAATCCCTCTTAAAATGGCATGGGCCTTAACCATCCATAAATGACAGGGGCTTACACTTTAGATGGCCACCATTGACATCGGCAACATTGACCGTCAAGGCATGACATTTATAGCAATTTCCAGAGTCACTCAAATTTTTGGCCTTCATATCCACCCAACATTAACTTTCGAAAGATACGCACACATGCAACAAAGCCCATATGTTGCACGTAGGATCAACGAGGAAGTTCGATTGTCCAATCTTTCCGCATCAACCTCTTCAAATGCACAACTTCCTTTAAGTTAAACAATATGTATAGGTATGTTCACTTTTAATTATTCCATCTTCGTACTTCAAGTATCCATTCTCTCCCTCCCTTACCACATTTGATTTCTAGCCCCTCCTTCAAATCACAACAAACATTTTGCTCTTCTACGATCTTCTATGCAAACTATTGTTCATCATACTTCTAGGCTCCTTCCAAGCTTCTTGGTACATCCACTCTCATGTTAAGGTTAGTTGCCAATTATGTTAGAAATGATATACAATGTATGCATGTAAAAACATTTTCCAATTTTCCTATATATTTTAAATGGTTGATTTCTGTTATATTTTCCAAAACAATTAAGACTACCGCAGGTTGTGTCGTACAAAACAAACATATCTAATGTCAAGTCACAAAAAATTTAGGTGCGTTGTGTTCTTTTCCAGTTTATTCTTCATTGAAACAAATTTGCACAGTGGATTATTTATTACAACTGACCATGTTAATTGTCACATAACTTTTTTTCCATGTGCTTGGACTATTGAAATCCACCTTTTTTGTCTTTTCCTTTTTCTACTTCAAATGATAGACACTGACCATGGAGGTGGCTACAATCCAATGCTTAGGATGATGGATTTCTCAACATTTAAATAAAAGGTATAAATTTCATAAATTTGGCCTGTAAAAAAGGTCAATGCAATCTTATTGGAATTCTATGTCCACAGTTCACAACACTTACTTGTGTTGTCTTTACTGTCATATGATTTCAGGATAGAAAGGGTGTTGCTGCTCCAATTCTAACCCAAGAAATGAAGAGACCTAGATTATATTCAAGCTTTTTGAGCAGAAATATAACTGGACATTGAAACAACTTCTAACAGAGATAGATCAGCCTCAGCTGATCATCTACTTGCATACCCTTCCAAGAGGATAGTGACTGATAACTTTTGGCTGTATCAAAGTTTCTAAGTTTAGTTCAAATATATCCTTCCATGTCCTCATTTTGTCAAAATATGAGTAGAATAATGATTTTGTTCTTAGATTGCTACTGTTGTTCAAAAACAATGATCTTGCAGGCAATTTCACCACTCGGTTCACAGGGGAGCCAAACAAGAGCCTTTATAAATGATGATCAAATCAATAAGTTTACTAAGGGTTAGATATAGAAAACATGTGAGTATCCAAAATACTTTCTATTTAAACTTCCAAATTATTATGTGTTAAAATGCTTCTTTATGAAAAAAAAATTATGGACAATATCCATTGGTAAATACCTTTTTTTTCTTTCCCTTTATAATGTTTAAGATTATTCTCTTTCTTTATAACATGTTAAAAAAAAATAATATTGGCATATGTTTCAGTCATGTTTGCCTCATGTTTTGCTCCTTTAGATATTTCCCCATATTCCTTTTTAGTAATTTTCCCATCCCTAAATTATATGAAAACTTTTCATTTATGTAATTGCTAAGTAGACAATTTGTGTTTACCCCTGGCTAAACCTACTTCTATTCATGATATCATTCAACTATTGTATTATACTATTTAACTCTCCACATGTACAATCTTATGTTCCTTTGACTATGTTCTTACATATACTATGCAATTTTTTTGTCACTGTCTACCAAATTTAAAAACCTCCACTCAATTCTTAAATGTGATATATTGTAAGTGAGACATAACTCAAATTTTAAAACTGATGTATACTGGACCTCTAATTTATTTTTTCATATATATTCCTTACTACAAATAATTTTATTTTTTTTAATGCACAACTACTATGTCTCAAAAATTTAATCTGTAATTTGACATTGAGCAGTGTCAAATTACTCAAATTTTTAGCATTTTTCATGTTCTTCAACCTCTTCCTTCATTGCAATTTGCAAACATTACATATCTTCAATTCTCTCATAAATTGATGAAAGGTCTGTTCAATAAAGAGTTGTTTGGTATTCTTATTTCTATGCTTTTTTTTTTTTTTTCGTTTGTATGCTCTTGGATGGAAGGATAGTAGCTCATCTTCATTGATCATGCACACACGCATTGTGTCTTCTCATTTTGGTCCCAAATTTATACTCATTTGCAAGCAAGCACATAAAGCAATTTGTTGTTTTTGTATCATCATTGGTTGGTGAGATGGGATTCATTTTCTGTCTGCTGTCATTGCTGTCTTAATACATGTTTTGAAAATGTTTGAATAAGTAAATGCAGATTGGACTTGGGGGCTGCACTTGAATTTAAGGCACAGTATATCTATGCATTTTGAACCTTCCATTCACACGTTGTTTGCAGTTAATGAAGTTCTAATACATTTATTTTCAATATATATAGTGATTAGCTGTTGCTTGTTGGTTACCCTTCATTGATTACTTATCTTATTTCATTCTCATACACATACGTTCTGAGTATAATATCATTGGATTTTATGTAGTTCAAATACAGAGAACGAGTACTTCAGATTGACCTCATATCCCCTCTTTGTCAAGCACCTTCTTGGACTAAATGGTTTTAAAATAAGGTTTCTTCTTTAAAACTACTACTTCCACTTATTTAAGGGTTACTACATTATTAAACTATTTGTAACTTTGCTATTTACTCATGAAATACACTATTTTGCAGGTAATGATCGATTTGGTCTACTTTTATGGGATGTGTGGAATTGTCAACGAAAGTTTGCTTCAACGTTACTTTACTTAGGTGTCTTACTTGTTTTTCTAACATTTCAAAAAACTTTCCTTTTTTTTTTTTCCCACTTCCCTACCGACCTTTTCCTTCTATTAACATTGTTCAACCCATCGTGGAGCTATTTCTGTTTGCATAAATTTTTGCTGCCTGAATACAATTTGGCCTTTTCCAATCGTTAGGTGCTATTAAATTGCTCTTTGCTGGAATTTACCAAATTATCCCTACAAAAATGAGTCTGACATTTCCTTTGATATGGTACAATCATTTTTGTGTATTGCAAAAAGCAACACAGATACTACATACCGTTCCTGCCAACCATCCATTGCAGCCATACGTTTCTCTATCAAAAATCAATGTAAAACTTATCATGCTTGGTGTGGATCTTAGTTACACCAGGAAGGAGACGCATAGCAAGGAGTTTCTGTGCAGGGAAGCAATGGAAAGATTACATAACAATCATGTCCATTAATTTAACTTTATAGAGAAATGTGGGGCTGTAAAAACAATGGTTGCCAAACCTACTTCAATCTTCAAATGTTATAACTTTATACATTCTCAATTTATTCCCGTTTTACTGCTGCTTGTACAAAATTTTATTTCCTCTTCTTAACTAACAGGACTTCATCTTTACAGATGTAACTTAATTTTACCTTTCCAATTCTCAATATTAACACAAAGTTCTCTAAATTGACTTCGGCGTACCCATTGCACCCCAAAGGTTCGATTGCTAGTTATATTATAATCTAAATTATATCCATAAAAAAATAAAATTGTGCTACCCAAAGTCACATGCCAACACATTAAAAGGAGTGTGCACCAACATTTGCATTTGCTTGTGTAAAAACACTTTCACACATCACTTGTGACTATCCTATAAAATAATATCTAAAAAAACCATTTGTTTGTGTAAAAATACTTTCACACATCACTTGTGACTATCCTATAAAATGATATCAACAAAAAATATTTGCTTGTCTAAAACCACTTTCACACATCACTTATGACTATTCTATTAAATAATATCAACAAAAACATACTAATGTAACATCATATTTGATGATGTCAACCCAAAATCTTAAATTTAACCTATAAACTTGTCACGATAATTGCTATACAAATTCAAATCATTTAAAATCATTTAAAATCATTATCTATAATTTTGAGAGACTTTTATCCTCTCCCCTAATAAAATTAAAATTCAAAATAAATGTATACTTATCATATTTAATCTATTTTTTTTTTTTAAATAAAATAAAAAAATTCACACAGACCAAAGTCACACGACAACGCATTAAAAGCCCTGCGCAGAACATTTGCTTGCGTGAAAT
The DNA here is from genome assembly GCA_007258455.2 of Sequoia sempervirens. Lineage (NCBI taxonomy): Eukaryota > Viridiplantae > Streptophyta > Pinopsida > Cupressales > Cupressaceae > Sequoia > Sequoia sempervirens. The sequence goes on along the minus strand of VDFB02026320.1, from coordinate 94,701,638 downwards.
CACTTCCACGCATCGCCTGTGACTGCCCTCCAACATGATATCATTCTGCTCAGCAAAACTATCCATTGGACGACAACTTTCCCGTTACTACCTAAACCCAAAAAGCTGCACGGCGAATTTATACGTGTACGAACGACGACGCCGCCAATGTTAACGTCATTTGCTCCAGTCAACACCAAAATGGTTTTCGCTTTCATAGCACAAGGAAAACAACAGAAAAAGAAAAGAAGGTAGAGCAGCTTACAATGAAGCCCGAATCCAAAATTTCAAGCAGCAGGTAGCAGTAGACCCATACAACCGGGGGCTGACAATGTCCAACAGGGTGCGCTGCCCCTACTGTGCAGGCACAGAGCAGGGGCGCTGCACTTCCATAGCTGCGGGACGCTTTATAACAGAGTGCGCCTCGTGTGGCCGCGTGGTGGAAGAGCGTTTAACGCAGGTTGAAGAGCTCTTTGTTGAAAGAGCTCAGGACACGCCCCTGTGCATTGTAACCCCCGATTTCAGCAGCACCCAATGTGACCGCCCGCCGCCGCCTCCCATGGAGGACGACCCCTTCGAGAATACGGGCTTTATTACGGCCTTCAGCGCCTGGTCGCTTGATCGGACACCTATGTTTACGGCCACGGCCACCACTTTCTGCGGATACTTGGCGGAGCTTGAGCGGGTTTTGCTCGAGGAACCGCCTCCTGCCGCTGCCTCGTTTGAGGGTGTTAATAATAATAATAATTGTCTGGGCTTGGTGGATAATTTGAGGGCTTATTTGCAGATTGTGGACGTGGCGTCCATATTGGGGCTGGACAGGGATATTTCGGATCATGCGATTCAGCTCTTCAGAGACTGTGCCTGTACGACCTATCTGCGTAATAGGAATATTGAGGCGCTCGCTACTGCGGCGCTTGTGCAGGCCATGCGGGAGGCACACGAGCCACGGACTTTACAGGTCAGTTTTTGCTAACTTCCTTTCATTTAACAAGTGTTTGGTTCTTTTTCCGTTCCGTATATTTTTTGGTGTGGATTCTTTTGAATTTTTATCTGAGTAGATTATTTTACTAAATTTGAGGAGTTTTTTACCTTTTGGAAGCTACTATTTCTCTTTTGCATTTCAGATTGTCTCTCCTTTCTACCTGGGGAGGGAGAGAGAATCCACTATATACGTTGTAATCATACTCTGGGCCAATTTGCTTTGAAATTAATCGAATGTTACCTATTTTTTTCACAATCTGGGCGCAACGAGTAGTAACTTGCCTGGAAGTTAGTGGTTTAATTAGGTTGATTTATTTTTTTAATTTGTATTAAAGCTGGGCAAGACTCAGTGCCACTTTGTGCCTTATAATTCATGGTAGTTTCTGACATTAGGTTGCGTCATATTTAGAGCTGTGGAGCAGTTTTTCATCTCGTTTTCTTATAATTATTATCAAAATAGATGAGTAAAAGTGTCATTAGTGAAAGTGACTCCTCTTATAGGTCTCTTGAGATGAATTAAAATTCTGACTAAAATACCCATTGACAGTTCAATACATCGACAAAATATTCGTGTTATGTTTTTAGTGATGGGCCACTGCTCTATTTTATATAAATCAAAGTGAGAGAGAGCTTTAAGAAAAATTGACTTCCAACTTAAATAAAGTCACACATCTCTCATGGGAACCTTGCTTATAAGCTTCTGAATTCATTATGTTTTTAATGATGGAGCACTGCCCTTTTCTGTCTCAGCGAGAGTGCTTTAAGAAAATAGGCTTCCAAATTAAATAAAGTCAGACACCTCTCTTTTGAGAACCTTGTTTCAAAGCTTCTGAAGTTGAGAAAATATTCATTATGTTTTTTAGTTTTTAATGACGGGACACTGCCCTTTTTATATAAATCTCAGTGTGAGAGAGCTTTAAGAAAAATAGACTTCCAAATTGAATAAAGTCGGACATATCTCTTGTATGAGAACTTTGTACCTAAGCTTCTGAATTCAATAAAGTCGACAATATTTATGTTTTTAATGATGGGCCACTGCTCTTTTTTATATAACTCTCAGTGACAGAGAGCTTTTAGAACCATGTTTCTAGGCTTCTGAATTCGATAAAGTCAGATACATAACTCGTAAAAGAGCTTGGGGTTTAAGCTGTTGAATTCAATAGTCAGATACATCATTGTAGCATTACTCATAAAAGAACCGTGGAATTGAATTTCCAAATTCAACACAGTGGCACATAACAGATTTAATTGTGGACTGGGAAGTTCCTCATTCCTTCCTGCATGATAGCCAAGCCTTTTGGTTTTCAAAAACCGTGTCTAACCATAAAATAAAGCTTTTAAGCAAAGAAAAAAAATTGTGATTATTTGAATTAATGCAGCGTTTTTCCAAAAAATTTTAAATTTAGCATTTGAGGCTACCAAAAGTTTTTTGAATTTGTCTTCTGAAGCTTTGAATAAGTTGAACTTAGAATGTTTCAAGTCTCTTGTCATTTTCTTATTTGGTACATCTTGTAGGTTTATTTTGATTTGTACAAACTATGTTTGGCATGACATAACTAAATCAAATTGTTTTACTTAATTTTATGAATATTATATCATTTATTTATTCTGCCTTTGTTTCTTTGGTTTTAAACCCGAAAATGCTTGCACTTTTGTCACACCATGCCAACTCCTTGTAAATGGAATCCTACTATGACATATATAATCAGTGTTCCACGGAGTTTCCTGAAGGGGACGCGTCTCCATGTGTGGGACGCGTCTCGGGGACGGGGGGACAAGGGGTCTAAGTTTGGGGACTGGGGGGGTGGTGCTGATATACATATGGTACTTGAATAACTAGTCATAAAAAGATGTTTAAGAATAACATTTCAAATTAAACTTTGGAAAATTAGTAAAATTGCAAATACTAACATTGTAAACAATTGAATACTATTACTAAACGACTAAAAGTATATAAAATATTAAAATTTGCAAATGAAATTGTCGAATTTGAGATTTCTATTATATGAATATCGAAAATATAACATGTCACATCATAATATCATATCATAAAGATGATTACAATGAGTAGAATGATACATTGATATCAAAATAAGTACAAAATGCAAAATTGTAGTGAAGGGAGGCCTCTAATCATCCCCAAACTTACTCTTTCACTCACTCTTCTCACTGGTTTTCCTCTTCTTCATCTAGTTGTTGCAAAACATCAAATGGCATATGCGAGCAAAAAAATGAAGAATGAGAGTGTTTTGTTTAGCTTATGAATTTTAGAAGGGTCCCACCAGCCTTTAGGGTTCGGCCCAAGGCTTACATTCCAAGAAAATTGAAAGAATTTTTTTAAAAAATTGCTTTTTTGGACATCCCACCACAGGGGACGCCTGGGTGTCTTTGAGACGCTTGAGGGACGGCTAGAAGTCCCCGAGATGTTTCGGGGACGTCCAGGAGTCCCCGTGAGTTTTTATGCAAGTGCCACGTGATATCTTGTCTGTAGGCTTAATTCTTGCACATTTGCCACACCATGCCAACACCGTGTAAATCGAATCCTACTATGGTACATATAATTGTTCCGGGCTCACCATATTCTGGGCCAACTTGGGTTTAAATGTGATTTTTATGCATACCAGTGATATCTTGTCTCAATCACTAGATCATAACCCAAATGAAGAAATAATTATTTATCCACTATTAATTCATTACTTTTGACATTTGTTAGTGCCTCACAAACGGCCTTAGCTGCAGGATTTTAAAATTGCTTTAACAAAATCCTAAGACCTCCACCCATGACCTTGGCAATAAGACTAATTACTACTACCAGCTCTTTCTATACACAAAAGCAGAAATTGACAATCGCATGGATAGGAGTTGGCACATAGATATCCTCTTGGATGCAAAAGTCATGGAGGCAAGTCTTTAAGAGGAGGTGAGTTAATTGAACTAATGGAGTTGGCCAATGTGCTACCTTGACAACTAGAGGTAGTGGTGGCACGTAATCGCCTTCAATCAAGGAAGCACATATGTGTTTATGTTTGATATGTTAAATCTAGGGTTTAGCCGACCCCAACTGGTGAGGCCACAAATGGGAGCCTCATCTTTGTACATTAGAACACATCATTCACCAAGGATCAACTTAAGTGACACAACGGTGTTGTCTATGGGGCTTGAACTTGGTACTTATTGCCAAACAATCAATAGGCATACCATTGCACCATGATCCCATGTGTGTAATGCCCCTGGCTGAACCCTAGCAGATGTTCCTCCGTCATGTTGGTAGGTATGTAATGTCTCTTTTGATTTTTCCTTATTTTTTCTTTAAATAATAAAATCCAACTCACAATAATAGTTGCACAATTAGTTATAAGTATCCAATCAACTTAGAAATTGTAATTTTAATAGTATATTATGTAATCCAGATTTAATGCTTAGAATATATCTTAGAAAGATAGAACTTATCCTCTATATCAGCTGTTAATTTTTCTTAAATCTGAAGTAATCTATATATATTAAAGTGCCTTTGAAATGTCCTTAGTTTGCCTAAATCAGGGGTTTTTGTCCACTAACTTAGCAATGGAAAATAAGGGGCTTTTGTCCTTTAATTTCAGACCTTGAGGGGTTTCATCCTCAGGTTGGTAAACCACGATTCATTCTCCACAAGGAGTAATAACATAAAAATGTCTTCACAAAAATCATGTCCCCTTCTCCCTGATTGAACTTCCTTATAGACCCCCTTTTTTTAATAGACATAACTCTTCATTCACATCTTTTGTCTTTTCATTAAAACAAAACTTTATTAAATTTCAGTTTTTTATCATATTGATCATTCTCCTAAAGTACTCCTTTTATTATCCTTAAGGAAATTGCAGGAGAAAGGAAAGAACTGCTGCAGCAAAAATAAAAGTGTATTTAAGGAAGGGACATTACAGTCCACCCTTCCCAAGATTGCTTGTCCTCAAGCAATCACAAATTAGGATGTTGAAGGATTTCCTTACTCTCCCATGTTGCATCTTCTTCAGGAAGATCTTTTCATTGAATCAGATATTCTGTCATTGTTTTATTTATTAACTTTCTCTCTCTGAAATTTATAATTACCTCAGGAATCAAAATCAATTTTCCTTTGTCATCAAGTGGGGGTAGCTCTATTTAAGGAATGGCTTGGCTTCCTAAGACTCTTTTGAAGCAAGATACATGAAATACATGATGAATCTTACCATTTTCTGGTAATTCCAATTCATATGCAACCTCCCCAACTCGTCTTTTGATTCTATAAGGATTATAGAACATTGGTTTCAATTTCTCCATTCCACTTTTCTTTAGGGAAGATTGTCTTTAAGGTTGTTGGGCATGCTTTAACATGAAGATAGGTAACTTTGGAGATGTGTGATCCTATGTGTGGTTGTGGCAATAGTGGTTTGTGATAAAAAATAACAGATCCAAGTTATGTTTGGAAGGTCAGTTGTTCATCCACATACAGTCAAGGAGAACTGGTTTAGGTTGTCTTCACATGGAGGCAAATTTTCGTTAGTTTCAGAGATTGAGGAGCTTGTATAATATGTAGGCTATGGATGATCTAGAGCACCTTGGGGAAGACAGAGGACAGGTGTGCAGGTTTCCAAACTATGTGTTTTACAATTTTATTGTTTTTGCCGCTTTCTATATGTGGCAAAAGCACAAATGACCCCTCGTACAAGTGGTAAACACTCAAAACACCCCCAGCAGAAGTAACAAATTTGTCTCAATTTGGACAGGGGTTGAAAGTGTCTTGATGGTTTAGTTCAACTTCTATGCTTTGGTATCCAAGGAATGCATGAGAGTTTATATTAAGCATTTTGGAACAAGGTGCAAAGGTTTTGTGAGCATGTTTTCCTCCTAGAATTCAAATCTGCAAGTGTTTGTCATAGTTGAGCAAAGTTTTGTGAGTTGTAGATGACACTGCAGGTTGTACAAGTTATAAATTCATGATGGAGTTTGGTTGGTCATGGGAAAGACTTACCTGCGTTGTACTTGACTAGATTCATAGTGGAGATAAGGAGCTATTAGTTCTCTTTTACTGAAGTTTTCTCCAAGGTAACATTTGTGTCACAGTCATTGTCTTGCAATTTCTTTGAGATCTTTTCATGTTTCCATTCTTGTGTGATGTTTTCCTATCTGCAAAATATGTAAAGTGGATAAATGAAAGAATACACTAAAAACATAATCTAGGAGGTGTTAGTGAGAAGCAACATTTAAGTTATCCATTTGTGATGAATTGCTTGTGAGTATTTCACTTAGTTTATGGATGAAATTGGTATCAAAGTAGGTTAGATACCCTTGAAACATTGTATTCATAGGTATTTGGTTGGTCATAAGGGTTGTTCCCACTACATGGTCCAGTAGAAGGGGTGGTTTGAGACCTTTTGAGCTTGAGATAGGTACCTGAGAGTGGAATAGAAGACAAAGAAGGATGGCACATGAATTTGAAAGAGATATGGATGAGGAAAAAGAGAGATTTCATAAGTTGGAAGAGGATGTTGCCATGATTTCCAAGCATAAGTGCAAGATTGATATGCTTGAAAGTGTGCTAAAAAGCAATTTCTCAAAAAATGGACATAAAGAAGGGGCCCAAAGATGAGGAACCACCCAAGAACACTTATGAACACAGGAAGTCTTATAGCAGCAGCAACGTTGTTACCTTTAAGCTAGAGGCAAAGATAGAAATTCATCTCTTTGATGATGAGGTAAACACAGAGAAATTAGGTCAATGGATAGCTCAAATAGAGGTCTGTTTGAACTTGTACAGATTAAACCCATGACAACAAATCTCATTTTCTTGTTTGAAGTTGTCCAGCCATGCACTCACATGATACAAGGCTCATGCTACCTTGTTGCAAATGAGGAGAATTCCACCTATTCCTAAATGAGAAGATTTCAAGGACCTATTAAAGAAACAATTGTACTTGATATGTTATGAGGAGGAGAGAGCAATCTAGTGGCACTTTTTTTGGCAAAAACAAGGTCATAGCGTCCAAGAATATACAAGTGAATTCCAAGAAATGGTTGTACAGATTGGCATTGATTTAATGAACAAAGATATACGCATGAAGTACATTGGAGGGCTGTTTTGATGGCAAGCCTCAAAATATTGATGAGGTTTGTGCAGAAACCCACTATATAGAGATGAATAAGAAAAAGAACAACTCTTTCCAACAAATACAATTGGGTAAAGGTAGAAGAATAATAGGGTGGAGACTCAAGCAAGGGGAAAGTAAGTGGAAAGGTAAGACAAGTGTGAAAGCCATTGTGAGACCAATGAGAAGGGCAGAGAATGGTCTTGTAAGCGTTTTTGACAAGGAAGGTCATAATGAGGTGGATTGTTGGAAGGCTGTTTTTTTTGAGGAGAGTCAATGAATATTGAAATTAGTAGGGAGAAAATCAAAATTTGTTCAAGGTGGGATAAAATCTCAATAGTGCTATCATTGAAACAAGCAGAATCTAAGGTATGCAATTGGTTTTCCCTGAGATAAAAATCTTATAAGAAGAAATCTTGGACAGGGAAAAGCTCAAAGAAGCTTGGACCTTTATATTATTGGCTTCACAAAATACTGGTAGCATATACTCTTGATCTGCTAGACTTGAATGTAATATATATTTTATATTTTTTAATCACATGAAGAATGTAGTAGAATAAAATACCAAAATTTCTGAAACCCTATCACTTCTAGATAACGGCAGCCATGTTATTATGATTCTGGAATGTATTCTAGCTACCTGAGAAAATTAATTAAGCATTAAGGTATTTACTATTTGGAGAATGTCTTATATGAAGAAATTTTTCCTTGAGGATGCTGCTTGGAAAGACATGAAAATACAACTTAGATTTCTACTGCTTTGGTGCCAAAAGATTGAAAATATTGTCTCAAGCTTGTATAAGTTTCAGGCTTCAATAGAACATATTATTTTTGCTATCCACTAACAATAATTACCAACTATAAAAAAAATGATAGACACAGAAAACTGGTTGCAAAACTAAAAAGCACCCTCACACACAATTCTATAAGACCTATCCGACAGGGAACTTCTGTTGTAATAGCATCAGCCAATTATATAATACCAGTTTCAAAGTTCCCTGGAAGACATTTGTTGCCAGCTTGAGGCCCTATGCAACCAACATCCTAATCTAAGACAAAGTAAAGCCATGTAATGATCCTGTACCTGACATTTCTAGAATTCTCTTGGACTCTCTATCAAAGCCAGGTTTTCAAACATCCTTCCAGAACCACTTCAATCTCAGGGGCTGGAACCTTAATAGTCCTTATTTTAAACAGAAAACCTTCAAATAAATGCATTCTAATTTCTTCTCTGCATGATACAATTCTTTTGATTTTATGAATAATGACAAACAAAAAGGATAATCTCCACTATGGCTGCTGGGTGTTTAGAATTTCACTCGAAAAAATCACATTTTTTTTTTCCCTTCATAGCTCTAAAAAGAAATTTAGGTCTAGAAATCCATAGCAATTTTCACAAAGTTTTAATTTAATGTTCTAATATGTAAGGATGATGGTTAAACTAGTTGGCATGTCATATTGACCAAGAAATAGTGGCACATATTGAAATAGCTGAATCTTTTTCTCTTACTGTGGGATACACAACAAACCTTTGCTGAAAAGGTTATCGAATGTTAACAGCTTTGCAACACAAGCTCTTTAAGTCACAATAATATCCAATTTGAATTGTTTTCATTTACACCTATCAGCTGTGAATAAAGAAACTGTGTGCACCAAGCCACCCTATGGTTAATGGTTACCTACTCCAGATCCTATTTTCTTAATAACTTTGTTCTCCTTGCTATATTATTGGCATCTTAGACTGCTTCAAAGTCTATTAAGAAGGTCATAAACTATCATCATTTGTAAAGTCACAAATATTTTTGAACATCTGTTTCAACTCAGCTCCAATTCTGATGGCAGCTTGTAATGATTAAGATAATCATTTCATATGTTCATTATGAAAAGCCTCAACTTTACGACGCATAAGTGTGAGAGATCTACCATACCACACGTGAGACTAAAATTTGATACTATCTACTCCTGCTACCACCTATAGAAAGGATAGGAGAGGTTATGGCCTCTTTCATTATTACACTGTAGAGGATAAATCTCTTTTCATTCATATGTCCTTATTTCTCTAGCAAAATACTTCCTCCCCATTTTTTACATCCATATAAGAGAATCTGGAGTTACTATAGTGTAAGGCTATTGTTACTTGTTCCCACATACTATGAATTCAGCATCCCTGCTTTTATTTTTTTTACTATATGTATGCTTTACATCCTTCACGTTTTTTCTAAGTACAATGATTCTCTTAAGTCATGAATTTCTATCCTTAGGCTGTATAATTTTTGATCCTCTCCTTCAACTCCTTATCCACAAAACCATTACAATTATTCTTGTTTACAGTTTTATCCACATGCATCGATAAACTTAAATACATTATTTTTTATTGTTCTGGTTCCTTTAGCACTCTTGACTCGAAATTGTAACTGCTAGTACTGCTGCTCCTATTGACCTACTATGATAAGTTGTGGACATTTAGAATAATTTCGTTCTTTAATTAGAATCTAATTTTTGAGGTCTCCATAACAAGGAGAACTGTATCTTTGACATATAGTAGGGGTGCCATGGTAAATTTCAGAGTCACGCAACAGTTGGCCATATGTGTTGTTCCTGTCTAGGCATTGTTCAATCTTGTCACTTAAAAGCAAACAATGTAGAGAAAAGATGACATTCTCACTTGCCCGTCTTATATTATATAGCATCTTTCCATCTTTCATCATAGCCTAAGCCCTATGATACAGAATAGGGATAGTCTTCATTTCAGCCTCATCCTTTCTAAAGAAAGCGAGCAGCATCATACACACTGATACAATTGTAGGGATCCCTACCCATTCTAGCTTCCATGACTCAACTTGAAACTATGTCAAAGGCAATGCATAGTTATAATACCTTGTTTTTTCTCTTACTCATGCGGTTTAAGATAGATTATTAATCTCGATGATGACATCAAAATACATAATATGTGGTCAAAGGGGTTGTGGTCAATTTGGTAGGATCACTTGGTTCTCATTATGAATACCGAGGTTCAATTCTCCCCAAGGACATCTTAGTGCAGGTAGGGTGTGCTGGAGTAGTATTTGCTCTCCAGTGTTAGTGTGTGGTAAGCCGGCAGGTGTTGACGGAGGAAAGCAAGGAGGAACAAGGAGTAGCAGCCCTGCTGGAGCAGAAAAGAGTTAAAGAGTGGATGCTCTATAGGAGTTAGGAGGTAAGAAGAAGATAAGACATTCAAGCCATAAGAGTGCCAAATGAGGAGTTTAGAATGTAACTGCAGTGGTATCCCCCACTAGCAGAGCATTTTTTAAAGTAGTATCACCACAAAATGAACTGTATGGGATGTGGGTCCTGTCAACAAACCCTCACAATTCAAGGTTGCTGGTCCCAAATGAAAGAACCCCCACTAATTAATCTAAAAACAAGTAAAAATTACATAATGTGTGTCCCAAATGTAATTCTCCATTGTTCCAAGATTGTTTCTAATAGTGTCTAAGTAAATATTTCAATCATAGTTTGAAAACTCGGACTCAGAGGGTACTCGACAAGCGAAATACATTTGACTTGCAGAGTAATCGGGAAAAACTCGACAAAACTTGGTACTTTAAAAAATTGAAAAAAACACAATTTTTTGAAAAAAATATAATTTCTATGCAAAATATAGCTACAAAAGTATCAAATGAGTTTGGTGGGGTTTTGGGGGCAATGCCTCTAGTGGGGTTGATGGGCAGTGCCCATCGCGGGGTCCGGGCGCAGCCCAAATGAAGACCTTCAAAACCACACAAACCTTCATGGCACACACCATTTTCATAATTTTGAAAAGGTAGAAACCAATGCTTATAAAACCAAGAAAACATAGTTTTTGCAGTGTCTAACCCACGTTTTCTTCCTCAATTTTGAAATGTTGCTGAGTTAAATGGAAAAACTCACCAATTTTTTGTTGAGTCTTGGTAAGTACTTGCCAAAAACTTGGTGAGTTTTTCAAAAAACTTGGAAAAATAAATCAGCAAGTAAACACTGAGAAAACTCGTGGGTGAAAAAAATGGCAAGTACTTGGTGATTGGCTGAGTATGCGAACTATGATTTCAATAAAGATATTGATGCATGCCCACAATCAAGTAACAACAATTTTATAGATAGAAATTCACTGACGTAAGACCATTGAACATGTCACATTTCTGACAGAAATCTGCTCTTATGGCTGGAAAATTTTCAGTGCTTGAAATCTGAAATATGGGTTGAATAAAATCTGAGTTTGAAACCTTGAATCTGCTAACAATGGGAAATAAAATAAAATATCTGTTTGTATAAAACTTGGATTCTGAACTGAATAAACACAACTGTGAAAAAGCTGGAACCTGGGGCTTTAAAACTGAACTGAAAAGATGAAATCTAATTTGTTTTGCTTGTTTTAGATATTTTTGTACTGAATGGAGAGTTATCAAAAAGTGGCCTCAATTTCTCAAACAGAGAAATAGGAGAACAAGAAATTTATGAAAACCACATAGTAGAAATTCATCAAAATAAGAACTTTTAGAAGGTACATAAAGTGGAACGGAACTTATCAAGTATGAATGCATGCCGACCCAAACCTGAAATCAATCAAGCATCCTCACAGACCACCTACATTAACACTTAGAAAAACAGATCCTCTACCTGCTGTCTATGAATGATCTTTCTTCTTGTCCCCTTTTAAAGATGGATGTTCTTTGCATGTGGAATAGTTATTTTCTATTGTAACTTGTCTTAAGGGTCCACTTATAATTACTTTCCCTTTTGTTAAATAGAAAAGATAAAATAATTAATTTATTAGCTTATTTAATTTTACTACCCTAAGTTCTATTATTTAAAAGACCAGTGAATAACTTACAATGACTGCTACGCTTACACTGCCACTTCTAATACAAACTGGGATTCATGGCTTTTCTCCACGTTGCTTTAAGCATTCATGGCAGTTCTTTTCAGCTGAAGCATCTAAATGCATGGGATGTTGACGATATTAAAGGTATACCATAATACAAGAAGATTGTTGACTACATCTGTGAAATGACAAACTGCCTCATTGTGTTCCACAAAAAAAGAATAACAAATGTTGCCTAGTATCCAAGCCAGTTCCCATGAATTGATAAGTGGGATAATGAAATAAATATTCAAAAGATAACTCAGGAATGCAAGATCTCTCAATTTATATTAGCTGGGAAAAAACAAGGATGAACAACTTACGAAGTCAGTGTACTCAGCATATCACCAAATCCAACATATATACACACATTCCATTGCTTTGAGCATTGTTAATATAAAGCAGTAATGGACTCAGCAGACCAAAATACCTTAGGGATCTTCATTATAAGTTTGCAGAACCCACAGAAACTACTCATAATTGCATTTGGAAAAATGTCTAATGGATCGATTGCTCTAAGTGATGATTGGGAACTCATTTACTCAATATTAATTTTATATCATTGACAAGGGGTTTTTATTTGTGATTGGAGCTGACAGGTAATTGAGTTACAATGCAATTTTAAACACAACCTGCATGCTAATCTCTGGGGAAGCCAGCTGATTAGATCTTGTGTATGTGTTACAGGAGATTTCTGCTGCAGCTAATGTTCAACAGAAGGAAATTGGAAAATATCTCAAAATATTAGGTGATGCTCTAAAGTTAAGCCAGCCCATTAATAGCAATTCGATCTCTGTTCACATGCCAAGATTTTGTAGTTTGCTTCAGTTGAGCAAAACAACTCAGGTATGTTTGTTGGAAAACTGAAAATCTGATAGATGCAGTTCTTTATAAAATTCTATTTATGTTCTTCATAACATCAAACAAGTTTGTCTTTTGTTTGTAAATTCTGTTTGTTTATATCTACATGACCTTTTTTTATTCATTAGTCAATTAGCCTTGTCCCATCATCTGTGCTATGTTTTCTTATTTATATATTTTATGCAATTTAGATCTTTTTAACATTTTCTTCCAATGTTCTAGCTTTGACCTATCATTTGTGCTATCTAAGCTTATTTCAGACTTAAATGTGAAACTTCCAGGACCTGGCAACTCACATAGGAGAAGTTGTTATCAACAAATGCTTCTGTACTCGCAGGAATCCCATTAGTATCTCTGCAGCTGCTATCTATCTGGCTTGTCAGCTGGAAGACAAACGGAAAACACAAGCTGAAATTTGCAAAGCAACTGGGCTTACTGAGGTATGGTGGTAAATTGTAGAATTATATATGTTTTTGTTTCTTTATATTTAAAATTTCTCACTGTATGTCATCTACTTTTATGATCACATTTGTAATTGAATCCACTAGGTAACTTTGCGTAAAGTCTATAAAGAGTTGCTTGAAAATTGGGATGATCTACTGCCAAACAATTACACACCAGCTGTTCCTCCAGAGAAGGCATTCCCAATGACAGCGGCAGCATTGGGCCGTGCCTCTGCTGCAAGAGCTGATGTTAATGGTGGAGTGTTAAATGTGGCTTCTGCCTTAGACTCTTCTGTGACTGTGACTTCAGGTTTGTCTACTGCTACTGTCATCCCAGAGTGCACCCAGGGCATTGGATCAGGATCTTGTAATCCATCAGCTTTACAGTCGTTTGGCCAGAACTCTGGTTCTCATACATCAGAATATGTCACTACCACCAACTTTAGGGCTTCCACACCATCCTCAGAGGGAAAGGGTACAGGGCAGATGTTTGTACTGCAGACTGTTGCTAAAGAGGAGAATATGGATTCTGAAAAAAGATTGGGTAAAAACTCAGAAGATTTAGATAAGGACTTTATTCAAGATACAGAAAACAGAATAGAACGTGTTGATCCAGGGTTGAACTCAGGCAGTTTAAATTTTATGAGCCAGATTTCTACAGGTATGACTAATTTTGGACCTTCCTTTTTACCTTTTGGAGATCCTAGGATGTATTCTGAAATGAGTTCATCAATTTGGCAACCTCAACTACTGTATGGTGTGCCTGCATTTAGAACAGCAGAAGACAAAGGAGGGAATTCAAGCAATAGGAAAAATGAAGAGCCTTTGCATTCAACGACCAAAGGATATTCATTTTTATTGTCTAATTTAGGAGAGATGAATAACCATGCATTTACTTCCTCCCCTCGACCTGATTTTCATCGGGCTGTCACAAATGCCACACATAAGTCAAGTGATAGTGATCAGAAAATTGACTTTCAGAGGGACAGGGAGAAGGTAAATAGCAAGGAAGTGAGTTGTGAAAGAGAAGGTAATGGAGCTGGAAATCAGGTATTGCCACAATTTTTGAGAGGAAGTCCAGCAGCTCTGTTTAATACATTTGGGCCAGTTGCTTCTGCTACCAGTCCAACAACTACTCAAAGTTTCCCCTCTAATATTTTGTCTTATCAAAATCCATTGGGTTCAGGTTTACATGGTATGCTTACACCTCAAATTCTCTCAAACTATGGAACGTTCTGCCACAGTATTACTCCATCTACAGAGATGCATGTTAGCCCTGATAAGGGAAACCTTTCTCTATGGGGTGACAAACTTTCCCATGGAACAACCCCCACCAGTGCAGTTGGGGAGGCTTTAAGTAGGTTAGCTTCTACTAATATAGGTACTGGCCTGTCCATGGTTCAGCCAAAAGGGAGTCAGCCAAGCCCTTCTCATTCATCACATTCTGTCTGGTCACAACCTCCCCAACAATTATCATTTTCAACTGTAAATGGAGGAAATCATGTTTATGCTAGTACTGGTGATGGACATGTTAATCTTAAAAGAGATGTTCTTGAAGGAAATGTAATATCAAATATTGGACGTCCACGGGGTTCAGGGGAAGGGACAAACCTTAATTGGCCTTCCAGTGAAGGGCAGAGTATTAGTGGACTAAATCTGTCCTTTGGTCCAGACCATACTGCAGGATAAATGTCTTTTCCAATCTATTTGAGCAAGAATATATGATATGTAACCCTGCAGCACAGGCCTCTATTGTTACATAATGATTAGCCTTTCAGAAGCTTCTTAACAAGATTGTAACTTCTTGTACAAATCAAGAACACTCGTATATAATAGACTCATGCTTTCCGAGATTCCATGACTCAAGTTTGGCCAATTAGTTGCATTTAATCTTTATTTTACATGTTTTTTCCTTTCAAATTGTCACAGTTTTTTTCCTAGGAAATTATTCTTAAGTACACTTTACGTCGTAGTAGCTGGATACACCCCCGCCCCTCCCTAGGTGCGCGTATCCCCGTATACATATCAGATACGGCACGGATACACGTTGGATACTGTACCCACATGTGCCCAAAAAACTCCAATTTTCTAGCCATGTCAGATACTGTGTGATTTGATTTTCAAAAAAATTGATGCGAATCCTCCTAAACTTAATCTTAAAAAACTTCAATCATGCAATATTTTTTTTTGTTTTGTATAAACAAAACCTACACCAAATGAAAACGACAAATGAAACGTTTTTCTATTTCACTGAACCATTTTTCTAGGTCTTCTTGCAGTGCAACTCTACTATTTTATTTTGGTGTCTTAATTTTTATAGATTTAAGAAAGTGATTGTTTATAATTTTATATTTATATTATGTTGTTTAAATATTACATATTTAAAAAAATTATTCTTTAAATATAAATACAATTTATTCATATATATATATAATTGTTTATTCTTTACAAAATTATAAATATTTAAATTTTAATATTAATATAAATTATATTTACTTATTTGCTTTTAAAGTAATGAAAATCTCCTCTAATAACTTAGAAAATTGTGTCAAATATATGTGTGTTTTTTTATGAATGTTGTATCCACCTGTATCCATATTGGAGGTCTTAAAAAATGGCTGTATCTGTATCTGATACCGTATCCGTATCTGTGCCCATGCAACTTTGCTTTACATAGTTCTTTGTTTCTTGGACTGAATGAATTTGATTAAGTGTGTCACTAAATGCATGCTTGTTGTTTCTAATATAATACGGGGATGTAGTTTTGTGTGCATTTGCATCAGATTACCAGTTAAAGTTGGTCTGTAATCTTTTCTCAAGCAGCGTTGTGCAATGAGAATACACCCTTAAGCAACCGTGCATAATGTGAATTCACCTTTTAACTCAAGCAGCTTTGCACATTGAGAATAGCATACATATGTATACTAAAGTCAACATGCAGCATGATATATTAACTATATTAGTTTGTAATTCTTGGTTGATAAAAAGGTTGTGTAGCAACTCTGAAAACTCACTGCATGTGGAGGATAGATGCAGCCATATAGGAAGAACCTCTAACAAAAAATAGAAGTTTGGACAATTAGGAAACATATGCATATCTTTATTCAATAATGGAAATACAAAAAATGAAAACAAGATGTGGGGATTGCTAGGGTCACTAGAGTTACTGTATATGCTCAATATGGTAGAACCTAAGAAAAAGCATTTGTGTTCGATGAAGTTTTGACTAAGGGGACAATGGTGAATGGGGGATTAAGGTTTGGGGAAAGCTAGAGAGATCCCTGGGTTTCATCCTTGCATCAAGTCACTGTTTTGGTTGATTGGGGAGGAGGGGGTGAAAGGTTTGTGACAGCATGCCTAATAATCCTTAGACCAATAATAGAAATACAAGGAATGTCTCTTTGTAAGGAAATTGGAGAAACTAACACTTGTCCTCAAGTCCAAGAGGCAGAGGTTCAATCTCTCTGTAGAATTATGTGAACCTAGCCTTTTGAAGGACTTCACTCCCCTAGATTGAGAGGGATAGGTCCTCATGAAAGGTAACCTTCCATATGAAATTCCACAGAAATTGAATGCAGTCAATTGAATAGCATTGTTTCTCATATTTATACTATTTATTATTGTTGTCTGAAAGAAATGTGTGCTAACTTCATCTTTGATTTGACTCGACATAGTGAAAGTGGTTTGGACAGTGCTTAACGCTGATCATTTGGTTGACCAATCTGGTGTTTAAGCATTGCCTTGGATATGTGACAATTGTTTGATGAAGGGATTATATATTTTGATTCAATCCCCTCTCAAGTGCATTGGGGAGAAGAAAGCAACAAGCTTTGTGGGAAACATGGAAGATAAGATTCTGTGGAATAGAAGACAAAACCTTTTGATGAATTGTTCATAACACTTGCTTAAGGTTTTGCAAATGGGGTGGCAATCTAAGTGGGCTTGATCTGGGGAAAACTCAATGGTTAAGTGTGCTTGAGTATTGGGATGGGTGACCTCCCGGGAAGTTTGATGCTTCACCCCTGTGAACATCACCTAGATGCAACGAGTGCAAGTGGATCATTCATGCTCATGAGAGATGGGTTCTTGTGAACCTCTACTCTAAGAAATACGCGTCAATTAAGATTGACTCAAAACTATGCAGGTTAATCCTGATTAAAAAAGAAAAATAACAAACCATCACATAATTGATAATAAAACAAGACCTTATGACCTTTGTTAACCAAAACTCAAAAGTGTGAACACGAGGGAAACAATTGTGGAGGAATATATGTCCATATTCGTGGCCCTTCATCCTTCCTACTAGTGTGGAATCTAGTCTTTGATTAAGTTAGAGCAAAGAATGGATGATTGTGGAGCTGTGAGAGTGGTGCAAATGGCATTGTGTGCCCCAAATAGGCTTCTGGGATTGACAGTAGTAGGCTTCTGGGATTGACAGTAGTGTATGTAGTGATTGTGCTGGTGTCATGGCAAGATGTGAGGCCAGGTGGAAGTCCATTCCAACATAGATCTGCAGAGTCTGACTGTTGGGGAATAAGCTTTATCTGGAAAATGACAAATATGCAAAGTATTGTCAGCAAGTGATGCATGAAGTGACTGGCCTGAATCATGTGATGCATGACTCCATTTCAACTTTTGGCAATTTCACTCATGCTCAAGCAATTACTAGCGAGTGGAAATAGGTAAGGCTTCATTTCAACTGTTGGCAGTTTTACTCATGCTCAGTTAACCACTAGTGAGCTTCAAGAAATAGGCGATTCAACAAGGAGCTGAGATCTTGGAACTTGGAAGTATATGGTGCAGCAGCACTAGGAAGACATTGGGGTAATCCTGAGGGGGAATCTCTTCATGCTTAGGTTGTTACTCGCCTTCATAATAAGGTCATGATAAGGGGGTTTCCCTTTTTTTCTGCTTTCTAAGGCTATATTAGCAACGATAGTCTGGTCATAAGGAAGATAAAGACTTTTTTTCATTTCTATGATTCTATCTCAAATTCAAATGTAAACCATTTCAAGGGATCAAAAGAAAATAGGAGATTAATTTTTAACACGTATTATCTTCAAAAAGGTTGAGATTACTAAGATATAATTTTCGGAATCACTCAATGTTCTATGAATTTTTTTAATTTGGTAAGATTGATGCTGTTACAGAGATTATTTTTATGTAGGAACATAAAGCCAATAGCTTATTTTGGATGAACCACATATAACATTGGTGCACTCTTTCCAACAAATGCACCCACCGGCTACCAAGAAAGCCACCATGAGTCAAAGGTTTCGACAACACTGAAAAAATCTAAGTGAAATTAGTACTGGAAAAAGGTTGCTTGACTAAGCTTAGCATGCCACTTGAGAGGATCTGTAGCTTTCAGATTAACATGAGCATAATTCCATCGAACATAGTACACAGTAGATAGATATTGGTCAAATAGTTCTGTACAACCTGAAAACAATTTTGGTTTTGGAATCATTTTGATGAGTATGGCAACTCTTCCGGCAAGGAGAAGACAAGATGAGTATGGCAACAATTTTGGTTTTGGAATCATTTTCGTTTAATTCTCACTTGTGAAGAACTTTTCTAATCTTTTTATTCCCGAGATTAGAAATAGATCAAATTATAAGGGAATAAAGGGGATAATTAAATAAAGGCTAAAAAAGCTATAGTCTATTAAATTTATTTAATTATTCATTATTGAATAATGATGGGGCCACTAGGCGCTTCAACTTGGTAATTAATAAATCCAATATTTGCTTAAGTCAAATAAGAGCGATCATGTGAAGGATAAGACGTCTGGTTTTTCAAATTAGAAACAATCTCTCTTCAAGGATATCGACTGCTTTTTAGAAGATGGGATTGGCAACTTCTGAATTATTAAAAGGCTTGATCTGAAGGAGAACGACATTCAGAAAACGACTTTTGGTTTATTATTTATGCAGCTATGAAGAGAGGTTTTATCAGGACGAAAACCCTGACCCTCAGTTTGAATGGGACGAAAACCCCATCTCATTGAAGTCTATTGCCTGAGACATCTGAGATTTCTATGCTAATTCCAAGTGGGCAATTTGTTGGAGGTATTTTAGGCGAATAGAAGCAAACTGCATCCATTTGGAGGGACGTGTTGATCTGAGTTTGAATCGCTGCAATCTGGTGCATGAATTGTGGCCTGCTACTCTGAATATCTCATCATCCAAGCCTCATGTGGAAGTAAGAAGCTGATTCATGTGTTGGAAGTCTTCCCAATATCCAGGTGCAGCCTCAACAGTGGTTAGGACGTCTTTATCAGCAGGTCTATAATCCAGAACAGCATAAAAGTCCAGGTTCATATTAGTTTGTTAAAGTTCTGTAATTCTGAATAAATTCTGAGCAAATTCATAAGATGATTGATGTGTAATGCAAGGCAGAAAAGCTCTAGTTTATGAACATTTTCTTTCTATGAGTTATTCTATGTTCCATCAATATTCTATGTGCAAATTTGTTGAAATTAAGCATCTCTTAAACTGAAATTCACCCATAATTACTTAATTCTCTTGAGAAAGAACATTTCAGTGGTATCAGAGCCTAGAATCCTGCCAGCATGTTGGGGATTCATTATTGCATGTCAGTTTGGAGGAAACCTAGAAGGTTGCATGTTGCCTTTTTGATCAGTTGTGAAATTGGGTTATTGCATGTTAGTTGATTTGATTCTATGCACTCTAGAGAGGTAGGATCAGATAGATATTTCACCAGAAGTAGGTCAGGACAGCAAGAAGAGGGGCCTGAAATTAACCTAGTTGAAGCGGAAATGGGTGAGCGAAGAGATGGAAGCCCGCCAAGGGATTTGAATAATCAATTTGATAATTTCTTGACCACATTTGCCCAGCAGCAGCAGCAAATGTTACAGCAATTCCAGGATCGTATGATCATGGCCATGGGTCAAATGAGAATGGACCGTGTAGGATCAAGAAGGTTAAGTAGTGAACATAGCATAAATGATGTGGACAGGGAAATCAAGATAGGGCAGCCTCTAATGCAGTTAGGACAACAGGTACAAGGTCTGATCAGCCTCTATGTCCTACATTTGTGCCAAGGCGAACTGAAGAAGAAGCAATTCTGGAGTTGGAGGTAGAGACAAACATCATTGATGATGTCATGGTGGCCTACGATGAATACATAGCTCTCCCACTTGATGTAAGACAATTGATTAATTTGAATCAGTTATGAACCAACATAAAGATAAAGCCAAAGTCAGATTGAAGAGACAAGATGGGGGACTCAGAAGACAGACAGGGCAAGGCACTCAACGTAAGGAATACAAGGAAGCATTGAATAAGATTCCTTTACCGACCTTTGATGGAAGTAGGAAGATAAGTGCCAATGGGTGCATAAACTTGACACATTCCTTTCCTTGAAACCTATAGAGGAAGAAAAAGCTATACAATTTGCTACGATGCATCTGGAGGGTGTAACATATGACTAGTGTCACCATGGATTGGTATCACAGGATCATGCCTTGATACGTTCATATGAGGAATTTGTCAATAAACTGATAGCACGTTTTGACTGTAAGGATGTCAAGGTTTACTATAGGTATCTGGCTCAGTTGAAACATGTTGGTCATGTGGAGGCTTACATCAATGAGTTCCAAAAAATAGCCGTCATGGTTCCGGACATGTCTAAGAGGCGAGTCACTATGTTGTTTGTTGAGGGATTGAGTGACAGATTGAGGGGTTTAGTGAAGGCTCATAGGCCTAGTATACTACATGACGCCATTGGATGAGCTCTGGATTTGGAGACTACCCCTCCCCTACAGCCTCAGAGAAAGGCTTTCGATGGATTTTTGTCAAAACAAAAGAGTTTCAAGCAACTAAAGAACACCACACCGAAACTTGATTAGGAATCCAAAAATGAACTGTGCAGGAAACCATTATGTTTCTACTGCAAGGAGCCATGGAATCGTGACCACCATTGCCTTGGGAATGGCAAGGTTCATTTGATTGAGGTCATCTCAGATGATGAGGAGCCGGACATGAGACCAACACTGGAGATGACAATAGATAGGAGGAGCTGCCTCCACAGTTAGAGTTGGATGGTTTTGGAGCCAAGGAGACTCCCCAGAGCAACGTTGCCTCACTATTTGAAGTCCCTAGACTTCATCCATTTCGTTTGAAAGGTGTCCTTAAGGGACAATGCATGGTTTGCTTGGTGGATAGTGGAGCCATGCATAACTTCATTGATGAGGGACTAGTGGCGAAGCGTGGGCTACAGGTTGAGGAGTTTTTGGGATTCAATGTGACTGTAGCAGATGGGTTTCAATTGAATTGCACTAGGATGGTTCCCCAACTTAGCATCTAGATTGGAGATTACACCTTGACTGATAACTTCTATGTGCCAAGTCTCAGTAATATTGATGCAGTTTTGGGTTTGTAGTGGTTGCAGCCACTTGGGAGGTACATTCAAAACTTCCGCAGAATGGAGTTGGAGTTTATGGTTGATGATAAAAAGATTGTGCTGAAGTCCATGTCTGACGGTGGTCCTCGAGTAGTGTCAGCTAGGAGGATGGAAGCTTTACTCAAACATGGAGAGGTGGATTGGGCAGTACAGTCCTTTGTTTCTACCAAGCCTACCCCCAACAACAAACCACACTACCATGTTGATACCCAAACAGTGCTGGATAAGCACGAGATAGTATTCAGAGACATTCCTCCAGGTCGGCCACCTGATCGTGGGTTCGAGTACGTCATTCAAGACTTCCGCAAAATGGAGTTGGAGTTTATGGTTGATGATAAAAATATTGTGCTGAAGGCCATGTTTGACGGTGGTCCTCGAGTAGTGTCAGCTAGGAGGATGGAAGCTTTACTCAAACATGGAGAGGTGGATTGGGCAGTACAGTCCTTTGTTTCTACCAAGCCTACCCTCGACAACAAACCACACTACCATGTTGATACCCAAACAGTGTTGGATAAGCACGGGATAGTATTCAGAGACATTCCTCCAGGTCGGCCACCTGATCGTGGGTTCGAGCACGTCATTGAGCTTGAGGAGGGGGCTAAATTAGTCATAACTACACCCTATTGACACCCACTCCACTTTAAGGAGGAGATTGAGAAGACAATCAAGGAGCTATTGAGCATGGGACACATTCGGCCCAATTCTAGTCTGTTTGCCTCGCCGGTTGTTCTAGTTAAAAAGAAGTGTGGAACTATGCACATGTTCATAGACTATAGGGCCTTGAATAAGAAAACCATAAAGAACATATTTCCTATTCCCAGGATCGACGAATTGCTTGATGAGTTGCACAGTGCCGTGTTCTTTTCCGAGATTTATCTTCGCTCGGGCTATCATCAAATACGAGTCTGGGAAGAAGATGTTCACAATACTGCTTTCCGTTGTCACTACAGGCATTTTAAATTCCTGGTCATGCCATTCGGACTCACGAATGCACTGGCCACATTCTTGTTGTGCATGAATCGCACCTTTCATGAGCAGTTGCAAAAATTTGTTTTGGTTTTCTTTGACAATATTTTGATATACAACAGGACATGGGATGATCACTTGCATCATTTGGATGTAGTGTTGAGTATTATGGAGGCTCAATCGCTTTACGCGAAAGCTTCCAAATGTGAGTTTGGGATGACTGATATACTCTATCTCGGGCATGTGATTGGAGTCGATGGTGTGAAAGTACACCAAGAAAAGATACATGCAATTCTAGACTGGCCGCCACCAAAGAACATATTAGAACTGCGAGGCTTTTTGGGTTTGTGCTCTTACTACAAGAGATTTGTGAGAGGTTTCTCACAATTGGCGTCATCTTTGACAAACCTTACAAAGAAAGGTGCATTTCTTTGGTCTGAGGAGGCATAGTTCACATTTGACAAGCTCAAGGAGGTTATGAGCTCATGTCTAGTTTTAGCATTGCCGGATTTTACACAACTGTTTGTCTTAGAGTGTGATGCATCGGGTCAGGGAGTTGGTGTAGTTTTAATGCAGAATCGACATTCAATTGCATTCGAGAGCAGAACGCTGAGGGATACAGAGAGGCTGTACTCCACATATGATAAGGAGATGCTAGCGATCATGCATGCACTAGCTAAGTTCAAGTAGTACTTAGTGGGGACTAAATTTGTGGTCAGGACTGATCGCAACAGTCTCAAATATTTTCTGGAACAGAAGGACTTGAATGAGCGGCAACAAAAGTGGGTGAGCAAGATTTAGGCATATGACTTCGATGTGGAGTATATTAAGGGGAAGAAGAACATTGTTGCTAATGCTCTTTCCAAGAAACCCACATTTGCTCTCTCATTGAGATTTCAGCTGATTGGAAATCTCAATTAGTGATCGAATACACCAAAAATACTTTTGCCTATGATTTGATTGATGGTCGGGTACAAGATGACAAATATTCAATAGTTAGTGACATAATTTACTATAAGAACATAAATCTTGTACCAAGATTGAAGCTAAAGGTTAGGATTTTGAGGGCTATGCATGATACCCCTCTGACAGGATATCCAGGTTTCTTCAAAACATATCGTCAGATTCGTGAGAGGTTCACTTAGAAGGGATTGAAAGATGATGTGTTGCATGTGATGTCCCCGTCTCTTAATTGAGCTAGATTAAATTATAGTTAATTAATTGAGTATTCAAATAGTGTTTAATTATTTTAACTATTTTTTAGACTTTTGAATTATTTAATTAATTAACTATATTAAGACTTTATAAAGTCATGGATGAATATTTAATACTTTATAAAGTCTTCATAAATTAATTCAATTAGTGAAACTGAATGGCGATCCATAAATGTCAATTGGTGTATTGAATAATCATTTCTGAGAATCGAATGTGTTGGTTTCACCTGGATTATGAGAATGAAAACTCTTAGCATTCTTCACCATGTTTTGACGTAGCCCCAAGTATGGTTTTTAACTTGCATTAATGGTGACAGAGATCTACAGGGAGTTCTGGTCGTATTTAAATCCTGCTATCATTTCTTAGCTCGGCGGCACCCTAGTTCTCCATAAATGGTGACAGAATTATAGAGGCATTGTTTAGTAGTGTTAAGTGGACCTCCTCTTGATAATTAAGAGTCTTGAGATGAAACGAGGCTTGAAGATAAATCTCGACGACATCAATCTTGGTTGAACGGCTTGGCAGAGTGGTGGAATGGACATGGATGTCTACATATTCTATCTGGTGATGATCGAATGGCTTGCGAGTTTAGTTTTGTTCTATTAATACTCGATATCGGGTCTGTGACTTGTTCTTCCACCACTGTCATTTCTCATTTCTGTCTGAGGCCATCAGATATCAACCATCGTGGGACCGGTTCTTACAACCCAAGCAATCTTTAAGTCCCGATATCGAGCATATTAGTGGTGCTTCCCTACACGGGTATGTCTTAGATTATAACTGTGTATGAATTCTGGCTTGCCAAATAGATATCTGTGAAGTCTTGTTGCCTATAGCTTTGCTTTGAGATGCCTATGGAGTCAAGTATCATGGAGGTTCCTTAAACTATGTGGATTATGTTAGTCGTCTTCATCAGTAATTAAAGTCTGGTGTTTTCTGAGAGATTATTATTCTGCAAATTTGAACTATATTTGAATCCTGTCTTACGTACTGGAATTAATTGAATACGCTGCTTTGTTATTCCTTTCATTCTCTGGTCTGAAACACATATACTTGTATGCAATCAAATTTTATTTAAAACCAATTGTGATAATACTTCATATTAGCACTTTGGAATCAGTAAAAGCCTCTGGAATAGCAAGCAATTCATGCTTGATCCTACATGTCCTAGAGGCAGTTAATGCATTCTGCTGTAGAACAGCTTGTGGCAGGTAGAGACAAAACACATTTCCATGCGGTCTTCTGGCTACCATTGTTTTATACCTGAAGAAAGTGCTGGGAAGGAATATCCATGGACTTCATCACAGGACTGCCACGTGTCCAGAGGAAAGCTTGCATATATGCAGTTGTGGATAGATTGACCAAATATGCCCATTTTTTCGCTATATCTACTGATTACACCGCAATTCAAGTGGCAGAGTTATTCTTCAAAGTTCAGGCTGCATGGACTCCCCAAAACAATCATCACTGATCGACACTGCAAATTCTTAAGTATGTTTTGGCAATTTATTCGATTGATAAGGTATGGAACGGCTTGGCTTTGAAACATCCTCGAAACTAGGTAGTCGGTGAGGGCTGGTAATGTCATTGGTTGAGGGATTATCTGTGGAATTATATGTTGGGGCAGCAGTGCTGGATCGAATAGTTACATTTGGAGTGAGTATTGCTACAATACCACCACCACATATCCAGATGAAAATGCATGCTGAAGACATATACCCGGGTATGATCTTTTGCTTCGGGTCCATTAATAGCGGTCCCGGGCTGAGAGCTGTGCGAATATCCGGATATTACCTCAAGGCATTAGAGGACAATCGCGACAGCTCACTGCAAATCAGCAACAAAAATGTGTATGCAAATAAAGTACACCGAGGTTGAAGATCACGTTTCAGTTTGGAGACTGGTTTTTCATTTAAACCCTTGACTGATCTCATTGAAGAAAAATGGTGTAGAAAAACTTAATCCATGCTTTTATGGACCTTACAGGATAATGAGGAGAATTGGTGAAGTTGCATATGAATTGGAATTTACTAAGGGCAGTAAGATTCACAACGTCTTCCATGTTTCTTACCTCAAGAAGGCATTGGGTCAGCAGGTTGTGGCATCTCTAAAGCTTCAACCACTCGATGAAGAAGGGAATTTGGTGCTAGTTCCTAAAAGTATTGCAGATTGGAGAGAAAGGAAGCTGAGGAATAAGGTATTCAGAGAGCCATCTGGTCGAGCAGAAGAACACATGGTGAGGATCTCCCCAACATTTGAGAGGTTCTGGGAAGCCGATTTTAGAAGGGTGCTGGGACCAGCAGACTGGAGGAGGACTCTAACCATCCCTCTTACGTTCATCCTCACTCATTAATGAAGAACTTTTTCTAAATCACTGTTAGGATTGAAATAGAATCAAAATTATAGGGAATGAGGTAATTAAATAAAGGCTAAAGCTCTGGTCTATTAAATTTGTTGTCATTTAATTTATTGAATAATATAGCAGGGGCCACTGGTTGCCACTTCAACTTAGTGAGTATTAAATCAATATTTGCTTGAGAGATCAAAATAAGAGCGATCATGTGAAGGATAAGATGTTCGATTTTTCAAATTACAAACAATTTCTCTTCAAAGATATCGACTGCTTTTTAGAAGATGGGATTAGCAACTTCTGAATTATTAAAAGGATCAATCTGAAGGAGAACGACATTCAGAAAACAACTTTTGGTTTATTATTTATGCAGCTATGAAGAGAGGTTTTATTAGGACGAAAACCCTGACCCTCGGTTTGAATGGGACGAAAACCCCATCTCATTGAAGTCTATTGCCTGAGATGTCTGAGATTTGTATGCTAATTCCAAGCGGGCAATTTGGTGGAGGTATTTTAGGCGAATAGAAGCAAACTGCATCCATTTGGAGGGATGTGTTGATCTGAGTTTGAATCGCTGCAATCTGGTGCGCTGAATGGTATTGGCCTGCTGCATGGAGCCATCTCATCATCGAAACTCACGGTAGAAGGCTGGGTTCGGTGCTGGAAGTCTTCCCGTGTCCGAGAAGAACATGAACAACCGGTATTTCTGGGCGTCTTTATCCCGGTCAATGCAGAGCAACATAAAGTTGGGTTCATATTAGTTTATTAAAGTTCTGCAATTCTAGGAGACCAAGTTGAGCAGATATAAGATGATTATTCATGAATTCAAAAGAGCCAGAAAAGCTCTAGCGTTTGAGCATTTTGCTGCAGTTATTCCTCACCGACATATTATTCTGTAATACCCAAATTTGTTGAAATTAAATACATGCATTTTGAAGTTTGCTTATAATTGCCCATTCTCGAGAGAACATTTCCACCGAAGCTGCTTTTAAAAATCAATGATAGATTTTGTTATAATAATAAAAACTTGTTATACGTCCATATTAGTTGGTTAAAGGTAGCCATTTGTGGTTTATGCCTAGAACATTTATTTCTCTCTATACTAAAATTATTATATGAATCCATTTTCATGCTGATTTGTAGTGCCTTGAAAAAAATAAAATACATTGTACCCCTTCTTTTTAGATGGAATTTTATGCTGTTTGAAAGCTGTTAACGATTTCTTAATACTCGTTGTACACATGAAACACTGATAAAAAAAATAAAACTCACATTTGGAGATCCAACATCCATTTGGGCACTCTCCTCTAGACATAAAAGGGTTTAGATTTGGCATGTGAATAGGGTGACCAAAAATCCTTGATTGGCTTTGTGGAACATTATGAAGCACTCCAAAGTCCCGTCCTTCAAATTGTTAATTATATTTTCCATGAAGAATATCATATAATCAAATTCTCTCATTCCACTGTGGCACAACCTACAAGTTACAAGACTACTTGGACCTAGCTCATTTAGAATCCTATGTATCACCTGATACTGCGAGAAGGAACTGCTTGCTGGTTGGCCTTGTTTAGAATCTTATGTAGCAAATTGCACGAGGCAATTGAAGAATTCGTTGATGTGAATGATGTTTTCAATGGATTCTTTTCCTTTTGTATTGATAGTAAAGCCAATTCTACATGCTGCAGAGCATCTATCGCTCCATACTGTGGTTATTGTATCATTAGGCTGCCCACATGGTACCATTCCCCATCTAGGTTAGCATTATTATCATTTTCACATATCACCTTGTTGCCCATCTTTTCACTATTCACCTTGTCTATTCACTTTTGCTCCCATTTAGACTGTTGCCCAATTCATAGCACATGATTAGAGATATGCACAAGGGATGAGTGTTTTTGTGGACGCATCAGCACATCATTGGCATTACAATAGACATCTTCATATTTACATGTAGTGATATTTGTGATCCTTCTTTGCTTCTCTTTTCATTTTCCTTTCCGCTTCTTGCTTGCTTTCTTTTTGAAGAGGAGAGATATTAGTAGAAAATGTAGTTGCTGGCTATGTAACGGAGTGTTGTATTGGGTAAAGAACAAGCCTTAAACATACTTGTATTGGCTGTGTTGCATCCTTCTTTCATGTTCTTTCTTGCTTTCTTTTCTTCCAGTCACATCAAACCCTTCAGTCATTCTCAGTAGTCCTATTGGCGAATGGTAGAGAACATGTGATTTACATAGATAAACAGGGTAATCTTGACTGATCAGATCCTATGATCATTCTAGGCCACTCCTCGCCATGGAAAGATTATAGAAAGCTCGCTTGTTGCTTGTGCTACTCTTTCTTTAAGGTTAGGAACTAACTGTAGAACAACTTAGCCCATTCACACACAATCACATTGCGTAGTAAACATTTTATCTTTTAGCCCATCTTGCGTAATCAGGGTTGTGATTTATTTTGTTGATCTAAGTGGCTTTACTGTTCATATGAAGGAAATTTAAGTTGCACATTTATTTCAGTTTGCTTAGAAGTTTAGGCTACACTTAGAATAGTAGCACATATTTGAACATAGAAATAATCTATTTTCCTATGAGTAGTTTGTAGAAGCTTTCATGCATTATATCACTTAATGGTTGTAGCTCTATTTAAAGATTATGAGTGAGTTGCTAGAGCATGTACAACAATGTAGGTATATTTGTGGTTGTGCAAATACAACATAGGACTTACATATGTTTAGGAGCTGTTCATAGCTACCACAAGTAATCAAGAAGATTGTTACTATAAGCCATTGTTTGGTTTTGGCTACAATGTAGGAAGACATGTTGAAGTTCAGATGTGTGTTGGTCACCAACCTTTTACTAAATCTTTGTAGAAGGGTCTAAGTAGATACATAGTTATCCATTTAGAGCTGCTTTGTTTGGAGTGATGTGCAATATGCAAATGACACAGTATGATTGTGATGTGATTGAATGACAATTGGTATTCCATAAGAGGTTAGAGTGTTAAGTTGCTTAGGATTTGGAGAAGACATGGTTATTTCTTTCACATGGTGTAGATGTAATATATTGATGATGCATTGTTCCTTGAAGGTGTGGTGATGCTATAAAATGTGATTGTAGAGGTTGTATGTTGTAGTTTGTGGGTTGAGAAAGGCGTAAATGGATTAATTTTATTTGGAGTCTATTTCAAATTAATACAATTGTTACTCTTTTGCTGGTGGATTTTTTCTTGGAAGGGTTTCCCATGTAAATTCTTGTGTTTCACGTGTATTGGATTGCATATGATTTCATGTTCTTTCATAGTTATTTCTTATTGAATTGCTACAACAAACATAACTATGTTTAGATCACGTAGTCTTAAGGTTTCTAATATTCTAGTTGTCATTTGTATTGAGGAATGATTTCTCGACATTTAGTATTCAAGCTTGCTTGTCTAGGAA
Source organism: Sequoia sempervirens (assembly GCA_007258455.2). NCBI lineage: Eukaryota > Viridiplantae > Streptophyta > Pinopsida > Cupressales > Cupressaceae > Sequoia > Sequoia sempervirens. The sequence goes on along the minus strand of VDFB02026320.1, from coordinate 94,671,997 downwards.
GGGCCACATTGTTTGGTGTAATGGCTATACATGTTTAGTGGTGAAACCCTTAATATTTTTTTGCTAGGGTTTGTTTGGTGGAAGGTGGCACCTTTTCTTATTGTACATCTATAGCTAGTTCTAGTGGTAGCTTTTGGAAGATTTTATGAGAATACAATGCATGTGTTGTTGGATTCATGGCTAGCATGTTGAGATATGAGATTGATAGATTCATTGATTAGAGTTTCAAATTATGGAATTTGAAATTTGGAGGCCTCTTGGTAGAGAGAGATGAATGGATATTGATATCTTTTTTGTCAAAACCTACAAGTATGTTTCGTGAGGATTGGAATAAATTGGATAATAAATCTAGAAGTACTACCATTTTCCTTTCAGATTCTATATTTATGAACCAACTACATATTTGTTGTGGAAGAATATAGGAACCATGTATTAGTCCAAGATCTAGCCAATAAATTG